>JAYDZK010000169.1:24089873-24135147 GCA_034509185.1 Euphonia xanthogaster | reverse complement strand
GGCGCCCCAAGCCCGGCCCCCTCCGCCGCCGGGCGGGGCGGGGCGGCCGTGGCCGGTGACGGGCGGCAGCGGCGCGGCCTGGCCGGAGCAGTCCTCAGTTCCGTTCTTTGGGGACGAGGCAGACGGAGGCCGGCCCCGAGTCGTGCGGGATCGAGCCCCCTGACGGCCTTCGGTAGAGGCTTGGTCCGCTGGGTCAGCGAAGTTCAGCCCCTCGCTCACGGGCACCCGTCGGGTGATGATGCAGCCTCGGTCATGCTCAGGACCAGGCCGCAGCGAAAAATGACCAGTTATTGGCAGGGAACTAAACGTTGATAGATCTAGCATTGCCGCTATGTGTTACAGGAAGGGTGCCTGGCACTTTGAAAGCAAGTGTTCATTCAACACTGTGTCTGCATTGTTAAAGGATACCTCCAACATTAATTTATTCATCAGTCAGCTCTGTCCTACCTTATGTGGCAAAAAGCTGGTAAACATAATCATCATCAGCAGATACTTAAGCCCAAGTGTGACTCCACTACCTCTCTTCCTCCATGGTCCCCATGGTCAATGAGCCAACACTTTTTGAATGGAGACCAGGTGCTTCTCACTTGCCAAGAAAGTATTTTTCCTTTTGGTATTATGGTGGGCATTACCTAAAATATATTTCTGTGATATCCACCATTGACAGGTGAAGCAGCATGCAAATGCTGTATGTGATCCTTGATGAAGGTGTGTGGCTTGGAGAAGAGAACGGTCAGTTCATTTCTGGAGAGAAATTTTTCATCATTTAGGTATACCTATGGCATACCAGAAAATGGCAGCAGCCTTCATTATCCTTAACATCATTATGATAACAAAATAATCTACACCACACAAAGATTGCTGTGAGGGGGAAAAAAGGTAGTATGGGGAATGTACTTTAAAAACTATATAGCCCATTGTCAATATTTAACCTGTATTTTTTGTTAACATATCTTTCTTGCTGGACACAAGCTGGTAAATTTAAGTCTTTGATGAGTTTGGTGATTGAAGAAGGTAGAAAAAGAGAGTGAGTGTTGTCCAAAATGCAACTTTTCCCAGTAACCCTTTTCCCTGTATCCTCAATGCAATAAATGAATTATTTTCATGTAGCAGTTTTGTGCTTCAGTAGTCTTTCACTCCTCTGGCAGCAAAAGGTTACACATCGAATCCTTACCTTTGTATAAAAGGAAGGATCAGGACCATAAGGGAGAACAGAAACTCCAGATGCTGGAACAGGCTTTGATGGATATGAAAAGCCATCATGAAGCAGATTATCAGGTAAAATCTAGGCCCCAAACAGTTCCTGAGGTGTGTGAGATGAACTTAGTTACTTGGGTGCCACAGAGACTGCAACACTGGTTCTTTTCTTTGCCTCTCCAATACCCTCCACAGAAACAGAGTTTTATAGCCTTTCACAACATGCAGTTATCTGCATTTCTTAGCACCACTATTATATGCATGAAGTGGCAATTAACTTCATTTTTCAAAACCTACTGATTTTCAGAAGGCTGCAGAAAATGCTACCATGTGATAACAGCCTCAGCTATATATTAATGGTGAATTTTTTAAGTGAATTTTGTTTCCTCCTTGAGTAGGTTTAACTGTCAGGTTTTCGTACCTCATACCAGCCACAAAATGGATTTATGAGGCTGCAGCTGAGAAAGTTTTCTCTGCAGGTAATAGTACCTTGTATTCTGCGTGGTAGGGGAAAAAGTGGAGACTAGGGATTAGAGCAGTGGCTTTGGACAAGAGCCCTGCAGTTAAAACTGGTACTTTAATACCGTGATGAACAAGGATTGCCTCAATCAATTCCAGGATCTGTGTTTTTTCCTGCTGTGACTCTGGAGATTCTCTTGGCTTTCATGCCCAACAAATGGAGTCCTGCTCTGCCATACAAGTTACTAATGATGGGGCAGAGCTTTACAAAACCACGGTCATTGCCTAGTGTCTGCACTTCTCCAGTCCTGCCAATCTGGGTCATAATCCCCTAAGTGAAAGTGCATTTTAAATAGAAGCTCTCTTTCTTTCACAGCTAAGAATTGAACTGCTAGCAGCCTGCAGAACAAAAAGTATCAAAATGTACCTGTCTGTAAGTTCAAAACGAGGCCTTATGTGTTTACTGTGTGATGGTGTCTCACTGCAGCCAGAAATTGCTAGAAATTTCATGTGCTGCATAAGTGATGTAGTGGTGGTGTTTTGCAATGGAATGAAACAATAACTACTTTGGGCTTATTTCAGAGGAAATTACGGCTACTGCCATTGTGATTGTATCAATACAGTGGGACTGTAATCCACATGGGGATCTTTTTATCTCAAAATGAACGGATTTTTTCTTGTTCCATAAATTTCATAATGAGTTTAAACTAAACTGCAAAGCGATAGAGACAAAGATAAAACAGAGTCACTCTTAAAAATACTTGATAAAAGCACAGTATTAGTTCAAAGTCACACTCCGTTGCTTTCTTCTGGTGGAAAATAACAACAGTACGAGTTAAAGAACTCCCAGTTTTGTACTGCTCATCATGCTGAATTTTTGGGCCTGTAGCTGCACTGCTCATATGTGCAAGCCATGGAGAATGTACCACTCACTTTTAACCAGATCATTTTATCACCTTATACCCATACACATCCACTAAGCACAGTGTAGATAAAAGTGGATGACTGAGATACATCAAGAGCAAAGTGCTAAGATATTGTAATGTCTTGGGATTTTTTTGTTTACCCACTCATCTCATGTGTTTGGAGTCTGTTTATAGATTTATTTATTTTAAAAAATTGGGGGTGGCAGGGAACAGAGTGAGCAGTTCTATAGCAACTGTGTACATCTTGAAAAGCAACTTGTGAGGGAATATAGACTAATAAAGATCTGGAAAATCTGGTTCTTCTCAGTTTCTTTTTTGCCTGACAATTTGATGCACTTTCCCAAAGGGCATCACAGAATCAGGGTCAGCTCTCCACAAAGCCCTGCTATAGCATTGGCAGAGCGGATCAAATTAAGATGAGCATCTATGGACAGCTACTCTTGGTCTTACAAATGCATGAGACATCTGTATTTTGGGTACTTGGCAAAAGAAGATCCCAGTATTTTCAAATAAATACACATACCACAAACGTTCAACCTTAGAATGTTGAAGGGAGCTTTCTGTATTAGACTTGAAAGGAGTGAATGGCCCAGCCTCACCCATTTTTTCTGAGTAACAAGGCCATTTTTGTAGAGGTAATGTTCACACTCCAGTTGATGCAATAAAGAGAATTAAGAAACTCCCTGTAGACAAAACCCAGTGTCCAGTAAAAATATATATTTTAAAAACACTAGTCAATTATTAGCCAAGCTGCTGGAGCATTAGTGCTCCCTATGAAGTAACCTTTGGCTGATGGACCTGTCCCTTTTGACAGTGAAGCCTGAAGACACCTCTCCTACCAGCCAATCCCCTGAGCACTGGGGTTGGAATCACAGGCTGCTGACAGAAAAAGCACTCTGCAAATTCTGATATCTCAGGCAAAAGTTTCATAGGTGGTAGACCATGGAGCTTCTTGTGAATGTAAGAA
This sequence comes from Euphonia xanthogaster, assembly GCA_034509185.1. NCBI lineage: Eukaryota > Metazoa > Chordata > Aves > Passeriformes > Fringillidae > Euphonia > Euphonia xanthogaster. The sequence continues at coordinate 24,131,598 of JAYDZK010000169.1, read as the reverse complement.
AATGGATAGAAGAAAACAAGACTGCCTTTTTGCCACCTGTTTGCAATAAGCTTATGTAAGTAAATGAAGATTTTTTTTTTTACCAAGTTATTATATATAGAAATATTCCTAGCTATAAGAGGAAGCTGCAATAATGCATACATGGTAAAGATTAATAAGGAACCATAATTCCTCTCAGGCTGCAGCCAGAGTGCTCTTCCAAAGAACAGAAAGTGAGTGAAATCTGATTTGCAATAACTCAGCAGAATCTGCAAAGATCAACTTGAATACAAGATATTTGTCTCAACTCAAAGTTACTTGTTGGCAGGGAGACTGAGTTAAGAGAATTTGTCAGGCTCTGTGACAACAAACTCCTAGAAATCGGAGGAGATGGCATCACATCCAAAACCAGATTACAACCTGAAGTAGCTAAAGCTGCTGAAAATCATTCCAACATCACAGAGGAGCCAGAGCTGCAGGAGCAATCAAAATCAGAAGGATATATAGCTGAAAAACAAGTAAAAAGGAAGGGCAGTGGTACCAGAGGATCAGATTTCCAGGGCATTTCCAGATCTATCAAGGCAGGAGGGTAGGGAGCCTGAAGGGGAGGTTTACAGCCATTTACAGTATTCTGAGTGAGACAGCCAGTATAAGGGAAAGAAGTGTGGGCATTATGCAGTTTTATGTACACCATGCATATGCTCGGTGTCAAAGCTTGTGAACAAATTCCAATGTAAATTATTCAGTGTGTCTCAAAATATTAACGAGGATTTCTTTGTCAGTGAAGCTGAGGAGAAAATATTTTGTCTAAAACTCTGTATGCAGAAAGCTTTCATTAGAAAGCATTCTCTCTAAGGAGTGACATAGACCCAGGTTCTATAAAGAAATGAAAAAGCATTTTCTTTCTATAACTTTAATTTAAAAAATCTTTCTTTGCAATTTTAGTCATTAAAAAAAATCAAAAAATATGCCTCTTGCCCTTCCCTTAAGTGCTATCTCTAATGAAAAGCTGAATGGGCAGTAATGTATCAGTAATATTAATTTCCATTCACAGGAGCAAGGGTTACTTTTCAATGCAATGGTTACAAGACAAAGAAAAGGTAAAGAGTACATCATTACTGCCATGTCTGTGTTGAAACTACAGCTGTGTATAGAACTGAAAAATTCTGAAACTTGAATCACTACAAGTGTTGCCATTTCTTTCATTGTCAAAATGGATTTTAGGGAGAATTTTTTAAAGCATATTAATTTCTGAAGCTTACCAATGATAATGGGAAAATTTTAGTATTTTATGTACATGGAATATTTGCATGTTTCTTTTCTTATCAGCACAATGAATCTTCTTTGTGTTTACTACACTGTTCTGTATTGCTTACTAGTAGTTCTGTTAACCTTTGCCCATAAACATTTTAAGAAGTTACAGTGAAACAAGAAACATTCTTTGTGATAAAAATTGCATAGTCTAAAACAAAATCCATTTTTCCAACATGGTTTTAGCAGAGTAAAACCATTTACTGCATGGGTTCTGAGTCTACCACCACCTGCATCTGGTGCTACCTAAATGTTTTCAGGATTTTCCAAAAGGTTTTAGGTGATTTTTCAAGAAGCAACTAATAGATTTTCAGCATTTTTTTTCAAAGGCTTGATCCTTCATGTGCTGTGTAGAGATGTATTAAGGCAACCTTCTCACTGTACTACTGCCTCATGGAAGGCAACCACCTCAAAATTTAAGTAACTTACTTTGTTTCAAGGGAGACTTAGCAGTTAAAATTAGGTCTCACAGCAAATCAGTAGGGCTTTTGGTATCTAAAGTTATTACAGCTTTCAGGCTTTTATGACATTGTGCTCCATACAATTGAGAGGATCACAATTTTTAAATACCTATTTGGGATTGCAACACAAAACCTCAACTCCTGAGTTACTGCCTATTCAGAGTTTTACCAAAGTAAAGAAATGATACATCTAATAAAATTGCAGCTCTGACACTGTATTTTAATGACACTGTTTTGTAAGTTTAAATGCTTTTTAACCTCAACAATGAGCAATTAGTGCAAAATCAAACCCCTTGACACAGCTGATTTTCACAGATACTTCTAAAGCTCTTCTGACTTCAGATTATGATGCTTACCAAAAGGACTACTAAGTATGGTCGTGGACCATCTGATTCTTTGTAGTCTTATCATGTTTTTAAAGGGTTACCTGCTGGTACCATTTTCTTTATGGGGATGAGAAGAGAAATGTAAGAATATGGAAAACTTAATACTCCATTAATTAGGTCCTCATTCTAACAATAGTACAGTCAAGTAGTTTTCACATCCCTGAAACCTTTACAATACTCCTACCTGCATTTTAGCAGTCTTAACTGAAACTTTTCTTTGTTATATTTTATAACAATAAATAACTGTTAAATAAAACAACATTTAAAACAACTATATTAACCAGATAAATTTATTTAGCAAAGTGGGCAGACTTACCTATTGTAATTCCTGCTCATATTTCATAGCTGGAATCTTTTGATGGTGTCAGTATACATTTGCTAATGATTGAATGATTGACCCATAGCCTGTGTATTACATAAAGCCCAGGTAAATCTATTGGATAATTAATCATCGATTTGCCAAATTAAGAAGTCAAGCAGTAATTGTTTTAAAGCAGTATTTTCACTTTTACTTAGTGAACTAATAACAAAACTGGATGTTTATTAAAAAAAGAAACCTAACCCATCTTAACAGCAGACTGCAAGATATTCACAGACTCCCTTTCTCTTATTTTATTCTTCAGGGTTAGTTTTCATTTATTTCATTAATTATTATCTGTATTGCTGCTGTTTGGATCATCCTGCCCTTCTTTAGTAGAAGTGTTCGTTAATGCAGAAGCATTGCAGTATGCTGTTGGAAAGGAATATGAAATCTGTGTGGTACAAACAATTTGGATTTCAGTTCCCTATTTTATGATACAGATATGAAGCCCAGTGCTGTAAAATATACAGCTTCCTATGGAGAGAGCAGTCAATTCTAATTCTTTAGTTTCATTTGACCAACTAATTTGTCACTGTTACTTGTTAACTGCTTTACTAGTCCCCACTGTGTTGGTCATTATCATTTAAATACTCTTCACAGAAAAAGTGATAAGGGTAGCAGATGGAATATGTATGTGCTGCCACTCAGAACAACCTCTCTCAATTAAGGCTTACAAAGGGCTGACACAGGGACAGGCTGTTGTTTTTCCCTGTGTTTCAGGGGATCATGGCCCTGCTGGTTCCACGTTACTGCCCAGAACCTCCTCATTGCAAAGCAGAGGCTAATGCACCTCAGTTCACTTGTCAAACAGCAGACAAACAAATTTTGATTCACAGCTAACAGGTCTGATTTTGAGGGGTTTGTTTAGTAAAGGAAAACCTACTACCTTTCCTTTATATTAGTGTGAATGGACTGATAGGAAATTGGGGTGCTAGCCATTCCTTGTGATAGCTGAGAGGAGCGCTCACTGGAGCTCTTAAGAGGGGCAGAGTTAACAAATGGTCTGGAATCTCCTTTTCTGAAATAGCCACAACCACAATGAAACCATTGTAATGTTATTCCAGCTTAGCAAAACAAGTATAAGCAGAATAGAAATTAGCTGGCAATTCTTATCATCGGTATCGCTGGTAATTCTACCAATGTGGGGGGGAAAAGTATGTTTTTACCTTTGTTAACTTTTAAGAGTTTTACCTTTGCTTAATCAGCTCGGGTTGAAAAGCCTCTTTCCTAGTTCCTGTCTCTTAGTTAACATTCTTTATCTTTTCAATTCAAAGCTCTTTTCACAGCTGGCAGCTATTGTTGTCCCCTTTTCATAGCTGGAGTCATTGAAACACCAGGAGGGAGGTAGTTGGCCTCAGGTCACCCAACAGGATAGTGCCAGAGCAGAGAGGTGCATGCAAGGTCTATGAGTTCTTGTACTGGCTGTTGCTTTCCACTCAACGTTGTTTCATTGACTCACTGTCCTAAAAAGAATTAAAAATAATAAATGAAATAAAGAACATCATGAACAGAAGTAGATTTAAAATAATCACCTTCTCTTCTAGGCATCGCTATCAATTAAATGTGATGTTTGTTGGAGGGCCAAATGAAAGGAAGGATTATCACATTGAAGAAGGAGAAGAGGTAACCTATAAGTTGTTAATATCACTCTGACTTATCTACAATGATTAAATGTAGCCACTTCTGAAGCTACAGATTAGCAATGCCAGGCTCAGTGCTGTTGTATTTATATTCATAGGCTTAAACAGAATCATTCACCAGAACCATACGTCATGTGTGTATTTTGTTTGAAAAAAGCACGTGAGATCAGATCTATAAATTCCAACAGGAAATTAGAGAAAGTATTCAGAAATCTCCAAGTGTCTCATTTCAACATGCTATTTGGTAATCAAAAATCAAAACTATTTTAATTCACCAGAAATTACTTTTTTTTGTGGACTTAGTGAGAATCATCAGCTTTTCAGTTTTCATTTGAGTTTGGAAAGAATAGAGTCTTAAAATATTTTTCACATCACCCTCCTGTGCTCAAAGCCATTCCACTGTTGGCTCAAAGTCATTCCAGCTTTGAGTTGTGAGTAGCCATTGTGCCAAATGCAGCATGGAGGAAGAGAGAGTAGAAACCTAACAAAATTGTAACAATTTACACCTTCTTTGTTTACTGCCTTTTTCTTGGAATTGCTTCCTCTGGCTGGGGACTTCTCCACCTTTGTCTCTGAAAGAATCCTAAGGGAAAGTGATTACTAGAGGCCTGAAAGTAAGGGTACCAGGATAGAGACAGTTTTCCTTGCTTCCCAGCAGAATAATTTAACTTCATGTCATTCCAATGACATTTGGCAACCTAATTTTAAGTACCTTTGGAAAGTCAAGCCTAAGCATCTACATGAAGGGAGAAGTGGGTCAAGTTTCTATAAATCCTTTCGAAGAGAAAGAAAAATTCATTTATTTATCACTGAATCATTTCTCCCCAAACCCTCCCCAGCATTTCACAAGAGCCTTCATTGATTTCCTGTTCTAACTGTGCTGTGCAGGTGTGTGTAGTCCTTACAGACACACAGCTTTGGAAGAGCAGATGCTGAGTTATCCCTGGGTGACTCCCACCTGTGCTGGATTGTCACTACTATCTCCCAGCCCACCTGTGGCTGTGGGCACAGGCACATCCATCACATGCCAGGTTACCAACACAGTGCACTGTGTGTCCCTTCTCATGGGCTATGCAGGGAGAGCTGTGGCAGCACCTGGGACCAGGCCGTCACTCTGCTTGGGATTCCTTAAATTGAAAGTTAGGCTGATTTAACTTTTTTTTCTTCCATGTTGCAAGATGCTCTGGTATTTGTAAATAACTTGGCCTACCCTTTTATAAACTCTTTATATGACTTCTCAACAATATAAAAAGTTAGCCATTTCTATGAAGGCATAATTTTTAATTTACTGTTGCATATTGATGTTGTTGCTAACTCAAGTGGAAACAAGGTTTTTGATGTATCAGTACATGCTCATTTACATAGTAAGCTTCACACAGTTATTCAAAAACCAAAAATGGAAACATAACAACCCTATAACATCGGAAACTTGGCAATACACACATCAGAAGCATTATCAGTTATGTACCAGTTTAACATATGGGCCAGTTTTGTTCAGTTTTATAAAAGTACATTATAGTTATTCATTGCATTTTACCATAGCTTTTTATCAGACACATTTACACCTTCCTGTGATCTAACTTAGAACCATGTTTCTCATTAGAGAAGAATTGTGAGGTAGAGAGTATCCTAGCAAAAGGGCATATTCCTAAATTAGACTTGGGATTTTAAAAAAACCATTCAAAGCCATGTTCAGCTCATTATTTTGTCAGAAAAAGGGTAATTTATAGTTCTGGGTGATAATTTGAAGGCAGACTATATAGACATACTGTCAGCAGGCCAAATCACGAATGTGAAAACCCACAAATCCTTCAGGCAAATTTAGCTGATGCTGTTCTGCTGTTAGCATTCCTGTAGCAAAGGGTTGGTTTGGAGAGAAAGTTAAATTTAGGATTGTTTATATCTGTCCACTCACTATCTCGTGTCTGCTATCACACAGTTTATGGAGTGTCCTATGGCAGAACTTGTGCTTGAAAGCCTGCAGTTCACAGCAGCAAAGGGTTGGCATGCAGAGATAAGGGCTGAGGAGCATCCTCCTGCTCCCGAGCTGCTCTCTGCTGGTGCCATTAATGTGCAGGTGGATCAGGAAGATTAGGTCTGACTGGCTAATTAGGAGGAAAAAAAAACCCAGAGGCTTGATTTGAAGTCTCTTCAGAGCCTTTTAGAATTGTCTCCTGAACCCATTTAGGCTAAAATGACAGCTACTCTAGCACAATTTCTTTCCTCCTCTCAACAAGCAGGCATTTTCTAAATAACTCTTATATTTTGTTCCTTCCTAGTTTTCTCTGTAACTCTTCACTGCCTTCTTAAACTTCTGTGCACTACTTCTTTGCCACCATTCTGCCCAAAAAGAGTCTCATACCTGAGACTGTGTTACATTGGACAGGTTTTTTAAAGAGAAATGTGGAGCTGTAACTTAGAAGAGTTAAACCATTCACAGTCTTTGGCTGGAATTTCCCAGGAAGTCATACTCATTCTTATTTTTAAGTTTCCCTTTTGCTCCCTTCTCCATCAGAATAGAGGTAGTCAGCAAACATCTACTCAGATATTCTCTGCCTCTAAATCAGACTCATTCAAAATGAAATGCTTTGGGAAATGCATCTTCTGTTGGAACATGGCAAAAAAGTGCTGTGCGGATGGACCTATATATCTAATACTGACAGAACTTTCCAGGAAGTGTTTGTGCTACATAATGACTTCTGAGGGTTTCAAAAGAATCATTATTCCGATGTGCCTCATTTGTCAAGAGAGTTTTGGGTTCCGTGGACTAGTGACTACAATTCTTGTATAGTCAACTTGATGAGGCCACTGAAAGTTTCTGTGGCAGCACTGACGTGATCACAGAATCGCAGAATCACTACGGTTGGAAAACACTGCCAAGATCATTGAGTCCAACCTTTGACTGAAACCATGTTGTCATCTAGACCATGGCACTATCATGTCCAGTTGTTTCTGAACACCTCCAGGATTGATGACTCCACCACCTCCCTGGGCAGCCATTTCAATGTCTGACAACCTTGCCATGAAGAATTCTTTCTGCTATCCAGCCCAAGCCTCCCCTGGCACAGCTTGAGGCTATGCCCTCTTGTGCTCAAACCATCACAGCTATGGACTAGCAGGTACTAGGGAACAGTCCTCAACATATCTTTGTCTTGGATTTTTCATACCATAGAATTTGTGACAAGAAAAGCTTCAGTGTTAACATAGCCTACAGGCTTCATGGTGTATTTACTGCATTTTTACTTACTTGTAAAGCCTGAGGGTAGAAAAAAAACCAAAACAAAACAAACCTTCTTCCAAAGAAATAAGTGAAAACTCAGGGGGACCATATATTTTGAGGAAAGTTAATGACAGAGAAAACCCACAATCATAAAAAATCCTAGCTCTAGTACAAGAATTCAGAATTTACTGCATTGTGTGGGCTGCTTTGGGGAATAGTGAGCTATGCTAGCAGCTAAATCTAGGATTACAAGAGTAGTTAGGCTGCTATCTCTTTACCCACCTCAGTCCACCACTTACACACGGTGAATCTCAACTGACTCTGATTTCGCTGACTTTGATTTCTTAACAATTTACATTCTGATGTTGAGTCTGTGTAAAACAGCGCAGTTCCATGCAGAGAAATTCAAATCAGCTTCTCATCTACCACCTGCAATGCATTTGCATTGGCACAAACCCCACTTGGATTTAGAAGTCTCACTTCTCACTGTGCTGTATTTTACCCTAAGTTTCTGCTCTTAGCATCTAGATTGTTTCCTGTGGATAGAGCCACCTAATTATTGGCACAGCCCCACAGACCAAAGCCCTCATACTGCAGTCCTAAAGAGATCTCTCAGAGAAGGAGTTCCCCCTCCTTTGATCATCTTGGTGAATCTCTTCAGCTTCTTCTAGCACATTCACATGGTCTGACTGAGATACAGCTTCATGCTTTGAAACATGATACAGGTTTGAGGTCACATCTGCCACATCTCATCTGAGTTTTCGTGACCTGAGTTTTGATTTCTCTTTCTCTCCCACAGACACCACAAGTTAAGACTTGGCTCCAGTTTCTGACAGATTATCTGCCTAAATGCAGCCTGACCCCTCCTAGTGCTCTCCAGTCAGCATGCTGCTCTCCAGTCAGCATGCTTTTGAGAAACTCTCCCCTATCAGATCAATTTGCCCTTTGCATTTTATAAGGATAACAGATGTCTGAAAAGAAGGGGAAAGTGGGGCTCGGTGAGCATTCCCGTAGGTTGTTTTGTGGTGCTTATATCCCAAATAAATCTGAGAACCTGAATCACAACAAAGCAAGAGAAACATTTTTGCTTCTTTACATTTAAAACCCCCCACATTTATCTGGTAAAGACTCTTGGAATATTTTAATAAGAAAGAAAGCTCCTATTAAAATGTAGTAAGAGCGATGATCATTTTGCATCAGAAGGAGATTGTGTCTTCAGAAATAATTTTGCTGCATAAGATTGTTGGTTTGAGTTTTGGCTAGTATTCAGGTCTCAGATGACATGTGAATGAGCAGAAGGAAATAAAAAACCAAACCACACCAAAAGTCTTCAACACAGTTTTCTCTACCTTCCTTGTCCATTTGTCTTATAGACTTCCGATGGCTGAAAAACCCTTGTGATGAGAAAGGGAGAAAAATATTTTTCTGTACTCAGATCAGTCACCACTGAAGTCTGGAGAACACCCAGGCTCTACTCCCACATCAGAATTTGATTTGCTCTGCAAATTAATCTAATGCTTAGCCATATGACAAGCAATACAAGCCAGGATATACCAAGCCAGAGCCTAATCCCAGAAGTGGCTGAGCAATCCCAAATTCCATTTTTAGATGCAGTCAGAACTAAAAGTATCCTGCTAATTACAGATCTCTTTAGAGGTCTGTAAGTAAGCTGTCAGCTATCAAAGCCCTCATGGAGCTCTGGGTTCCTGAGTCTAGGCAGAGTTTGATATCAAAGGTGTATCCAAATTAAATTACATACACTGCTGTACATGAAATATAATAGACTTGTGGGTTTTTTTAGTTAGTCAGTACAAACCAATTACAAATCCTGTATTCTTCCACTACTAGATGCTTCTTTGCTGACTCTGCTAGGATACACATACCTGGATGAAGGAGCAATTCTCACCACACTAATATTAGTGAGGATATTAGTGCTTCTTTTAAGGTAGTATCCACTGGTTCTACTACCCTGTTGAAATTTCTGTCAAGACAAGCAGCTTCAGCAATGCTTCCACTGATGGCAACAGTTAATTCTTACCTCTGTGCACCTCCTCTTCTTGCCAGAAATGCCAGCATAATTTATTCTATGAGTATTCATAATTGAATGGAATATCCCTGTACAGACTTGAGAGTGATTCAGCGCTGGCCACTCTACCTTCCCCTGCAGGCATAATACTATCAGATTTGAAGCATGATCAAAAAGGGTGAAGCAGACTAAGGAAGGAGGATGTATTTCTCCAACAGCAAAGAAAATTTAAGGGAAATTAAATTAATTTTAAAAAACCCTCTCAGTCTTAAGGTGTTTTCATTTGAGTTTCATAGGTATATCGGCAGTTTTAATGATCATAATGAGTAATGTTATGAAATAATGTTATGCTTGGGGCAAAGAAGCACTCCTAGCTTCTTCATAACTTCCAGGGGTAAGAGGAGCATTAATAAAGGAGGTGTTTTTAGTGGGATCATAATGAGAAGATTCCACATGGTAAGCAGAAAACTAAACAAAATGCTGAAGTCTGGAAAAGAAGAAGAAAGGAAGAAGATACAATAATAAATAAATAAGCACATTCAGTAACAAAGGATAAAAAAAATGGTGAACAACCTTTGTTTCTTCCTTGAGACATATTTTTTACCCAGAAAGAGACAAAATGTATGCCCAATTGTGAGCCATTATGCAATAGCAATATACAAATCTAGGCTTTTCTACAAGAAGGGATATATACATTTCACATAACAAGAGGCATTGTCACTAATAAGATGATAATAGAGCAGAAATATTGCACATTTCCTCAGTTTTTAGTACTGCTGGGGAGACTAGATACTAAATTATTCCAGTAAGAACAGTACAGCTAGGAAAACTTACATTTTCAAGTGGTAGGAACTCTATTGGCTTACTATCCTCTGGGAGAATAGATGTATATATGCATACATGTACACCTGAATCTTTTAACTTTTTGATTTTGTTTTTCCAAGAGAGACTTAGGAAAAGATTAGATTTGCCCAAAAGACAAAAGTGAGTCAGTATTAAAAAAAAAAAAAAGTTTCCAAGAAAAAGACAGTATTGTGTTGCCAATCTGGCCTCTGAAATGGGCATGGACTGTAACTCACTGAGATAATCAATAGGTGACAGTTTCCTTGATAAAAAGTTCAAGTTATATTATAAGCACAGCAGTATATTCACTAATTTCTGCCACTTGTCTTAATCACAGGTAGATCAGATGATTTGTGGATGACTGAAGCACTCAGGCAATTTAAAAGAAAAAAGTTTTGAAGAACAGACCATCATTTTCAGTGAAAGGTACTATTTAAATTCAGTCAGAAATACACTTTCATTGACAATGTGTAGCCCACGTCATTCCTCCTCTCCCACTGCAAAACAGTTCTTTTAATTCATAACTTACTGTTCATAATCTTTCCTTATGACTGTGATGCTTCATCTTTGGACTAGATAGCTGACATCCACTCTCAGGTTTTTCATTTCCAGTAAGGTTTCTCAGCTGCATTATTCATGTCAGAACCAGGATAATCTCTACCTCTGTTGTCCTTTTCCTCATCTACGTGTCCTGCGCATGTGTTCAGTAATAGCTGCCCCAGTAGCTGCAGGGGAAATAACACTCCAAAGCTCAAGATTTTCAAAACGATACTTTAGGTTTCAGCATTATCAGTGCCTTAGGACCCACAGCTGGTGGCACAATCCATCTAGATCATACAGTCTTAGATGAACCCTCTATGAACTGAAGGAGAGGCCATTTTCCCACTCAGATCACTCTCTGTTGTGCAGGGAGCAGCTGGCCCTGCCCAGTGGAAGGAGGACTGCTGTAGCATTGGGTGCTGCCCTTCAGAAATGCCAAAGAAAGCCAGAGCAAAAGAACACAGGGGAATGGACTGCAGTGAGGATCAGTAGCCTGGCACTGTGGCCTTCTAGACAAGAGTTATAATTTATCTGTAGTGATGTCTCTGGCACAAGGTGAAGTTTTCACTCATGTAAAAGCTCTCAGCATGAGCTTTTTTCCAGTGAATCTTCAGTTCTCCCTATTGTTTTGTTCCCTTGTCAGCATACTTATCCTTTCTCATCTTCACAGAGGTGTTTCTTCAATTCCAGGGGGCACATATTAATATTTCAAAACTCTTGCAGAAATAATACTGATTAAAAAAAAAATGATTAGGCTTTTCTAATTTTGGAAAGAGTTCAGTCCAGGGGGTTTTCATGATTCAGTGGTTTCTTTTTTCCCCTATTTATTTTTCACTTTGATGAAATTGTAGTGACTTGCTATAAATAAGGGATTTTTTCAATTATAGTTCTAACTTTGAACCATGTTTCGGACTACTTTAGCTGCACTAACACTCTGGTTTCTACATGTGGTAATGAGAACATGGAAAACATGGCAGAAGTGACTTCTGGAAATACTATTGCTCTGCACTACATAAAAAAGAGGGGGAATGTGCCTATTATTTCTGGTCAAAGATACAGATCTGCTTACAGATGATAACAGTTCTGTCATGAAACATGAGGACCTGAGCACCTCAGAGCCCCCACAAAAAGCAGAGCTAGTTTTGGTCTGGAAACAGCCATGGAAAGGTCACCAAAGACAGAATTTTGGGTTCAGTGGTTCTGTCCTTATACACACTTACAATGTAACCCTTTTACAAATACACAGTGAGAAGAGCAGCAGCTGTTGCTGGATTTGAAGGTATCCACAGAAGTAAAGCAGAAAGCTTCCAAATGGGCAATTCTTCCCAAATGAGAAAGCACTATTAAAAAATTGAAAAAGTACACAAAAAAAAACAGTGTGTGCATATTTGGAGCTTATTTGGAGAATTGACATATAATTTGATTGATTAAAAACTCTACTACATCTGAAATTAAGCTTTCTATATAGTGTAATTAATGGATGCCTGAACTGTAATGCTGAGCCCTCCAAAAACTAATTCCAAGGGTAAAACCAGGACAGTGGAATTCCACCAGGTCCAGAGGTTAGCTCTATATGCAGTTACAGACCTCTTGGATAGATTGTTAATTCTTAGCAAGATAATAGAAATAATACATATTCTGTAACTTTTTTAAAATCAACAGATTTTAGAAGATGGTTTTTGTTAGAAAAAAATCTGCAAATACTTGCAACTGCAAATTGAATGTATTTATACATATATTCTTTGTATAGAAAATATAAAGTACAGAATGTTTTGGAGTAGCTGCCTTAATGCTATATTCCTATTTCTTCAGCTTTTTTACCAGGTTCAAGGAGATATGTGTTTGAAGATAATTGAAAATGGAAAACACAAAGACATTGTCATCCGAGAAGGGGAGGTAAAACAGGATTGTTTTTCTGTTATAGTTGTACATAAGTATGTTAAATGAATGTTTTATGTGTTATTTAGAAACCAGTTTATCCCTGCTGTGCAAGAGACAGCATCAGGACTTATTAAAAAAAAAACAAACAAAAGCTTGAATGTTGTATACAAAATAATAGGAAATTACAATAAACTGTGTTCAACATTTGACTGTTTCAATAACAGATAAAAATCCCTCTGAACATCTGGGGCATCTATTCAGATAGTCATAGAACATACTGAGAGAAGTTCTTATTCCCCTGCATTGCATGGGATCTGCCATGTGAATTCAGTTGGATCAGTCTTTTATTTACACCTTGCCAGGTACACACCGCTCACCCACCCACACACACCATTAAGCAAACTGCCTAAACTGAGGAATTGAAATGATTCATACATTTTCAGCCTTCTTTAGTCCTGTTAGCTCGCCTTTCCAACCATCACAGTAGGACAGCCTTAAAAGAGCAGTTTACAAATAAAACATACACAATTTTTTCTTATAGCAGTACACTTGCTAAAGCATAGATTGCAGTGCTTTTACCAAGAGCATGAATAGACACTGGCTGTTACTACCACTTAGATGTACTACAACTGCCACTCATGGTTATTGACACAAGCTTGGACTGCACTCAAGTCTTGGAAAGGATTATTAGGTCTAGTGGAGACAGCCTTTAAAATGGAAGGCATGTTAAACCCAATAGCTTAATGCCATTGAAAGCATTACAACTTTTTCAGTGACAAAACAGAGCCTCGTTTTCCAGCTAGGAGGTTCTGGTATTACACTTCAGGAGCACACCCAGCTGAGATCTCAGCGTGTAAGAGAAGTGCTAATGAAAAGGAGCACGCAGTACTTGGTGGGAAGGCTGACACTAGCACTGCTGAGGCACCCTCATTAGCTCCGTTTTGTAGACAGAGAAACTCTAATGACTGCCCAGCCTTAGCAAAGGCATCTGTACTGCTGAAGAATACAGGCTTACCAGCTAGCTGCTAGGAAAGGGTTTATTCCAAGCTTCAGAAATAGACTTCTCTTAACCACATGTTGCCTATTCACTTTGTCACTTGCATGACTAAATAGCCCCTCATATTTGTTATTTATTTTCAGAGAGAGTAGCACTCCTCATCATGCAATCAAAGGTGCTTACTGTGTTCGGAGGATACACGTGGCTGATTAGTTTAGACATTTTATTGAGCAGACACTGCTTTTTTATTTCCATTTCAATTACTCAGAAATTGCAGTACGTTTATAAATTTCAGATGAGTAATTGATTAGATTTTCATTTCAATCGTGTCTAGCAATGATGATCAAACCAGGAGGAGAGAACTTGCCTGCCATCAAGGCAGTGCTGATTGCAGTCACTGTGTCATCATTCACAGAGAAAGCAAGAAACAGTGTTTGCAGGGCTGTGGGTACCACAGGGTGCAGCTGCCACGGAGCAACACGGGATCAACAAAAAGGGGAGAAGCAGGGAAAGGAGCAGAAGACTTTGCAGGTTGAGGGGCAGAAAAAGGACAATGCAAAAAACAAAGACTTCCTGACACTGATGCTTTCTGATTTCTTTTGACAGATGTTCCTACTGCCTGCCAGGATACCTCACTCTCCTCAGAGATATAAAAACACTGTGGGTCTTGTGATTGAGAGGGAAAGATTAAAAACAGAAATGGATGGGCTAAGGTGAAGTATAAGCTATTGACTAATCTGTTAGAATTCATAATATTACTAATTTCTCATCTCAATACAATGCTGTGTTTTAATTTCCTGATAATTTATCAAATTAATCCTGGCAATTTTGTACTAATTCTATCCACACATCTATTTATCTATACATGCATAAACAGAGATCTCATTTAGCATTTGCTTTAGTTAAACAAATGACCATATTGAAATTTCTGAAATACGTGTTGTGGTTATAGCAATCTACTTATGTACTACCTACTGCTATTGCCTTAAGTTTTAAAAAAGATCTCAAACCTCTCTAACAACCCAAATAAAAAGATTTTTATCAGTTCTGGCAAGCAGAATATTAATTCCTTTGTAAGCACTGAAAGCAAAAAAGATGAAGAACAGCTTTCTTATCAAGTGTGTGGGAAGCTAGAAACAAAAGTCAATTTTCTCACCACTAGTCCCTCTACACTGAACACACCTCTGCCTAGGTTTTATTGCCTATTGAGAAAAACATCTTCACGTGAGTGGTTTGCTTTGTATTCTAGAGGGAGCAGGACTAAGCTTTGTCTTGTGTCCATACAGAATTCACAAGTCTAAGAGGGCTAACATTAGAAAAATCTGAAAAAGCTGTCTTGGTATTAGCCAGACATCACAGACCAAGCAGAATTTATAGCTGTCTGTATAATCCATACAGATTTAAAACTGCAGTGATATCTGACAAGTGCTGTTCCTGTCCTTTCACCTACAATTTTGATTATTGCATGGGTAGTGTCACAGCAGGAAGATTGCAAATATGCAGAGCTAGAAAGATATACTTTTTCATTCAAAGAAAAAAGGCTGTGGAAAGAAACTGAGAAAGGGACCATTCAAGAGAAGAAGCCCACGATTAAATTCCGAGCTAAAAACAAGTCCAGTTCATTTCAAGTACTGTTTACCTATGCGCTTGTCTCTTTTTTCCTTTCATTGCAGATCTGTAGATTGTCTGGACTTATATTATTTAAAGGATACTTTGAGCTAGAAAAAAAATGACCAGTGATTTAGATTAAAAAGATTATTATTAAAATAAAAAGAACAAAATAGTAAAAAAAGAACTTAAATTGTAAAGTAAAGTAAACTTTACTTAAATTAAAACAACCTACCATGTGATGTCTGTGAATGGTATGAGAGAGAAATGCTGAATGCCTTTTTAGGGATCCAGGCTGATCTAAAGATTTGCATTCCAATATAGGCATTCTCATGTGGAGAAGCTAATCTAAAAGCTACCTTATGGCTTGCAGGTGGAAATTAACACATCCTCAATTCAAAGTATCTAATCAGATGCCTGAAAATAAATCAGAGGTTTTTAGTGCCCTTGTGTTCACACTGATGTGCTGAATAAAGACATCTGAAGTTTTGGAAGCAGCAATCTTGTCATGCTTTTGAACCTACATTCCCTCTGTGTGCTCCTGGGAGAAAGGGGAATTTACAACCAGAACCCCTAGTGTTCTCTTACTTTTTTCAATACCAGCCACCTGCAGCAAAGACTGCACAAGAGGAAATCATAATGCACTTTGAAGTATGCTGACTCAAAGTCTAATACTGTGTTACTGTTCCATTATTTATCATGTCTACAAACCATAGTCATAAATCAGAGCCTGCAGCATGCTGATTACTGCACAAGTGAAGACTAAGTAGCCTGCCCCAGTGTTCCAGCCTAAGTAATGATTACATGTCTTGTGCTATGAGAAAAATGATCTAGCTAATCTTAATTCCATGGCAAATAAGTACAAAACCAAATAAGTTTGATGTCATTCATATTGTCAGATACTTAATTTGTACCAAACAAGATATATTTAGCATCTCCCTTCGCTGTACATTGTCTGTGCTCAGAATTTGTGCTGGCAGCACAGCTTTTTTTCTAAATTGGAGATATAGATACTGTTATTCTCTTCAGTGTATCCTCTTTTTGCAAAACATGAGGAGCCAGGGAGCTCTTAGAAAATTTCTGGACAATATATGTATAGATACATAAGACAGACATGAACATGCAGATATGCACAGGGTAATTACATAAGTTTTGTTTTCCTCTTCAGACACACATTCCAATAACTTTAACCTGAAAGACACACGGGACCTTTTTAAAAATATTGACAATATGAGTGACAGGAATGGAGCATCATTCCTTGCCAGTCTTTGCAGTCTTTCAAAAATCTGAGTGTAAATTCTGTATTTGCCATTCCATAGATTGATTCCATCCAGCAACCTCGACTTTTTGACCTCACCAAAATTTATTTATTTCTTAAGACAAGAAATTAATGCAAGTGAAGCACTAAATTCCTCTTCAGAAGGTGACTCAAACACTTCCCAAATCTGTGTAGCTGAAAACCATCTATTTTTCACTAACAAGTCCATAAGCCCCCTTGTTTTCTTATCAGCCCATGCATGGCCATTAAGTAAGCTGACTATCAAATATGGGTATTTATGTCATAGCTGCATGGAAGCAGTTACTGGAAGTGGTATTTGGGTCCAGGTTTTTTTGCAGTAACTACATCCAAGGTGAAAGTTATTGGTCCCAAGAGATTATGGCTGCAATCACTTCCAGAATGAAATCAGGAAAGGTTGCTGAAGGAATTTGGTGAGTTGTGATTATCAACAGAACTACAAGGCACTTGAAAGAAGTTTGAGCACCCCACCACCGAGTCACCTAACCAGGGAAACAGAAAGCTTTCCCAAATAACCATTCCTCAGAATGAAGCACACCAGGCTTGACAATAAGTTGCTCTTACACAACGCTGAGTAGCTATTTTCTTCAAAACACTGAAACTGCCTGATCAGTTATTTAATAAAAGAATTGACTAATGTGTTTACTTTATCAGATACTATGTTGGAGAATCAACTGATGTCCTCTTTGAAAAATGGTTTCACTGTGAAGATCTCGGCACTCAACTAATACCAATAATTCAAGAGTAAGCTTTTTCCTTTGTAAATTTACAAAAAAAATTGAAATTATATTGTAGATGTTTGTCAGTCTGTGGTTTATGTCATTAATTTGCTATTTATGCTGCATTTTACATAGACTTGTTAAAAGTTAATTACTGCTCTATAAATTTTTAATCATGTCTTGTATGCCCCAAATTCATCAAATCAGATTTTAAAAAACAAGAGAGATCAGGTATTTCACACATCCATCTGGAGCACACTTTTTTGAACCAGTAAACGTAGCACACTGCTTCTAAGTGCAAAAAGAATTGAGTGAAAAATTAGCACCAACTAATGCTAGGTTATCAAGGTGAATCACTGAACTGCTTTAAGGCTTCTTTCACTCTTGCTTTAATCTAAATACTTTTAATTGATATTATTTATGCATGATCAGGACTGTGGCAAATTTGGTAGAGAGCTACTTTCTAAGAAACATGTGAATGTCATTAACTAATCAGTTTGTTAAATGGTTACTAGATGTGAACAAGGGAAGTGTTTAGTGACATTAATCTTGTAGGACTTCCAGACAAATCCTCTGTCACTAAAATAGATATAGTCTTGCATAGATGTGATAGTAGCTGAGGATTTGGCATATCCATTATCAGCACAAAACTTACTGGCCAGTATTACTGTCTAGTCTTTGTTAACCTATAGAACATAACTTTTTTACTTCTGTTTTTATGTTCATTATTCCAGGTTTTTCAATTCAAGGCAATATAAAACTGGAAAACCAAACCCAGGTAATACAAATTAATTTCAGGATTAGAACAATTGGTGATTGAAGAGCAATGATTCTCATCACATAAAATAAGTATCTGGTTTTCTTTCTGGTTGTGTAAATTAAAGTTATTTTTGGGAAGTAATTCCTTTCATTACCCCGACCACAAGGAAATTCCATGTAAATGATTACCAACAGCATCTTGCTTGGTCATGTGATGCCATCATAACCACCTATCAGGTAACTATATTAATGTGAAATGCTAGTATCTCTATCCTTACATGCCTTTCAAGTCTTATACTAACAAAATTTCATTTCTGACAGCCCATAAAGTGATTTTTGCAAGTAGAATTAATACACTTTACTCCTTTGCCTACAGCTGTGATCTACTCTTGGAAAACCTAGAGAAAACCAGATTATTTTAGTTCCCATAGGGTCTGCTCTGTTTAACAATTTATTTCCATGCTGTATTGCCACATTTTTTATTTTGTCTCTGTTGTGCATAGTGATTGAAAATTCCACACTGGAACATATACTCCAGTTGTAACTCCACTTAAATCTGTTGGAAAGAGACACAGAACAGAGAAAGTGACTTCTAGAAAGGAAAGTTGTTAGTTTTAGCATGATGGTGCCTTTCTGCACGGCACCAAACATGATGGTGCCTTTCTGCACGGCAACAAACATGATGGTGCCTTTCTGCACGGCAACAAAAGCCTCAATTGCAAGGATATTGCAAGACCACCTTCAGTGGGAAATTTGTTTTGCTGAAATCTTACAATCCTGGTGGCCCACAGCTTTAAATGAGCACCCAGCATGTGCATGATCCATTACTATTGATTAACATAAACTATGCCCAAAATATCACCCTTACGTCTTAATTATGTACAAAAGACCACACAATTCAACCATTTGTGCACCTGCAGGAACAGGCTCTAGAGACTATTTGGAAGTGCTTTAGTTAGGTGCAACCTGGTCAGTTCTGCTGCAAGAACTACCTGGAAAGTCTCCATGACATTACCAGGTTTTTAACTGACACATGGAAAATCATCATAAGAACAGCAGAAGCTGCCTGTGTAATCTCCAGGAGAGCCTGAGATTCCTTCCTGGAGTGTTCCTACACCAGTTAGCCAGATGCTAACCAGCTCAGTGATTCCCACTGCTCAGCTAGGTTTGTTCTTTCAAATCTCTCTACTGTCTCATCTGTGCAACTGAGGGACATCCTGCACCAACCAAGAAATGTATGTATGGCTCAGGTGCACTGCACCCAGCTATGCTACTCTTGACCTCATGGCCAACTGGAATGTCATCTTCCAGTCACACTCAAAACTTGAATTCCATAGCTCTTGTCGCAAGAGAAATTTTAGTTTCTCCTGTCTAAAAGGTTTTTGGAACTAGCTGTCCTTAATCTCCACATCAATTCCTAAACATCTTAAGATTATTGTTATGAATTACTCTGAATCTTATGAATAAGATCATTGTTATGAATGTTTCAGTGAAACATTACATCCACATCTATCCCATTTCTCAGCTTCATAGTCACCATAAAAAAAAGTCACTGTCTGCTGTCTCAATCAACAACAGAACAAAGCTCTTACTGAAATCCTAAAATTGGGTTAAGCTGTTTTTTGCCTGAATATCAATGTTGCTAAAAATAGTTTACTAAAACATTGTCACCAGCATGAAGTTAAGAGAAGATTCTTCTGTATGGGATAGCAACCTTAAAGCCCTTGCAGTCAGAAAGTGGCAAAGCAGGCAGGAACCCTGCCTGAAAACTTTGCTGAACCAGCTTTAGGCACTGGTTCTTTGACCGACTGGGGAATGTCATTCTCAAGGAAATGCTCCATGTTTCTTATGAATAAAATGAGGTTGTCTCCAAGATCTTACTTTTATTTCTATGCACTCCTCAAATCTGTTTTAGTCTGAGCATGTCACCAATGTTCGGGTGTTGGTGGTTTGGTTTGTTTGGGGTTTCCTTTGCATGGGATGTGTGAGAGCTAGGTAGAGCAGGTACTGCCTCACTGTGCGTTCATACAGTCTTTAGCAGAGGAAATATAATTTCAGATGAAGCCTCTAGATGCTGCTGTTATAAAAAAAATACCATATCACCCACTGTATCCTTGTTCAATACGGGGATTTGCAATAAGACCCCTCACCAGGCTAAGAGTCTAAATGTCAGTAACAAATTAATAATATCAGAAACAAAATAACATTAAAGATTTATATTTTTAATATTTTTGCAGAAGATTAAGGCTAAAGAACAAACCTGACAATCAATCAGAAGCTCCAATATATCTTTTTGACACTTTTTTTAAACAAGTAATTCTGAGAAACTGTTATTAATAAAGTATGGACGCTCTTTCCTTGTAACCTGGCAGGTTTTCAGCCTGGTGAATAGCCTCCTTTTTCCAATTTTCAGGTTTTGTGGGCAATAACTAACCCAACATCTCAGTGATATCTTATGCATAAGGAAAACACCCCACATTTTTAGTTATAAAACTTTTACTTTATAGCTCCTGTAACTCCCAGCGAGACTAACAGTGTTTAAAAAAAAAACAAAAAACAAGCAGTTTGATTGAGATAGAAGTAAGCTACTACTGTGTTTGCTCTGAAGGCATACCCAGATGATATAAAAATAATACTTTGGATTTATTCCCTCAGCAGCTCTTTTTTCTTTTTTTTTTGAGAAGTAGAGTTCAGCAACCAGCATGACATTTGTAACATATAACAAGCTACCACCAGTTGCCATGATGCTTCACTCAATACATATCTCAACATCATTTGAGCTGGCTTATGCAGAGGATGGAGTTTCAGCCTGTTTTTTTTTTAGTTTCTCTTCTGAAAATCCAGAATCGCTTCAATTTAAAAGTGCCAGCTGAAGCACTCTCAGGTTCCTATCCACATAAGCCTGAACTAGTGCCTCACCTTCTTAGAGAGAAATGGAATAAAATTGAGGAAAAAAAAAACATCCTCAAAGAAATCTTGGATTGCAGCTCACTCTTAGAGGAAAGCTGTAAATGGAATCAATCAAGCTCCAATAGCTTTAAAAAAAAAACAAAGAAAAAAAAAAAACAACAAACCTAAGTCCAAACCTTTTCTTGATTTATTTATAGTTTCTGGCTTAGCCAAAAGCAGGGAAAGTCCCTCTGAAAGCAGGGCAGTCAAAGTATATGAAGACACAGAAGAAGAGGGACTCAAATGCCATCAGGAAAAATATAATCAGAAGGATATATTGCATGCAATCTGTACTTGAGGCATCCTCCCTGGAACTGTTTTGTATCTTATTACTAGACTCTTTTGTTTCCATGGGCAGACGTAAAGTCTGAGAATACTCTCCCCTTTTTTTTATCAAAAAGGGTGAATATTTTTAGGATATAGGCTATACAGGGAACTCTCAAGATGGGCTGGTTTGGGTTACTTGTCATGTTTTTTGACATGAGGAATCATAGTTATCAAAGCAAGCCTTTCTACTTTCAGTTGAATCAGCCTGAGAGCCAGATTATCCCAATGTAACAATTTCATCCCACTTTTCTAGTCAAAGGACAAGAGATGGTTCAGAGAGAAAACCTCGGTTCTAATAAAGAGTGATGGCTAAATATTCTTTGCAGCAGTAACCAGAAGCTCCAAAGCTTTATCTGCCATGCCTGAAATAATCCAGACTACTTTGTGGAGTAATTTGATGGGGAGAACAACTGCAATAAAATTTTTTTCTACAGTTAGGTGTGTTTGAAAATGAACCTCATGAACATTAATGGTATAGGTAGAATGTCAGGAATTTGTTTATCCAAACTACTCTACTTGTACTTATCAATGAAATTTTATTTCCCAAACAAGCTTTATTGTGAGTGAACATTCAGCTATGTAATGTAAAAACCAGTCCCGTAGTGATTTCGCTAGAAAAAGTTCCATTGATTTTTAGTGTATCTAGGGTGATTTTCAGTCTAGATTAAGAATCTTAGTACAATTAGAATACAGTGCAGTTTTATGTTTGTGATTCAGAGAAAACAAGACCTAAGCAACTGAATGAGCATGAAAAAATAGGTATTTCCTTCAGTCAGTGGAGCAGGGGTTACCATAGAGCCTAGGGCATGCTCTGTAAATGTTCTGTGGTCTCAGCAGTGCTATCAAAGAAGTTATAAGGGTAAGCTCAGCACTATAAAAATCAGCTTCTGTGTGATCACCCTCTGTAGCTAATCCAGTGAACCTCCATAGACAATATTTGCTGCTCAGTCTTGTTTCACTGATTTATAAAAACAAACAGATCTTTATTCTTTTTTCTTCTTCTTTTCAGTTAACTGGCTAGTGGGCAATGTTAATTCAATTAAAACTACTTCAGAAAACTAAAAACATACAGGAAGAAATTCTGCCTGTATTTGCACTAGAGAAAATACAGAGCCATGCTTTTGAACTTCAAATAACTGTATAAATATTTGTGCCTTTCTGTATTAAGTACATGGAAATAATTCTAAAGATACTGTCTCTGTGGGGGTTTTTTTCCCAAAAACGAATACTAATTTTGAACATAAAATTTATTTTCTGTGTATCTGTTTCCAAAACTGACAATTTGATTCTCTTTACTCTCATCTTGAAGGACTTCCAACACACCTAAATGGATCACTCCTCTTCTATAACATGATACTTCTTTCTGCTCTAAGTACTTGTATTGAAAAAACCCAGTATATGAGCCTTTAGATATTAAGGACTATCCTATTAGGACTAACCAATACAGAGACTAAATAATTTTAAACTGTCTAGACCCATCAAAATTGTACAGTTCCCCACAACACCATCTCTGTAACTTTTATCAACAACATGAATCTTCTCCTTTTCTGTATCATCCTCATTGCTCTCTTCTGGCAAAGATGACCATATAAACATGCTATTCATCTTTAGCCTGTCATATGTAATCCTTTAAGTAACTTCCAAGTCATGTTTATATCTCTCCTGAAGCTGCACCTAAACTGCAAAGGATATGTAGGTGGAAGAAAGGGATAGAGCCATATAATAAAACCCTTCAATTCTTATAAGCATGTTACCTCTCACTGGTTTCATCTATTTCCTCTCCTCTCATATTTAAACGAGGACACCAGTCCCTAATGAGTACAGAGCTCATAATGAAAATGAGCTACTCAGACAGACCAACTTAAGTCAGCAATATTTAATGCAGAAATAAAGTAGGACTACAATGTCTGGAGCAGGGCTGCTATCATGTTCCATATGAAAACTTCTACTGAGTTTTTTAGTTCCAAACTATCATCCAAGACTCAGGACAGCAGGCTGCACATTCTCTGGAATCAAAAGTCTCCTTAGGCTCTCAGAGCCCAGAGCTGCTAAAGACAACACCAAAAAAAAAAAAAAACCCCAAGAACATCTTCAGGAAGAAATCTGCTTCTCCCACAATATTCTCAAGTGAGCCTCCTCATAGAGGGGCAGAACATAAACTGCAGGCTCTGGGAGCTCTCCTAATGCTTCACCACGTGAACCAAGCCACTACTGATCTATACATACCTAGAGTGCATAATGTACACAATAAACCTATAAGGGCAATAGGAAGAAATGCCCTCTAGAGTTGTTTTCCTTTCTGTTCAGACTTTTGTGAAACAAATAAGAAATATCTAAGAGCTATAAAGCTCACCAGTTTCACAGCAGGTATGTGCTCTCTAATAAAGAATGTAAGGAAGAAAGAGGCTACTTAAATGCTCCCCAGACAGCAACATCTGAAACAGAAGACTCACTGATGGAGTTTGTCTGACATTTTCACTAATGTTTCTAAGGCTATTTAGTGGCAATAGCTCACACATGCTGTAAAAATCCTTGTCTCACTAAGAGGGTGAGGTGTCAACTCTTGTTATAATTAAGTATCCTATTCCCATTCTATGCAAACTGAAGTTACATACAAAGAGGATAAATAAAATGCCCTGAGTTATAAAAGGCAGATTCAGAAACAGAATTAAGATTCTTTAAGTTAGGATTGGATAAGTGGGCAGCATTTCGCAATACAATTTGTCATTCTTAATTACAATAACCTAGCTAGATCATGAAAAACCTTTAAAAAAATTATGGCCTAAATAGTGACTTTTTTTTTGTTTAATTTATTCCTTTCCTTCTGGCTGATGACATCTCTTTTTGAAAAAGCTATATTTCTTTATTACAAAAATATTTTTAAAGGCTTGTCTCAAACTTCTTAGTTTCAATTAGGAAAAAAAAAAAGCTTGTTCAGTTTCCAGCATAGATTTAATGACACAAAGAAAAATCTGCCTAGAAATAATTACATGGACAAGTCATAAATTAGCAGTCATGACAATTCTCAGGACATGCTACAAAAAAAGAACACAGTTACACAGGGAAATGTATGGTTGCACCAAGTGAGTGCTGTATTTTCAACTAAATGCTTCTGCATCTATATTCCACAACAGGGAAATGAACCAACAACCCTCAAATAATCAGTCACTCTCAGTGCTTTCACTCTGGATTTTTATATGGACTGGGCTAAAACCCAGATGTCTGAAATTATGTCCCTCATTTCACTGGTTTTATTTGCAGAGATATTAAAGTCATACTAGTCTCATTGACATTTCTGTTAACTTGGAGAATTAAACAGAGTTTTTCATAGAAATTAGGTAGGCATATACGGGAAAAAACATCCTAGGGAATGCATTTTTATTGGCATTGGCAATTAAATGTGAAATGCTGCAAAACTCTATCACTGGAATTATTCATTATGATATAGTATTGAAGACATGGAAATGATGATTAGAAAGTGTGTAGAAATAAATTAATACATAATTTTAAAATAATTTATGGGTAGTCTGGACCATTTTACACTCAGTTAAAGGACAAAAAAACAAAGAGGATTCAATCAGTCCACTTTGAATGATGTCTTCTGCTGCTATAGGGGGAAACACCCTTTGTAATGGACTGTGTCCCACCCTTGCATGGAGATGGGACACAGCATGTAGGGACAGACTGAGGCAGCACAGCACCTCAGGATGGTGGGATAATTAGTAAGAATATATGGGGATTTAAAGACCTGAACCTTGTTCCATCTAGAATGCTGTCTACAAGTCAAGGGTGACACATCACTGAAAGATAGTTTCTCATAAAGCCAATATGAAATCTGTTGACCTTATTTTGACTTAGTTCAAGTGCTTTATTGCTCTTTTCCTTCGAACAAATCTTGAGGAAACAAGAGCTATGGGAAGAGCTTGGGGACAGTAGGGCTCAAGAGAATGAGACAGTTTGATTTCTTGACAAGAAAGCTTAGGAGCACCACCAGGGAATGAAAGGGGGGCCTTCCATGTTACGTGTGAGTTAAGCAAATCAGCCACATACAACTGGTAGGTCATTGTCAGCCTTCTTTACCTGCTCTCAGTACTCCCAGCAAGCTCAAACTCTTCTTTAGATAGGCTCTGTTGAGGCTGTAGCTACTTGTACATTCAACTTGCTCTTTTCTAGCAAGCTGTTCTCTCCTTCTTTGCCCAGTTTAATATTCTCAGTCTCAGTACAGTTCAGTATTGTTTAACTGAAGTCAAGTTCCTCTAAAACCTGTAATTTCCTTTTTTAAAAATTTACAAACTCATTCTGTAAACATGATATTTTTTCAGCTTAACATGATATCATCACATTGTAATTAAAATCTGAAAAAAGCTATAATCCTGTAAAGTACTGTGATATAAATTTTTAATAGTAATGATCTGCAGAAATAGACTTTAGTATTGAACCTGTAAATGGATGTCTGAAAATGAAAGAAAATATTAGATTTGATGTTTCACATGATGTTATATTACTTGGAAAGACCTACACAAGACTATTAGCTACCTAGCTTAGAAGTGCCATTTTCTTGCATTTGGCTGGCATATTTTTACTTTTCCCATCATTAAACATGCTGTCTCCTTGTCTCACAGTATTGCTAGAAGAGAGCTCCAGAAACACAGGCTTTCACTTTCTCAGATACTGTTGAAAGTGAATGTACAGGCTAAACAGAAATATAAGTGACAATATCTAAATATAAGCCATTAGCCTGATTAGAAATACTCAGTTCCTTTAGTAGCACCAGGCTTCAACTCCAATATGTGTGGAACTGCAAGAGGTTGGATCCTCTTCATTGTAGCTTGTTAGCTCAAGTTCACAAGCATTAGGACACCTACAGCTTTTGGCATCATGCAAGGGATCAGCATCAGGGTTAAATAAGGAATCAGTCAAGCAGTCTATTGATAATGTCACACATCTGTCACGTACCTCATCACCACAGAGCTCTCTCATTTGTTCTGCAGTAACAGATGATCAAGTCATCATACCGGGTCACACTAAAAGCTTAATTCCATGCAGGCACGGCTTTCAAAGGCCATTATGCTGTCACTGAGCAAGTGCCATTAACATCAAAGACAGTATTAAGCCAAAACCCCATCACAGGCTACGGCCTAGTGAGAAGACAAGTGTCAAAAAACCAGCTCTGAAGTGAGGAATATAAAGTCTAAATAAAGAAAAGCCCACCTTCACTTGAAAGCAAAATAAACTGTTAGATGGTGGCTGTTTATCACAAGCAAGAAAGGACAGTGCACCATAGTAAGTGCAGGATGTATTGCACTTTACACTGGCCCTGAGTAGGCACAGCCCACTCTGTGCTGTTGTCCCAGCTGATCAGGGCAACTGGAGTCAGAGATCAGCAGAAAGAGGAAAATAGCAAAATTATGTTTATGGAGAACAACAGACAGAAGTTAAACTACAAACTTAGACTTATTGTTAGATTTGTGTTGCTTCTTCGTCAAAATATAAACAAGTACTTTGGCTTTCTTTTGTACCCAAGTTCTTTGCAACTCATGGGAAGCATTTACAATTCTCCTTGCATAAAACACCACAATGCCCATCCATGAGACTCAGTTTTTTTGCTATTCATTCTCCAGCATATAAAATCTGAATTTACTTGTCAGCTTGGTGCTGGAATTCTTAAACTGTGGAGAAGAAATATTCCCCAAGTTGAATAGGATACTCACATCATCTCAGTATTTGTCTCTTCTCCTACCAGCTTCCATATGCTTTTTTGGTTTTTTAAAAGCAAAACAAAAAAAAACACCTCCAAAACCCCATATACCTCTCACAACCAGGACATGCATTTTAGTGGAAAGTTCTACCAGTGGGTAACTTTCTGGTATTCCAAAACTACAATGAACTCTTCTGAATTCAAATGATGAGTTTTAATCTGAAAACAAAATAAAACAAAAACAACTGATAAAGATTTCAGTTATTAATAGAAAAAATATTTTAATGTCTTTTGGAACACCAGTCGCATCAAGCACCTTCTCATAAAATTTCTGATAAATTTTCTTTTCCTCCTCTGCTGTGTCTGAACATATATCATCATATTTTAGACCTTTCTTTTACATCAGTCCCTAGTCAAAAATGCAATTTTCCACTGCAGCCTCATTTGCACATATCCATAATTTAAGGGCAAAGTGTGTATGTGTTTCTAATTACCTCCAAAGGATGTTTGATGAACTTGTGAAAATTAAGGAAAAAAACCCCAAGCAGTCATATTACAGTGAGAAAAATGAAGCACCAAAACTAAATCACCAAATACCTTTACACTGCATTTTAGTGTTATCAGACAATATATAGAACATTCAAGAATAGATCACGTTAATGCTTACAAGTTCAGAAAACATAAATCTAATGTAAAGTCTTTCTTTTTTCCTTTGGTGCTTCTTAGTTTCTCTGGACAAGTTTGTTTTTCAGTAAAAGTTGTTTTAAATATTTGAGCTAAATAATGTAAAAGTAGGAAGGTTTTTTTTTTAAAAACCAACTTGAAGAAGAAAGTTTTCAAACAAAAAATGTCTTCTTTTGCTACAGATTTCTTCAGATTGCTTTCAGAATTCCCTGAAAGAGGCATTGTCAAGAGAAATGACTGTTAAATATATAATTATTTTAATATCACAAAATCACAGTATAGGTAAGGTTAAGGGACCACAGTGGGTTAGCAAGTTGAACCTCCCAAAATAATGGAGAAGAAATCTGAATAGCAAAATTTTGTTTCTACAACAAAAGGAGTAGGATCCCACCCAGATTATCTGGAGATGGTTGTACCCAGTGCTTACTGGGATGCCATGAGCAGCAACAGCATCTTCAGTACACTGCTATCCCCTGCATACACTGACCCTCCCACACATCGTTCAAAGACTGTGTACAAAATGGTCTTTAATGAAAAACTGGAATGGTACATTCAAAACACTGCAGAGCAGTGAAATTCAGCATTAGAACAGAACCAAAAGAATATTGCATAATGAATACACTAATACTTATAAAAAGCTGTTCTATTACTAGCACCAAGACTAAGATTTGGCTGCAGGTTTATTACCACAATACATTTGGGAGCAAACCATCCAGGGAGTTTTTCCAGCATTGCGTTGGCATTACTGCTTGAAATTACTCAGTGGGTGTTCCCCCATGGCATCTCAGAACAAACTACACAGAATCACCAAGGCAATTGTTCTGTCTCTGCACTTCCCCGTGAGCTGGTGAATAAGTAAAGCTCATTTCATATACCAGCAACATGAAGCTTCAATTTTGCCAGCTATACTGCAATTAGTCCTCCAGCTGTTTTAAGCCAAATTATTTAGGAAGGAGAATTGCTGGAAATTAAATCCAGCTACCAAAACCAAAGCCACAACAAGCTCCAAGAACTCCACAAAAAATACATTGTATTAAATTTGAGGTTGTACTAATCTGTTTGATTCACTGTGGCCAATGTATTTTAAAACAGTGGACACACAGGGGAGAAGAAACATAAAAGCCAGTACTAACTATGTGAGAGATATAGGATAAACTTATTCTATAGGCCCAAGTCCTCTTTTGGAGGGATATGATGTGAGCAAAGGCTCAGAAATGGCACGTCATATTTTACCAGTGCAAAAGGTGGTCTGAAAGAGAGCGAGGTCTATGCCAGGAAGAACTAGGTATTGTATTGCATACTGCTTGAATACACAGTTCTGACAACATCATCGAAGTCGCTCCATAAAGACTCACAAATAACATGTGCCTCTGGCAATCTCGAAAAGTCCTGATAATGACCATAACACTGCTTACCATTAAACTTTTGGCTAGATAGTGTCTGTAAATTGATCCCTCAATTAAAATGTTTGCAAACACCAAGGGAAGCAAGGGCTATCACTGATAGCCCTCTGCCTTGCTTTCAGATGAACTCCTGAAAGAAACACCTTTCCCACTGAATTCCACTACTGTTATGGAGCCATTTTCCTTCTCATGCTGGTTAAATGATCATCGTGGTGAAATAAAACAGAAAAAATCCTTGAGTATGTTTGGAGATAACTTTGAAACAGAGGTAAGGGGGTATCATTTCTCTAATAAAAAAAGATATATTTTTAAAGGTACAGATTATTGGTGCCTATTGTTCAGAATGAATGAATCCAGGCTTGGGATTGATATACAGTCAGCAGACAAAGTTATGCACCCCAGCAAAGTTATGCACCCCTGTCTGCGGTCCATTGATTTGACTAGCTTAGGGCAGGAGCTTTCTTTTTTCTCTTCATTACTTCCATGTCCAGAATCAACCTGAATTTTATTTCTGTTCATTTCCTTTGGGATTAAAACAGCTCATTCATTCCCCAGTCCCTCTCCCCATATTTCCCAAATCAGAAGGACCAGTGTGATGCAAATCAAGCTTCTTTATGTGTTTGAGCAGCATTCATGGTCCAAGTCTAATCTGGGTGCATAAACACACATTTTTTTTCTCCCCCTCCATCTACATAAAGTGGAAACAAGGAAAACTGGACAGCAACCAGAGAGCCTGGCCTGCCCTAAAGCATTCTACTTCACAATTTAGTCAAACACAGTCTAGTTTGGGTGTAAATTAAGCTGTCAACATTTGATATCTGTGCTGTACGCGTGATGTTTACAAAACATTTTCTTCCCCAGAATTGCTTGGAGTCACACTCCAAAGAATCCAATACAGTTGACAGCAAAGTGACAGGGTGTGGGAATGTCAGGAAGAACACAGAGGGGGCAGAAAATGAGAAAGATGAAGTCCTGTCTGCAGCATTTTTATTGTTAATGGAAGAAACTTTTCTACTTCAACAGGCTCTTGACAGGGCCCAGAGTTCATGAGGAGGAAGTGCCTGTTCCAGGAACAGAAGCAGGAAGCATATAGATGCAAAACTGAGAGTGGGAGGAGGCAGGAGGAGTAGATAAGCGAGGATGCAGAGGAGCATAAGGAGTGGCAGGTGTGACCAGTTCCCTTTTTATCAGTAGGAATCAATATGAGAATACCAAACATAGTGTGAATTTTAATGTCTGTAAAAATAATGTCATCTTCTATGAATATTCTCCTGTAAAAATAGAATGTTTTAAATGCTGTTGGAAGATGAATATGGACACTTTGGTCATTTGGATGAAACCATTACTTTTTTTTTTTTTTTTAGGCTATAGCTTATGGACCAGGAAAAACTGAGAAAAGTAAAAAGAATTCAGATATCTGGATATGGCAGCTGGTATGTGGCAATTCACACTTGTTAACTGATGAGTTCATGTTTAAGTTCAGACTGAACAGTAGTAAAGCCTTCTAGCAACAGAAACTGGAATGATTCCCTTCCTTCTCACAGAAAAGATCACCAATAGGCACCACCTTTCAGCTTTAAACTGTAATGAAAAATAACTGTAAAGTGCTGCCACAATAAAAATAGCCTCTTTTCCTCATCATGTATGTTGATGGCAGAGATACTGGCATCCATCCTTTTTGGGAATTTTAATGCACACTACCTAGGCTGTATCCTGTATATATATATATATTAGATCAAGCACTAAAGCAACATCACCTCTTAGATCTGCTTTGAAACATTTGCCCTCATCCTGAAGTCAAACTGGAATCAAGTAGAATAAGCTAATAAAAAAGTCTGAAAACTTGTTTGTATTGACTCAGAATTGCAGGCGATCCAGATGTCCATCATTCAACTTGCTTCCAGAATGAGTTTGCAACCCAAAGAAAAAGAAAAGCTAATTTTTTCTTACAAAAGTCAGGCTAGCTTGGGAGGCAGATATTTCTATTAGTTCCTCTTCTGTTGAAATTCACAAGGACTATCAAATACTAATTAAAGAAGTCATAATCTTGAAGGACATTTGTTTACACTGCAGCTTCCATCAGCCTGTGGAATCAAGATCTTGTGGCTGGCAAGAACCTGTCTCCCCTGCCTGACAAGATAATAACTAGTGCATTCCAAGATGGAGGAACTCAGCAATTTCAGTCAGCCCCCTGCTAACTGGTGACTAGCTCCTCAAGACTTAAAGAGCTATGAGGAAACAGAAAAGTAGAAGAGGAGCTTAAACTACTCCAGAAGATTCTCTCTGGAATTTCTGGAGCTGTACCAACTGCTAGCTTAGATTGGTGGTACTGTACCCCAAGAATCGGGCAATGGGTTGCTGCTTTATGATAGTAAACAATGAACAATGAAACCTATTTTTATTGATGAGAATAGTGTTAGACAGACAAGTTAAACTAAATATTTAGCTAGACCTCATGAAACAGAACAGGTTTGAGGTGTTCTTTCAGTAGGAAAGATTTCTGTACGTGCAGCATTTTCTTTCTGCTGGGGACAGGACAAGGAAAATTAAAAGCATTCTTTCCTTTCAGGAGGGCACGTCGACTGTTGCCATGGATGGTAAAACCCTGACTCTCTCTGCTGGTGACAGCCTGCTTGTCCGTGCCCAGTCTGTGTGAGTAGAGCTGAACAGGGGTTCAGAGCATGATCCCCCTGCTTCCAGCAACATAAATTGTGTGTATTCAATGCACACCATGTTGGGCATCACTGGTGCAGAAACACAGCATCTGTGAATGCAGGATTTGCAATAGCCTCTGTTATTTCTCGGGGCAAAAGTGTTTTTAGGAGGAAAAGCCAGACATTCATTCTAGTTCACCTCTTATGATAAAAGCTGGAGAAAACAAAAACAAAAAAAGAATAAAAAAAAAAAAAAAGGAGAAAAGAAAAAAAAAGGAAAAGAAAAGAAAAAAAAAAAAGGAAAAAAGAAGCACCACCAGGAAAATGCAGCATGGAAAGACCATGCATAAAGATATATTGCCTGAAACTACCCACTGGCACTCACAACTCACAGCAGATGCTAGAAGCATCAGACCAGGCTTAATCAATATCAATGCAAGAAGATTTGGGGTTCAGGCTAAGAACACAGCTCTCTTCCTGGAGTAGGATGCACACAGCTGTTTCATAACTTTGACACATGTGATACACATTAAGGAAAATAGCTTCCAGAATGGAAAGGAAGAGCTAGAGCATGGCTAAAGCTGATAAAGTGCCCGCTCCTCCTTTTCAATATCATCCTTGTTTCACTTGTTGGTTTGAGTGTGTGATTTCCCTCTATACACATTGCACCATCTCTCTTTCAATTCTTCCAGGTACTGCTGGAAAAGAGCAGAAGACTGTGTTGCTCTCTGCATCGCTCAGGATCCAAAACGCAAGCAGCCTTATAAATAACTCCTGTGTCAGTTGGCTTTGAGGATAATCAAGTTGTAACCTACCTATCTTAATTATCGTTTACTCAGAATGCCTGGAAGTTTGAATACTCTAACACAATCATTAAGTGGAGTCAAGTGCTGTGCCCAATTAAAACTTTTTTCCCCAAGTAGTTAAAGTTTTAGCAAAATTTATAATCAGTATTTTTTTAAGATCTAGTGTTTTGTTTGATTTTATCTGAAAGGAAATGACAACATATCCAAGTAGCAGGATTACTTACCTAATAATACATGATACTATCTAGATTAGAGTCCCTTGAAACACAAGTCTCTGCCACAAGATGTAGAAAAGGAGATGGGGCAGATACTGTTACACTTCTTAGGTAACAGGCTGGATGCTGTGCACATGCTACACTGAACATGGCACTGCAGTGGGACTAAACAGGAGCACCTGGGTCATAGGTGTGCTCCTGTGCAGCAGAATTCTCAAGTCAAATTCGCCTTTAGAGGTATGTTAGGGGATAATTTTTCTACTCTCTTAGAGTTTCCTAACATACCTTTAGAGGTATGTTAGGAAACTCTAAGAGAGTAGAAAAATTATTATAATCAGTTTCTATTAACTGCTGATTCTTTTTGAACAATGAAGTTTCCTGAAGAAATAATAAATGTCAAATTATATTTTGCTGCTTTTATTCCAAGAACTCTGCAGAAGAGATTTTGTTTGGGTTGCGGTTTTATTTAATTGTTCTTCACTTTGTCATCAGAAAACAGGTTGCTTAGATACCTGCAGGTATTATCAATTAAATATTTGAGAAAGCAAAAGTTACTTATTCCTGATCTTTTTTTTTTAATTCTAATTAAGTTCAGAAAAATATTTGTTTCATCTATCACCTACAAAGCTCATTAAACTGAGATGTCATATGTGTTTTATTGAAGTGTTCATTCTTCTCACGAGAAAGACACAGATGCCTTGGCTTTAATCTATAACTTGTATTTAACCTCAGCAGCTTTTCTAGCAAAGAACACAGCAAAACTCTGCTTCATCCTCCTGATAACAGGGGGCCTCATTTGAAAAACTGAATCCAGTCCTTAAGGCTGTTAGAGGTGTGAGCTGTCACAAAAAAAAGGAGCTGTATCATTCCCTTTGAACAAAGGAGTAATTTTTTCTGATTGCCATTGGTACTGGTGTGTTTATGTGTCTGCAGAATTGACTACTCGAGTGAACATCTGTGATTGAGGGATCTAGGGTACCAAAGTGTTATATTTTTAGTCCAGCAGTTACAGGGTAATCACAGAAATATTTCCATATTTCACACTGCATGATAAGTGAGTAAAACACGGCAACATGTAGAACACCATCCAGATTAACCAGCAGCTCTTCATCCACCCAGAGACACTGAAAACCATGGAACTCTCAGAATAAAAGTTAAGGCATCTCCAGATTAGATACCTCCCGTGATATCACTCAAACTATACTTGTGATGCCTTTTACAACAACTTGTGCTTGAAGACCTAAATTCTGTCCAAGTCACACACTAGGTGCCAGACCAGGAGTGCTAAGCCAGAGCTTCATCATCCTCAGTTTTGCCACAGCCCACAGTCAGAAACCAGGACTTAGTAAGTAATTTCTATTGAGGAGCTTCTGTCTTATAAGAACTAGGTAAGAAGTGTTAAGGCCCATAAGTATGGAAAAGAATCAGGATCAAAACAGCAGGAGAGGATTTATGAAAACAGTGAAATACCAAGTACCAAGATAAAAGAATTTTGTTTTCTAGATATATTCTCTTTTGAGAATTATTTCTGTTGTTTCAGTGTCAAATTTCCTTCCCCTCCCACTCCCTATCTTTCAATTTAATTGTTATTTATGGCCAGAGTACAAATGAGAGCACAGAGAATACTTGTCATTTACTCCTTCCAAGGTACTTAACCACTGTGATTCAGAAAGCTGTAACTTCCCTTTTCCCAGGTTTTCAAATAGTTCCAGAGGGCTTCTGGGCAGGCAGTGAATAATTTTCAACTGCTTTGCTCTTCCTCCATAACATATCTGTTCTAAACTACCCCAACAATGGTACATTTGTATTTAGATGCACCTGTGCTACTCTGCTCACAAGGAAGTTTGCCACATGCAAATCTGGTTCCTGGAGCCCTCTTAGCTGTTCTTTTTGTGTATGTGCAGTCAGCTCAGCAGATAGTTCAGCACCAAAGATGTTGGGATCAAGGTTTGGAGACTCCAGTGCTGGTCTTGCCTCTGAGAAGCATTTCAGGCTAAGGTCAGTGGCAAAGGCTTAGTTAGGCATGTTGTTTGCAGAGTACCCTAATGCACCGCTCCTGACATTGTGCTTGTTCATGCTTGTCCATGAAACACACCGGGCAAACCATGTCCTACAGAATCATTGAGGTTCAAGAAGGCCTCCAAGATCATCAGATCCAAACTTTGATGGAATACCGGCTTGTCAGGTGGCACAAAGTGCCACATCCAGTCATTTCTTGAACACCCCTAGGGATGGTGACTCCACCGCCTCTCTCCACAGTCCATTGCAATGCTTAACAAGGCTTTCTGTGGAGAAATTCTTCCTTATGTCCAACCTGATTCTCCCCTAGAACACCTTGAGGCCATTTCCTCTCATACTGGTTGCCTGGGAGAAGAGGCCCACCCTCACCACACCAGGCAATGGTGGAGCACAATAAAGTCTCCCTGGTCTTTTCTCCAGGCTAAACATCCCCAGGCACTCCTCATGTGCCTTAGACATGACACACTTCATATGATTTACATACACATGACAGCCTGTCTTTACAGCTCTTTTTATACCTGGTACGCCTGCACCCTGATTTGGATGCTCACTTTCTATCTGAATCAGACAGATATTGGGACACCTGATACTTAGCAAACTTGGTGCATTTTGACAGGATTGTGCTAACCTTATTAGCACAGTATTGCACAGAAAGACCATCTGCTTCTGCAAGACTTTTTTTGACATCTTTTCATGCTTCTGCAAGACTCAAAAGTAAAGCCTTTATACAAATAAATATTCTAAGCAGTATTAAAATAAAATCTACACAGA
This sequence comes from Euphonia xanthogaster, assembly GCA_034509185.1. NCBI lineage: Eukaryota > Metazoa > Chordata > Aves > Passeriformes > Fringillidae > Euphonia > Euphonia xanthogaster. Next base: position 24,096,044 of record JAYDZK010000169.1, on the reverse strand, counting down.
TACAAAGCTATACTTGCACCATTCTTGGTAAACTATTACTTTTAAACACATGCAGCATTGTCCAGAATCACAAGCTTGAGGTGATTTGAAAGCTTAGAAATACACACAAAGAAGTTTGAATCCACCTACAAGCATCCACAGTTATTCCAAGGCAGAATCTCACCTATTCTAGAGGTCAGCAGGAGTTTTCCCTTTCACTTCAGGGAAAAAGTGATACAGCCTTATCCTGCCAGCTATTGATTAAAGCAGCAAAGCTTTCCCTGGGCTTTTTCATTGCCTTCAGAATGTTTAATCCCAAGGAGATCACAGGTAAACTTTGTAAAGAGAAAGCTAAACCACTTGTTTTTAGTTATAGATGTATTTTGATTTCTATTTATAGCATTTAAATAATATAAAGAGTGATACAAGCATTATTATAGTACTTCATATGGAGCAAGGAACCTAAAGTCTGTCTTCCATGTAAATTATCAATATAGATCAAAATATTTGAAGTAATTAATGTTTCCTATTACTCCTAGGCTAGGCAGGCTGGACCTCATGGGGTACTTACGTTCTTATTTTGAGCTATGCTAACTTATATGAATGATGGAAATAGATTGGTACGTCTCACTGCATTCGTCCTAGCTATGGTCTCATATTCCAACACTTAAAAGCAGTTGATTAGCAAGGTTACATGATTAATGATATGTGACTACCATCATCACCCATTCATAATAAATAGTATTGCTTGAAGTAACTTAAAAATGAAATAATCCTGGTACAGCAAATAAAGCTTCAGCCTTCACCAGCCCTTTCCATAATCTTGAAAAAAACCCAAACCTACAAAAAGCAAGTTCATGAAAAACATGTATGTTCATGGCTTTGAGAGAACAAGAGAAAAGAATGACCCACACAGATCATGTAGTGAACATATCCAAGGTCAACGAAGAGCACAAGATGGTCCAATCAAAAAACACAAAACCAAAAAAAAACCCCACAGAAGAGTTAAGACAAGATAATGATCTAATGCTAGCTACATTTGAGCTTGCAATACATAAACTGACAGCTTGTAAAAGTCAATAGAGGAACCCTTCTTCCTCCGTGCTTGCTCTACTTTTAGATGTTGCTTGTTTATTTGAAGTAGCAAACCTTACCAGAGGCATAAACTGGCTAGGTGGATTTGGAAACTGGTAAAATCAGGAGTATTGTAGTAAAGTTTTTCCTCAGACCCACACAGTATTTACTTACACCTGTAAATCAATCTCATCTTACTACATGAAGATAACAAATGTTTTCATTCTGTTGTTAAAAACATTAATTGTACTGATTTCAGCTCTCCAGTCACATCTAATAGAACAGATGTAGAGAAAGCAATCCTCCCACCATCACTGCATATAAGTAAAGGAAAAAAATTACTTAAGCTATTTAAATAAGTTCCTACATAACCAGCTTGTTGTTCATCTTGGAGACATTTCAAGGCTTTGGAGTGTTTTTATTTAGTTTATTTTCAGTTAATAACCCAGATGCACCTGAATGAACACTTCAGGGTCATAAAGGTCATCATCTCCTGGTGTGTTTCTTTTTCAATACACAAGTATTGTAGAGCTGCTCTTCAGTATCAAAGGATGCAGAATAACACCTGATTGGACCCATAGTAAAATTGTTGATTTTTAAAGTAATAATGGAGAAGGATTTAATATCCACTCCTCAGCTCAATGTACCTGATCTACAGGTCTTATTAGTGCTGTCTGGTAGAGAAAGATCTTATGCTGTATCCAGTCAATGATATTTCAGTCATTGTCCAAAAATTGTGGAAGTGAATAAAAACTTTTAATGTCACGGAAATTTTGATGGAAGCTGGACATCTAGAGTGATGTTTACACACACACACAGAGTCGGACAGTTTGCATTCCAAAAATAAGCCCTTGAATTGTGATATCATTAGGGAAATCATCTCCCCTTTTTGAGGTCTGCAAATGATAAAACAATTCTTTCTAAATCATTGTTGCTCTAGGTTAAATGTATCTCCAAGATCTTTGGCCTGGTAATTCAGTAGGAATTGCACGAGAGCCACATACTCAAAGATTTGAACACTGCTTTGTATTTTTAGAGTTGTTAAATAGGTACATGTACATGGCCATGATAGTGCTAAATAAAAAATTCTGTCATTGGTTTTGGAGATAAATTACACTGAAATTGAAGCAAAACTATGTGGGTTCTAAAAACCACTTCATTATACAATTTCATAAGCTCCAGAGGAAGATATCATGACGATGACAAAGTAAACTAAGCATTTAAACTAAGTAAACTAAGACAAACTAAACTAAACTAAACTTTTGGAGATTCAGTGAGGAATTTGAGTACATCTTGCGTACATCAGAGAAAAATAAAACTTCTGAAGTGCTATACAACTACAGCAAAAATATCATTTTAGCATGTTTTAATGTTTTTCCTCTTGAAATAAAAAAACCCAAGCGTGCTTAGAATGCAAAACCAAAGCACACAAACGATGCAGTTTGTAAAGGTTCTACTTCACAAACTGTCAGCACAGACAAACTTTTCTAGACAATGAGTTGCCCATACGTTCAAACCATACACTTTATAGTTTGAAGATAAATTTGACAATCCAATTGTGTAAAGCAATTCAACACATGCCAATTTGTAGAACTGAAGCATGAAAATTTCAGTATGCAATCCCCAAATACCACGGGGGTTTGACATGGAGATGCAGCCACTGCACCTTACCTAGATTTTTGTTAGCTGTCTCTTCCTCCAAGGAGACCCCAGGGCAGCATCTGGATTCCATGCAGAAAGGAAACTTGGGCACCTTCAAATGGCTCCACACTAACTGCTGGGCTGGGCAGAGAACTGCACTGACAATGCAGCTGTCCACAGCTAAACCACAAGGAAATTCCTGGGGGGTTATTTGTATGTCACTCTGACACACACTCTGCTCTCAGGGTGCTCAAAAAGCCAGCTTCACTGAGGAATCACAGGGCTCTTTTTCCAAGAGCCAAGCAAAGCTCATCCTCTTCATGCAAATCACTGCTAGACATCTATAACCTTGTTGACCCAAAAGCACATTACCACAAGCAGCAGAAGCCCCAGGAACAGCTCCCACCTCTGCACAGGAGGAGGAAGTCAAAGCAAATCTTTGCTGTCCTGCAGGGCCACCCCAGTCACAGGGTCTGCTGTTAGAGGCATTTCCATCCCCACTTGATACAGCTCAACTGAGCCATGCAGGAAGCACCACAGCATTGCTGGTGAGCCAGAAGATAATTCCTACTCCCCAAATGCAGTTACAGATGATATTACTCTATAAAACAGAAATACTGACAGAAAGAACATATCATGACAAAGCCATTGTTCCAGCAGCAGTTATTTGCCTGAGCACATTTGTGACCTGAGCTGTCTACAGCCTCTTGGTATACATTACAAAAAGAATGTGCACACCACGTTTTGCCTAGAGAAAAAATCGTCACCAAATTGTTGAAACACAAATAGATCAGCTTTATTTATGACAGCCTGAGAAAAATGTTAACAGTTCCTAATTGTTTCTTGATACTACTGACTAACAAGCCACATGATTCAGACCTCGTGTGCTTTAATATTGAGTGGCAAATCAACATTCAATGGGCAGATCCACTCATCAGACAAGGGCTCATTATTCTCTCCAAGAGGAAAATGGCAAATACTGAATGAAACCAAGTAAAACCTGCACAAAAAAGGATGAGACTTTGTTTAATTATTTATCTACCAAAACATACTAGTTTAGCTTACTAGTTTAGCTCTTTAAACTAAGAGAGAAAAATGTATTTGAGCACTGGAATGAGATTGCCATATGCCATCAGAATTTCAGTTTAAAATGAAAATGAACCAACTCTGGCTTCTGTTTCCAATATGGATGACAATGTTCAGCTGTCTAAAGCCATTTCTTCCATTTTTTGGATATAAAAGAGGCGATTTACACCCAGTTCTTCACTGAAAGCAATTTGTCACTACTTCCATCTTGGCCATTATAGATGCAGCTGCCCTGATTTATGCCAGTGTGTTAACAGAATCAGGCAGCTACACTACAATAATGCAAATGTTGCCTTGCTGTGTACTGCATTGCCCTAAATGCCATTGCATAGCTGCAAAATTTACATACTGCATATACACACCATTATACAAAACCACACGCACACACACATATATATATATATCTGTCTTCTGAGTATTTTTATGTCCTAATTAGTTGTATCTTGCCCATACTGGTGAAGTTTGTGCCAAGCATAGCACGTGTGCTTGGAGGTTTGTAACACGACTAGCCCATTACTGGCAGTCAGAGAGAGCCATACTAAAGGTCATTTTTGTTTATGTCAGACACAGGATGTTTCAGAAGCTTTTATGAAGCAGCTACATCTGTGCTCTCTGTGGGTTGGATCCACTCCACACATACTGCTGGAGGACAGAAAAAGCAGATCAGACAAGAGGGAAGCGCTATCCTGGGCTTCACTGGGAGCCAATCTCACTAAATGCTCCACAAAACCCAGGCTTTTCACGGCATCCCAGGCAGTGGGGCTGTGCAGCTCACAGACGTTCTTCATGGAGGGACAAAGGCTGCTCTTTATTATCAGTTTTAATCTAATAGAAAGGGTTCATAGCATTTATTTCCTCTATAGCAAAATTAACTCTACTTGCAAAGCTTCCTCCCCCTCAGAGGGAAATAAGATGTAGGCTCAGAAGCCCAAATCCGCAATGATATTTAAGTGCCTGAGGAACTGTGCCAGAGTGTCTGGCAGGGGAAGCTAAACAGACTCAATTTCAAAAGGGAACATAGTGAATGGAGAGACAGACTGAAAGCTCAGGAGAATGAAATGCTCCTTTAATCTACTGTGGGGGGAGCTGTTCTGTGGCAAAGCCAACTTCTTTTCAGTTCTCGCTCAGCTGTGTGCTTTAACCCACCACGAGTGCCATGTCCACCCGTATTTGAGACTGGCTTTTGCTGCAGCTGGCACCAAACTAGTCACAGATGCTGCTTCCAGGGCATCAACACCAGAGTGATGGGAACTGGACAGAGATAAATACAGCTTGTATTGAACACATGAACAGTTGTCTACAAGTTCCTTGTCCTGCAGGACTAATAAAAATACTCTCTGTGAAAGATACTAATATTCACCTTGCTTAAAAACAAGGCAAAAAAGCAGTAGAAACAGTAGAAAACATTTTTTAAAACCCATGTTACTAATGATACTATACAGCCTGTGCATTTTGTCATTAAAATGTTATTTTCCATTTTTATATCTTAACATTTTACAGTGAGCCCATTTTTTTAATTTCCTTATATGTCTATACTGGGACAAATTTTATTCTCAGCAGTACTTGGGTAAATATGTAGCTGATGGAATTACCCTGATCTCACAGCGCTGCAACAGAGGACACTTTGGCTCTGTGTGCACAGGAATTCTGGCTAAAGAGTGACACAATGGTGGGACTGCATCAGCACATGGAGGTTGCTTAACACACAGTACACTCCAATATGACACTGCTAACCTGCAGGTCATAACTTCACTCTAATCATGTGTCTTATTTCAGATAATAGAACAAAATTTTGGGGGCTTTAAATACCCTTATTACAGCCAAGTTAGTCTTTATAGAAATGTTAAAACCCCAGAAATTATTGGCCACATTCTAATACAATGAAACAGCTTTCCAATGTTGATGTTCAACATCTAGATACATGGAAAAGACAGCAGCGGAAAACAATGAGAAAAACCAAAACAGGAAAAAAAAAAAAAAACAGTCAGTGAACAAACCTCTTTTTCATTCCATTATTTTGAAATTCAACTAAAAATTAGCTTGTTAATCATCAAAAAGCCAAAAAACACACAAATGACAAAAGTTGTTGGTTCATATTTTCTATTATTTCACCCTGTTCTCACAAAAATCACACCTGCTTAAGGAAGACTCTACAGCAGAGAAAAGGAAAGCATTTGAATGCCAGGAATATCTCCTATATTTGTATTCCTAAAAGTCTTTCATACAGAAGTCTTTGTATTAAAGTGTAAAAAAAATCTGAAAATCTTTTGCAGGACTAGGAGCTGAAAAGAGATTTCTTCAATTCACTGTATTGCTTAGGTCTTACACTTCTGATTGTCTATCTGAACCTCCTTAGTATCTTGGATCACAAGCCTGTGCAGATCGGAAGAG
>JAYDZK010000169.1:24010267-24089773 GCA_034509185.1 Euphonia xanthogaster | reverse complement strand
TTTGAAGTGAGGTTAGGAAACATATGCTAGAACAAACAAGTATCAGTCCTTGTGCCTGTGCTTTGAAGACACACAAACCCCTTTCACTCTAGTTTCTGATGTGTTTACAGAAACAAAAGACATAATTTATCTGCCATAAGGTGTTCACTGGAGAGGTTCATGCTGTGAGGATTTCCATGGCAACTACTTAAAGAGACATAAGTGCTCATTTTTGAAACTGAAAGCCCAGGGACATGATTAGCTACAGTTATAATAACGGATACACCAACCTAAATAGAGATCTTTTATTCAGGGCCAAGTAGCTTCTCTTTTCCTGCATGAGAGCTGCTTTCCTAAATTAACCAAAAACAAAAACACCAAACCAAAACAAGCCTAAAGAAAATACTTGTGTTTTCTCTCAAATTTTTTACAAGAAACGATAATGCACTTACATATGCACACAAAGCTGAAATAATTACTTCCTTAAATTATGTAATGTACAATACATTAGGTAGTCCATAAAAAGTGTTCTTGAGGATTATACAGTGTCACCCCAAAGAGACACAAAACCAGATTTTGCAGAACTTTTCCAAGTCTACTGAGATTCATTTGCAAAGAAATTCCAAAGAGATTACAAGCACTCGACAGTCACCAATACAATAAAGCGACAACAACAAATTGAAGCTTTGGTGCAATATAGCAAAAAAAAAAAAAAAGGAGAACCTAAATTAAAAAGTATTGCTCCAAAGTGAAGAAGAAAAAAACAAGCAACACCTACCTTTAGCAGGGAACTGAAGCAGCCTGTATACCTGCTTCCCTGCCCTCCAGCTGCAGTCTTGATTTTACCAGGCACAAATCAGGGACAGGAATTAAGCAGCTGCACCCAATCCCAACCTGCAGACCCATTGGAGATCACAACCAGAAAGCACAGATGCAATCCAAAGTTAATTTATAATGGGATGGGGCTAATAGGGAACAAGTCCTCAAACCACTTGGTCCCAACAAAGTCTTCTCAGCTGTGGTCTTTATGGTGATTGCTTGATCCAGCTGAATGTATACATCTCACAGAGATGATGGCAGATACTTTTATTCATCACTTCAGGCCATAATTTAAAATCTCTCCTTCTTCAGTACAGTGAAGTTGGCATAGAGCACTAAAGACGGCTTGAAAACTACACTTTATGTGATCATCTGAAGTAGAGGATTTTATATCAAGTAAAACTCCACAGAACACCTAGTTTTTATATTCTCTTTAATTCTCATCTATTTCAGATCTCCATTAAAACTGCATAACATTAATTTATCAGGAAAGCTTAATAGTCTCCTGTTGGAAGTTTTGTCCATTAAGTTGATATTAATGTCACTTTGTGCAAGGCCTGAACAGATGTCCTTTTTTTTTTCTATAAAGGATATTATTCGAAGCTATGCTCACAGGGGCAGTTTCTTACAATAAAAATGCCTGGAAATAAGTGTTCCCTGAGATACAGCATCTCACCTTTTTATCTTCTGACTGGCGAAACAATGACAAAACTGTATTGTTCATTTTAAAGGACATTTAAGGACTCATTCATGAAGGACATAATAGTGGTGGAGAGATGTATCAAGGAAGAGCCGTAAGTCAGACTCTCAGCAGCTACATCAGCTGGAAGAAGCTACTTAGAGCCAGGCTCCACATGAACTCCCCTTATAATTCTATTCTGCCTATTTTTAGCATTGAAAAATACTTTAACTCTTACTCTCTTGGGCAAAAGGCAGGTGGCAAGATTTAAAGGGACTTGAACTAAACTGTCTTGGGATTACAGCAATAAGCAGCAAAACCTTTGCTAGGGGTGCCCTCCAAATGGGATGAAGAAAAGGATGAGCTGAGCTAGAGAAGAACAAAAGCAGAATTAATGCAGAAATTCCTATGCCCACTGATCAGCCAGTGTCCTGCCAGCAGGGACTGGGCATGAAAACAACTCCACTGACAGAGTTGAGTGGAGAATGGATATTTATTCTCACTGTCCCCTTCATCCATCACTGCCTCTCAACCTGGGCAGTGGAAAATGGCACATTTTCCTTGTCTCTGTTCCAGCTGAGTTCCATGAGTGCTTTTCCTGAGCAGGGGTGAAAATACTGAGTTCCTTAAAATGCTCTGTGTAGGGCTTTTTACTACATTCACTGCCACATGGCACATGGATAGGACATAACGGGGTCCCTTGTGGCTTAGATAGACAGTGCTACTCCTGCACCCTCAGAGGAGTTTTTCTTTAGGATTCCCTGTTCTCTGGGTAAAATCTAACCCTCTCTCTTCTTAGGCTTATGCTGGTGCTGGAGACCAGGAGGGAAAAGCTGCACACAAGGCAAATCCCACTATAGTTGAGTCATCAGTAAAGCAAATACTCTGTAATGTAAGGCTCCCATGATCAGGAAGGCACTGTGAAAACTTGGATTGTGACAATCTGTTTCCCTGAGGCTTGTAGGCTAAACAACAAGCTAGAGAAAGGGAGTTGCACAAAAAGCAGGGAAAGGCATCTGACAAAAGCTTCATTGGCCATCCATTTCCTTCACCCACAGCATATGTTTGTTTCTCCTCCTAGCAGCACTTCTGCAGGTCTGTATGCTCAGTACTTATCCTAAGTATCCAGCAGTGAGAAACAAAGGCTGCATAGTCCTTTGAGTTAAAGAGTTATTGTGTTAAAACTTGGCTTTTCTAATCACAATGATGTGAAAATTCAGGTGCCTGACTGAGAGAAAGACATCAAGAATAGAACAGGGATGACTAAGAAAAAGAGTCCTGCCACTTAATTGCATTTGTACCAAAATATTACCTCTTGATGTGTAAACATCAAATTAGCAATATTCTCAGGGCAAGCAGTAATGTAGCGATCAAGAAACTCCTTCCAGCTATATGACAACAACTCTGTGCTTTCCTGTCCTGCTATGTTTTCCTCAATATTTGTCACACTGCACATTGAGTATACTTAAAACTACCCCTGTGCTGTAGACTCTATTAAATCCCAGTTATTCTATCCCTTTGTACTAACATCAGAACTTTGAAGCTTATCAGCATTTCTGTTTCCATTTTGTAGAGAGAACCCTTTGCCAGGGCTGGCAGCAGCAACATTGGGAATTCAGCAAGCCAAAGTGATACTCCAAGGCCTGTGTTTATACACTGACGGCTCTCCCATATTCCCCTGGAATTTGCAATTGAAATTCAGCATTATCCAAACCAAGTTCAAAATAATCCTGGTATTTCTTAGCATTAAAAAGCCACTTTTAGATAAAACAATTTTGGTTTTGTACCCGTACTTCTACTTTAATCAGATCTGTTTCTGCAATGTTGCTGTCCTGTGGCTACTTGGCACATTATTCTTCATAATCTGAGTACATCCTTTATCAGCAGTTTAGACATTGTCTGGGGGTCTTAATCCCCACTGCAAAGAGGAAACCACTCACACTTCAGAACTGTGAGCATGGCACAAGTTCATTCAGTAAATTGTCTTGGATTACTCTGTGATTCCAGATGTGTCTCTGCTGCTGAACAGGCAGGGCTGGAAGTGACAATGAGAGCAGTTTCCAGTCTCATCCCATAGCTCTGTCCTGAGGTGTTCCAGCTATTGCACTTAAAATTAGGGTTAGGGAGTACTTTGAGGGGAGATCATTCCTAAGGACCAGTTCTTGCAGGATGCATGAAGTTTTGTCTCTCTCCAGCCTTTGCAATCCTCTGGCTTTACCCACCATGGATTACATTCTCCACCACTCCTGGAATTCTCCTCGCACCACATTTCAGATCATAAAACGTGGTACAAGCTCCACGAGTGCTTTTCTTTCAGGAAAACACTGTCTTTTTGGAACTTCCCATTTAGGCAATCTCTTTTTCAATTCAAAACAAGCTTGCAATATTATCCACAGCTCATTTCCTACTTCCCCCAGAACCACAGATCTATACATTTTTCCACTTTCTATGGTGTATAAATTTACCTCACTGTGCAAATATGCATAGCAGTGTTTGAATGCATATTTACAAAGAAAATATTGCTTCAGGGAACATGAGGGATGTGTTATTCCCTGTTCTCTGAGTTCAGTCAGCAAAATCTCCTCGATGGATGTCAACAGTCAGTCACAATTTTCATCTGTAAAAATAGGAGCAGGATCTGACAGCCATACAAATTACATCTGTTCCACTGCAACCATCTGTAATTCAATCTGCAAAATATTAATCAAGTTTATCTGACATGATTTTTCCTCCATCATCAGCTCATGATGCTTATTGCTTCTTGGTCTGTTACCATTATACACCAGCTTTTTACTCTCCTTAATATTTATTCCTTTTCTTTAGCAGAGAGTGAGTTGGATTTGTTGGACAATGCATTTAAAGATCAATACCACATTACCTCCTTTTAGTCATTCTATACATATCCTCTGTTTGCTATATGGCTCTCCATGGTCTGGTCTTTCTTTGCACTGCTAACCTAGCATGATATGTTTAGGTTTCACAGTACATTTCAGTGTTCTAACTCCCTATACACTCAGAGATTAGCAGGTCAAGCACCATCTTGCATTTTATGAAAATTTCTTAGTTTCATTTTATTACCCTGAGTTCTCAGGCCTTGCTCTGAAGTCAGGCTACATTTCATTTTTTCCCAACAATGACAAGGGCAAGAGTACTTATCTCACCTCCCTCCTTTAAGAAAAGCTAAACACACACACTCCCAAACCAGGTCAAATTCCAGTATCCTAGAAGTCAGGCTTAGAGTTCAATACTTTCTCAGTTTGTAGAAAGTTCTAAACACTAGAGTGAAATTCAGTGGGGACAACTGGACAACAAGGAACACACTTAGGCACAAACAAATCCACTGCATAAAAACCATGGGCAACAACTTGCTCTGCAAAAGTTCCTCTGGAGGACACTTGGAGGTTATTGTAGATTACAAGATGCAAATGGATCCCCAGCACATTAGAAAGGAAAGAACAGACTATACAGAGATGCACAAACAAAATCCTGAATGAATTCCTCTCAGTCCATGAGAGACTCACAAGGCTGCAGGTAAATGCTTGCTTCCAGCTGTATGTACCACATCTGAGGAGGGAGGGAGGCGATACACAATTCCAGCTCCTCACCCCAGCCAAACAACCAGCCAGCCAGTACAGATTTTTTATATGAAAATGCGACATCTGAATATTTTTTTCACAAAGATGGAAGAGATTCTGGTTAAAAATCTGTGAGCCTTCATATAAAGCAAAGCACCTCCCAAAGATCCCCACTAGGTCTTAAGCTTCTTTTTTTTTTTAAACTTAAAGTTTTAGTTTTTATAAACTTGTCAGTCAGTTTTGGGGGAAAAACTTAATTGAACATGGGCTAAATGTTAAACATGAATGCTGATCTTAAATACTGTCAAAATCTGAAGGTTTGTGATAAATAAAGCAGTCTCTCTGTATCAGGTGCTTATTCTTTCTGTCATTCTTCAAATGAGACTTCAAATTAGAAAGGTCTGACCTTCTCATCCCCTGATACAGTTACCGAGGAAGTCATAAGACAAGAAGAGAGCTGCTTCTACCCAGCATTTCCAAGCAAAAATCAAGAATCATAAATTAAAATTACCTCAAAGTATCCAAAGCACTATCAGTGTTAATGCTGAATTCTAATAAAATCTCCGTAAATGTTTTGTACTTCTGGTACTGCAGCTCAAGAGGACATAAATTACTGTTTTGTTCCCAGAGGGACATTTAGCTTTCTTTTTAAATGAATTCTAAAACCTTGTAAAATCTACCCAAGACTCTCCACATTTGTACACTGCTTTGCAAATATTAAGGGTGCCTAGATTCTTAAATATTTTAGGCATGTCAATTTAACATACATCAAGATGTAAATTGTCTAATTTCGGCCTATTTGGGCCAGCTTTTTATTAATTAAATCTAATGCCAGGTAAAATTAGGGAAATTTAACTAATTTCAATAGCAGGAAGTTGTATCAGAATACATTTCGTAAACAAAGGACATATTTACAATATTTTGTTTTATACTGTGATAAAAACAGTAGAAAACAAAATATTGTAAATGTGGCTAATATGATACAATGGCTAAAATCTCAAATGGAACCCCTTGCCTTCTGCAAAAAGTTGAGTTTGACCCTTTACAGACAATATTGCTGCTTTCAGATACTAAAAATCCTAATGACAAAACTAATTTTAAAATTCTATTTTGAAAAACTTAAAATTGAATTCCAATTTTACTCATGTGCTCTAGTGTTTAATCCATCCCATTTACAAAATTTACAGAGTTATCAGAAAAGCTAGAGACACCTAGGAAGCAGGAAATATGCTGGAATTTATTCTTCCCTTCCTCCCTGTCTGGCTGCCAAGTATTACATGGCTGAATAGAAGCTGGCAATCCTAAGTATCAGAATTAAGATGACAAACAGAGTTCTAGGGTTCAAACCCATTATTTAGCTGAGGTGTTGCTCCTTCCCTTTCCCCATGTTTACAGCAGAATTTATTCCCTCATATTGAGTTGCAAAGATGAAGAAATTAGGCAGTTTTCCCCTTTCCCACTCATCTGCATGGCCTCTTGCTGAACTGCCTGCTGCTCAGTACACAAAGCATGTGAAGCCCATTTTGACATGAGCTTGGCTTTTTTGATGGAAAGAAGAGAAGAAACTTTAAAATTGCACTGAGGAGGGATGATTACAGAAGGCACTCTTTTTAGCTGCTGCCAGCTTTGCAGGAATTGGCTCAGTAAAAGAAAGACATTTCATAGTTGAGCCCTCCTGCCTTTTCCTTATCAGTAATTAGCAAGAGTAGCAGAATGTGTGCACTTCCTCAATGGAAGTAATTACTGTGTAGAGCTCCAGAAGTTTTCAAACCAAAGCTTAAAAGGCATTTAAATGACACACACCTTCTGCAGGGTTTCTAGAGGGACATTTTTTTCCCTCTCTCCTTCAAAAAAAAAAGAAAAAAAAAAAAGAAAAAAGAAAATTAACTATATTTTTCTCACCACAGGGATAAAAGACAGCTTCAAGTGACTAGGCAAGCTTCATGGCTGGATCAAAATTTTCCTGTACTGTCATGATGAACTATAAGAGAACCAACAGATATCTAGCACTGTTGTCCTGATCTTAAAGCAATTTTTCTGCCATTAATGAGTTAGGCTTTCCAAGCCGACTTTACTCCCATCTTTCACAAATTAGCTTTTGTTTTCAGGCAGGAAAACACTGCAGCCTCTGGAAGGAAGAAAATAAAAAATTTGTAACGAGGAAAGATATTGAAAACACCTCTAAATTTAGGTAAAACTCTCCCATTTCTGCCATCCACACCCTAACTCTTCCAATTAAATACAATAACTCTGTGTCCCCTTGGCAGACCTGCTTCTTCAAGACACACCCACTCTTCAGTCTGGGGCAGAAGAGATCACTGAGGTCATTGGGAGGCAAGGGATGCCTTTCAGGGGGCTGTTGGAGACAATGAAGTGCACCCAGCAGTCCTGTCTTCATGCTTGTCACTTATTTGTGAGAGGAGACCACAAACATTTTCAGAGGAAACAGTTCATGATCTTCAAGGCTGGGCAGAAGGAAAACAAAAGCACAGACCAAAATTAATGTGTGAAGAAGGGAATTAAAAAAGGTAAAAGTGATGAAGAAAGAGGGACCAAAATAATGCACTGCAGACAATTACATCTACATAAAAAGAGGCTTTTGCTGTTGGTTCCTACAGGGCTGAAAGGCATAACATTGAAGAGAGCAATTATTATTGGTAAATGTGGGAGAATGTCATGCTGCCACAACTATGAATAGATGTTCCTTCTCCAGGAACTGGAAAAGTGCAGCTAGACGTTTAAGAGAGATGCAAGTTTCCAAGCCCCAGACAGCAGCGTGGGAGGCCCCAGTGCCATCCCAGCAGGTAAGTGTCAGTGCTATTCTGGAAACCATCTTCAGCATGTACCCAAATTAACAGCACCATGGAGAACACATTTCCTGTACAGGCTTCTGTTTCAGAGACAGATGACAATATGATACCAAAATGAAGCCAAATGTATCTTATTAAAAAAAAAAAAAAAAAGATAGATAGACTGTCTTAAAATAGTTGAAGACTAAAGAATCTCCTTAAAGCCATAGAAATAGTTGTTCAACAACATGTGCCAGAGAAACATGCTAATAAATTCAGAATTTCACCTGTGACTCAGGATCACAGATTTGGTTGGTGGAGAACTTTGGTTTTGATAGTATGTTTTGTGTTCAGCAAGGAATGGTAAAGCAAGAGAGTTTGTGACTAAGCCTTGAGGACACTGGGGTGTATTTTGTCCCTAGAGTATGAAAGAGAGCCTCAGATACAAGGTCTATCAATATAGTCACTGGACACAACTCACTGATTTCATCTTGCTGGTGGTCTCTATCACAATTTACAAAATAAAACCATATTTGAAAAAGGCCAGAAAAATCTAGGTACTTTATTCCCATTGAGGTCTTTGGGGGAAGTATCTAAGTATAATTGAAAAAAAGATCATATTAAAATGATTGAGAATTTTCCTGTATTTGTAAGTGGAAGCAGTTTTTAGGGTAAGCCATTATTGAACTGTCATGGCAGCCTGGTGGGTCTGGGTCTTCTGGTTTCAGAGTATAATTAATTTGTAAATATAATTTGAGACATAGGCCAGTTCCAAAAATTACTCAACTGCCTCCTCATGGATGACCAGGCAAATTATGATTTTATTTTACTCTCTGAAATTAAATTGGTTAACTGAAAACTGAGTGACTCATGCTTTCTACAGAAAATTTTATCATATTGTTTGCTGCTAATATTTTTCCCTCCCATTCCCCTTCAAAGGGTTTAACATGGCTGGACTTGGTGGATCTTTTGCCTTTTAGTTCAGTTCATGGAAAAAGGTACAGGGATCAGATCTCCTGTTCAATCACCCAGCACATTCTGTTGGCATTTCCCAGGAAACATCAACAGCTACATGAATTCTTAGCCTTTCTGTGCAATGCTAAACTGAGCACAAAGTCTGGAAATGGCTTCTTGCCTCCATTCCTTCTCTGGAAGGGACTCATTCCATAAATCACACAGACAGATGGGCTCACATTTTGTACTATTTTGTACCTGACACTGCTTTCTTTAGCATTCATAGCAAGACATTCATTATTGCTAATGTTCAGGGCATAGCAGGTATGCTGGACTTGTGTAGCATCCAAATGTCTCCTTGAAAAATTGCATGGTCCTGAAAGAATCTCTATCTGCTCTGCAAGTGCCTTCCCTGAGAGCCTTCCAGGCTTTTTCTTCCTGCTTATGTCTGGAAAGAAATTAAATTAAGGTTGTGAGTATTTGACCACATCATTTCTGAAAATGCTTCTGCCTGAAAGAGCTGTGTGTGTGTAGCACTTATTAGCATGTGCCGCATAAATGTGTGTATGGCCTTGACCCTGTGTCAACTCAAGTTGACTGCCTCTGATCAGCTCAAGTTTTGCTGCCTCAGAAGGTGACATTTAACTTCCACTGGATGATCTGGGGACTCCAAAGGTGGAATATGCAGGTACAATTTAGGGCAGGTCTGACAGAAGCGTGATTAACTACGAACTCTGGGACAGCATATTTCTCTGCTCCCCAGTTCTCTCCCAAGTGTTTGTAGAGACCCAACCTATGTACTGTTGGTCACAAATGGCTGTTTTAAGGTTGTTTAAAGAACTCTCAGATCACAATGTGACCTGGTGGGGGTGGGGAGGGGGATGCAAGAACACACTCTTAAAAAAAAAAAAAGAGGTGAGAAAAAGCAGTTACTTCAGGGTTAGGAAAGCCAGGTATCCATCCCTGGGAGGGATGAACCCTGTAATTAATTTCCTAACTCTCATGTTTCTGAGGTCTCAAACAGTAAATAACATGAGCATATGGAAAGAAGGCTTTTAGTGGAGCCTCTAGGAGTGGCACACCCAGGATGAGCTTAGCTCGGAAGCAAGGAGCTGCACACCATCAGAGACTTTTAGCTTTTAGTTGAAATGAATGTCTTTAAAGTCAAAGCTGCTTCTTAGCCAGCCTTCTCAATCTTGAATATTAATACTTTTACCACCACCCTCCTTCCACTCCCAGAATCATAGACTGCAAATTGTCTCAGTTTGGGGGCCATATTTGTAGGGGGTGGAAGTTACTGTTCTGGATTCCAAGCACACAGAAGCTGTTCCTTCAGCCAGACCTACTACCAAAGATCTTTATCTTGCCATACAACATGCTGCAGGGGATTTCCTATACTGCTCTTTAAAGACACACCGTCCTTCCTGAATGGGCAAAGAGTTCCCTCCTAAGTGAGCAAACCCAGCTGAGAGGAAATATAGATTACTCCACAGATAAGATCGCCAAACTTGCCAAAGACTGGCTGCAAAGAGAAAAGATATCAGAAAAACCCAGGGATAGACCTTGAGAATAGGATTTTTTAAATCAACCTTCAGACTCACCTATGATGCATGAGTTTTACAGTATCCCATAAAAGATGTTCTTCCTTTCAATGAGAAGTTTATAGGAAGAGAGCATATCTTTTATTAGGGCAGTACAGATAAACGTTGCATACTCTTGAAAGTCTCAACTCAAGGTAATGATTTCCTGTCCTCAGACAGGGTCCCTCTCTCAGTTCCTTGTGTCCCCATTCTCTTGGATTAGTGGTGCACACAAACTCCCAGGTGTGCCAGGCACAGCTCCTGCCTGGTGTCCATGCTGTAAGTCTGTGACCCAGAACCATTCTGTTGGGAGCCACAGTGGGGGCCGTGGTGGCATTCCATTGCTCCTGATGGCACATCAGAGCAGAGCCCACCATAACAGATCCTTGTGCAAGAGGACACAGAGGCAAGCTTTCCTGTCAGAGGAAACCCCAGCTAGCTGATCACAGCAGGGCAGCAGCCTGTGACATCCTTCTCAACACTGGTATCACGCAAATGACAGAGAGAGGAGGATCCTCGGCGCCATCTGTTTCGACTGACTGTTCCACTCTTGTGTGCTGAATTACAAAAGCAGACAGAGCCCAAGGGAACTAATTAGTTCCCTCCAGAAGAGAGCTGGGGAGTGAATTAACATATCCACATGCATGCACAATCAGAGAACCAGCAACCAGGTCAGGAAGCTGTGTTATATGACAGCAGAGATCGACCCTTCGTCATCTCTTTTTGCAATGATATCCACCAGTCCTGTAAGGAAACAGAAACTTACAGCTGTGTGTAACACCAAGGTAACAACATTTGCTTAAAAGAACAGATGCTGTACTACAGTCTTTTTCTTTCTTATCAACCCCTCCTACCTGAATAAAAGAGATATAAAAATTTAGTCAGATCTCTGATTGCTATGAATGAAATACAAAGGCACAAGCAACAAGCAATAGTAGGACATGGGGATATGACCTCAAGGTGTGCCAGGGAAGCTTTAGGTTGGATATTATGAGAAATTTATTCTCTGTAAGGATTGGCAACACTAGAACTGGCTGCCCAGGGAAGTTGTTGAGTCAGCATCTGTGGGAGTATTTAAAAGCTAGGGAGATGTGAAACTCAGAGACATCCTTTAGTGGTGAAGTTGGCAGTGTTGGGTTAATTGTTGGACTCAATCTTTTCAAACCTAACTAATTCCATGATTCTAAGTGATAAGCAGTGAAGGATGAGCAAAACATTAAAGGTGTGGCATTTCTTAGGAAAAAAATGTTACAAGTAGGAAAGCCAGTTTTACTTAGCTCCTTGCATGAGAAGAGCATTTCAACTCTTCTGTTGACTGATTTTGGAAATTGGAAGCAAAATATCCAGTAAAAATTGTGAGCCGAAGCATGGTGGGAGCTGAAGAACGAGGAACCATCAAGCAAGTTTCATTTCTCCTTGTGCTGTAACTGGAAATCTGGTGAGCAAGCCTGTGAAGAAAAAATTATTAATCCCATATGGAATTCACATTGTTTCATTTATTCTGGTAAGACACCAGTGTATAATTGAAACAGCCTGGGCCCTTGAGCATTTTTGTTACCTGTCCATCTGATATACGGGTCCAAGAAGAGAGGTCCAAAACCACCTTCCCTACAAGCTTTCTCTGCCCCAGATCTTCAGATAATCATGTTTACAACAGCAGTGCAGCTGACTCTGTCTTACAACTACTGTTACAAGCAAAAAAAAGAGTTGTGTATTAACATTTTTACTACACAAGAGCACTGCACTGACCCAGATTAACTTTTTCTACATTTTCCCTACTGATTAAAGGGTTTGAAAACTTTATACCCATGTGATTGTTGTTTTCATTACTATACCAAAGTTTCATTTACAGCACACGGAGAAAGCTAATTTACAGAGAGTTAGCACCACAAATTTGTTTCTTATATTTCTACCATTTAGAGTTGATAGAGCACTCGTTCTCTAGGAAAACACTGTGTCTGTCTCCCCCAAGTCTCATTTTGTTTGGTTTGCTGTCTGATAAACATGAAAGACATTTATCACACCCTTAAATTTTTTAAATCCTTAGCTTTTTAGAAAGAAATGCCTCCCTTCCCAACTCCTTGTGCCCTCCTCCACAAGCTGTAAAAGCTGGTTGTATACTGAACATAAAGACTTTTGGGAGATAAATTACAATAATGCATACCCCTCAGGATAAACATGTACACCCACCCCCACCCCCCACCTCCCCAAATAATAAGAACTGTAAATTATATTGAAATATGAACTGAATTAGTCAAATGTAATTGTCACATATATGACAGCCAGAGACAGTCTTGTCATTCCTAGAAAAGAGAGAGAATTTCTAGTCATTCTTAGGCCAAAGAGGAAACTGGCTTCTGAATATGATGTGTTTCCAAGGCTAAGGGATTTATTTTCTCCCCTACCAGGCACTGAAATTCTTTTTTAGATGTAGCCTTACTTCTTGATGAAATCCAATCTCACAAACACAAAATAAGCCTACTGAGAGGGAAGTTAACTAAACAATTGGATACTGGAGCCTCTGTTTGATAGATACCTCAAGTTATTTTATAATCCTGAACTATTTCATGAAATATGAGGAGAAACAAAGGAGTCATTTTGTCTCCACAGAATGGCAGGCATTCTTGTGAACTATTTACACCAAATTTTGAGCAAAATTAGTGGGAGTTAAAGACTCCCTTCAGCTCCCAGAAAAGCTCAGGATCTTTCAGTAAACCATAAATGAGCAAGAGGATAAAATATCTTCCTTACACTGTATTTCAGTGCTTTTAGGACAGTTAAATATAGGCATATTTTCTAGATAGAATAAGAAATGCATGTTACCTCTGCCAGTGGAATGAAGACTGTCAGCTTGGCAGCTTCTAAGGGTATAATTTTGTACATGAACTTTTATCAAGAAAGTTTCCTATCCTAGATCAAGAGTGGAAACAGTACACAGAAATACATGTAGTCTTCAGCATCTCTGTACTTTCTTATCTGTGTGACTCATCTCTCAAAATAGAAGATATTTTATGCCTCTGAGATCCTTGGGCTTTCTACTCTGAATTTTCAGCTTGGATGTCAAATACAATTAGTGTCAAACGTATGATGGCTGTTTCTGAGACCATGAAGGTCTAGTCAACTGATCCCTAACTTTTAGCCAATTTTTTTCACTGGAATTGTTGGGCCTTTTACATCTTTCCTGAGCAGTTATTGCCAATTTGTGTAACAAAGGGGTGGTCAGGACCCTCAATGAGGTAGCACAATTTATAGGGTACCTGTGTAGAAACAAATGAGAAGGCATGACCACAGCAACCAACAATTTCCAGATCTAATTTTCCTCTCTATCTTTGCACAAGTCACAGCTCCTCCCACTGGAGCTGACAATTTGTTTATCCCTGTAAGCTACTACATGTAATGCACATTAGAATATGAAAATGACAAATCTTATAGGAAAAAAAAATTGGTTGCAAGAAAATGCATTGATTTTCTACCCATTTCCTCGTTGTCATGGTTTAACACCAGTCAGCAATTAAGCACCACTCAGTTGCTTGCTCACTTCCTCCTGGTGGAATGGGGAAGAGAATTGGAAAGGTGAGGAAATTACAGGTTGCAATAAAAATAATTTAATAGGTGAAAGAGATTAAGACAGTTCAATAGGTAAAGCAAAAGCCCCATGTGCAAGCAAAGCAAAATGAGGAATTAATTCACCCCTTTCCCCTGGGCAGGCAGCTGTTCAGCCATCTCCAGGAAAGAAGGGCTCCATCAGTACAGTGGTTTCTTGGAAAGACAAAATGCCACCACTCTGAACCCTTTCCTTCTCCTTGCCCCATCTTTATATGCTGAGCATGATGTCTCATAGAATATCCCTTGGATCAGCTGGGATCAGCTGTCCTAGCTGTGTCCCTTCCCAACTCATTGTGCCCTCCCAACCTCCTTGTTGATGGGGTGAGGAGCAGAAATGGCCTTGGCTCTGTGAGTAATGGAAACATCCCTGTGTTATCAACACTGTCTTTGGCACAAACCCAAAACACAGCTCCATAGTGGCCACTGTGAACAAAACTTAACTCTCTTCCAGTCAAACCCAGCAGAAATACATTTAAATTATCATAAATATCCACTCATTATGAAGTGTCTTCAGCTCCTCAGACAAATCAGAGTGGGAAGATTGGTTTTCAGGTGGTCAAATTCTTAGGATTTTTTCACACACAGTTACTCTCAAACTAAAATTTCATTAAAAAACCCAACAAGTATTGTACTGTTTATTTTTCATTTCTGTTAATTAAAGTATGATCTCATTTTTTACTCTGCCTCTTTCATAGTCTTAATAAACTCATACCCTGTGGTGCCAGTGACTTTAACAAATCAACTTCTTAACTATCCATCAATCTTTACACAGACCATTAATGTTTTATTGTTCTTGTTCTGCTAGTAATGATTTTTCACTTCCTCTGCTGATTTTTTTATCAGAAGTAATTTACAGCACTCTTCATCAAGATGAGCCTTTGCCAATTCTACATACATCATATCTGTGTTCTCTGCCACTTGGCCAATTCAGAAGTTTGACTTATATGCTTTGCAGGTTTTAAATCAAGCCATATTAGGTAATAAATTTAAAAGGTCCTGTAGGAATTTCCTTACCATTTATATATAATGAAAAATATTGTTTAAGTCCCTTAAAATTCTGGAGGGTTTTCTGTAAAATATTTTTGTAGGTAATTTTTTTTTATGTATAACTGCATGAAAACATCTTTTAGAATACCTTATAATGCTATGATCTGAAGTATTTAAATGAAAAAGCAGACAGATTACTTAGTGCTTCCATATGATTTGTCACTATAAAACTAGTAACTTTGGAAATTACTAAGCTGATTATGAATAACTTAAAAGCTCTTCAGAATCAATATGGATCAACACAAACACTTACCTGTCTTTTCATTTATTACCTATTCTGCAAGAAGCGAGAAGAGGTCTCTGAGACCTCACTTACCAGATGATCAGCTTTGCCAAACATTTACCAGGTAATTGGCATAGACATCACTTTCAATTCCTTGCTGTGCAATAGGGGTGGGACTGTTTCCTTTCTAACACATTAGTTTGTGTCTAATAAGATCCTTGGATAGCTTTTTACTATAGGTATTGTATACTGTTTGATTAGGAATGATAGTAAAATTAAAAGAATAATACTTATTAAATCTTTCCAGCAGTAATTTATAACTGTTTGCTAAATGCTCAGAGAATAATTTATGTCTTTTTTTTTTGTATTACAGCAACCAAAATGTCAACTGGTTACACCCATCTGTGAATCTGAATGCGCTTTATAACATTTTTAATGCTTAAACATGCAATCAGTATTTGTTAACTTTTCTAAACTTAAATTTAAATTTGAAAATAGTTGAAATATTGCATGTCTTGGAATTTTTTCAGTGCTGAAAGAAATAAATGATCTTGTTCCTTTGGCAGAGACATTGTAAAAATGCCTTTTCCTGTCCATCTCCCTGCTGTTTGAGAAATAGGCTGATGAGATCACAGTTAGTGTTTCTTCCTTCAGACCCTCTTGCCAAAAAGCTTCAGTCTACAGATAAGAGTTTCTTCTGGCAGTGTGTAATCCTTGAATTTTGAACAAGCTTGACATTTATACTATATAATTAGGAGTAGCAGCTATGTTGCTATGCTGCTTTTCCCATATGCTCCAAAAATGCAGCATCAGAGACGGAAAGTTCGTGACACCATGATATATTCAATAATCCACCTTCACTGAAATACAATATTCTCTTCTGCTTTGTGTTGGACAGTTATCCACTTTCATTGCAGGGAACATTGCCAGGTGGAGCTGGAGTGCAAAGGTGTGTGGGAGAGGAGTGATGCAGGGGTGAGTTATCAGCTCACAAGATGCAGCATGAGGACACAGCTTGGGCACACGACCAAAAACTGTGTTTGAAAAAGAAAAAAACGAAGCAATTTAACAAAGAACAAACAAGCAAACAAAAGCTAGCCTACACTGTAGCTGTGCACTCTTTCTCTGAACCTTGGGCCTCTTAAAGTGTTTTATTCAACAGAAATGGAAAGCAAAGCTGCAGCTTTGACCTACAGAGAGCAAAGACCTACAGATCTATATGCTGCCTCAAGCAGCAGCTGAAACCATACCAGTATCAATCAGGAATGAAAAGAAAAGGAAATAAAGCCCCCATATCATTAAAAATCACCCTAAAAACATTTGAAAGAACCTGCATGAAACCACACAACTTATCCACTCGCTTACTCTGTTGTATATCAGAATGTATTTCTTTTATTTCAAAACTCTGCACAGAAGTGCCACAAGGATGGTTATACATGATACAAATATTCAAATCTCCAGTATTGCATCCAAACATGCTAAACTTTACACTGTGAAGACAATATTGGATATCTATTAAGCAAAAGTTTCTTGGTGCATAAATCCTGAGGGAAGAGATAGGAATGCAAATTAGCTTGTTCAAGAAGAGTCTCAATTATTCTTTAAAAAAGAATAAATTAAGTCCATGGTCAGTTCTGTTAATAAAACCTGCTGCTCTCAAAGTATTACACCAAGGTCACAATTCAGATAACCTCAGCTTTCAAATACTCCCTGAATGCAAAATACATCATCCAGGCATAACCTTGATGTGCAGAAAATGCATTTCTCATGAGCCCTTCTGCCTGCATACAACCCACTAAGTAAAACATGATCCAAAAAAAATCATTGCTTACCAGGAAATAGAGAGTTCAGGGTATATTTGTAAAATTCAGACAATTTCACTCACTTTTACCACTACAATAGTATTTCTTTTTATTTTATAGTACTGAAGAAGCTCAGCTCCTTTAGAGTGGCATTAACTGGAATTTGGTTTGGAGGACCTAAAAGTTTTTCACATATTCAGGACTTGAAGTGAAAAAGAAAAAATAAGTAATTTAAAAGCTGAGACAGAAGAATTTTATTAACATCAGCTGCCCTTTTTCATGGCATGCAAGGAAAGAGAGTAGGACTACGTTAAAAGCAAAATAATTAATCTAGCTTCCTTTAATATTCTCAAAGCACCAACAGGGTCTTCAATGATATTAAATGTTAGGCATAATACATGTTTTAGAGCCTGCCTGTGCATAGAAAAATTGCTTTATTCACACCTCTGAGTATTGATGCAATCACAGCACTATTGTAGACTAATTACAAGATGAGAAGCAAATTGAATTATACCAGTGCAATTTCATTCAAATAACATTTCACCAGGAGTAACTGAGATGGAGGAGAAGATTTAAAGATCATACCCAGGAAAACCTTTTGTGCCAGGAGAAAAACTGTGTGCAGACCAAACCTTTGGTACCTGGGACTTATAAAGTCTCATTAATGCTCATTGCACTTTTTTTTCTTTTAGAAAAATTAATGGAAGTAAATGCCCATGAATGAAGATTTTAAAAAGTCACCCTCAACTTGAGAAAGCCATCTTCAGGTCTCACTGCTGTATGAAGATGCTATTAAAGGAAGATAATTATTTTCATTAAGTTGTATTATTTCATATGCTGTCAGTATCAGGACTGTTACAAGACTGTGCCTGCCTACCATCTCCCAGTATTTGGCAGCTTCAGTGCTGAAGCACATCCTCTGAGTCTGCTGATATCCTCAGTGGCAAGGTAGCACAGCTAAATACATAAATAAATAATTAAGGACACTGAAATGGTGGCACTGAACTTTCTGAGACTGATGTAGAGGTAACTAAAAAGTGACTGGTACCTGGTAAGTGATGGGAATGCAGACTCAGGGACACCCCACAGTTTCCTGCAATATACAGGGTCAGGAATCTCATACACAGATCCAGATCCTTCAGAGATTCCCCAGGAAGCCCTTGTGCCGAGAAAGAAAGAAATGCAGGGCTCAATAGGATGCAAACCCCTGTGGCCAAATGCTGGCAAAGGTCTTGAGTCCTAGGGACCACTCTGTTTTCTGAGAATTCCAGGTACCTGCCCATGCCTCACTTTTGTTTCTCCCTCCCCCCAAAAAGGGGGGAAAGGGAATATGACACTTTGTCTAATGGCTATTGTGTGATACTCTGGTAGAAAGGAGCACTTAAAAAGAAAAGACTTGTCAGATGTTTTACACTGATTAGTGCTCAAAGTCTCGCAGGGCAGAAGAAAAAAGGGTTTGAGAAGTCTGCATCAGTCAATTTATAAATTGGAGCTGGAAAAATGAATGGAATTATGGGTGGAATGAATAGCAGGAAAGAGAAAGTAGACTACAACAAGCAATCAGTGAGCCAGCAGTTAGAAAAGCACATTACACTACTCTCACCACAATGGTCTGAGGAGGGACTGACCACAGAAGTGCTGGAATGATCAGAAGGGGGTACGGTCCCTTCACCAACAAGGTAAATGAGAAAGAAAACACACAATTATTTCTCTCTGAGCACCTGAAGGAAACAAAGTAAAACAGAGCAGCAGGGAAAAAACAAAAAAGCTGCAGGATTGGCTGTGGAAGCTGTGATGATCTCAGACTGTGCCTAGCCTCAGAGAGCACCTGCTGTGTGAATTGCTTGGGCTTTTATTAAAACTTCAATTAATGTAAACTGTTGTGATAATGGAACAAAAACTGAAAAATGGTTCTGTATGGCCAATACACAGTCCAATAATCCTGTTTCCTTTCTCAAGCAAAAGCCTAATAAAAACAACAGTCTGCTTGGAAAGGAGGGGCTGAGGGTGTAGCAGGTCATCAGTCTCTGGATGTGCAGGTGGCCAGTCCCTGCATTAGGAGCACACAGGCTCCAAACCCATGTACAGTCTTAAATCACACATGTGGCCAAAAGGCCACCTCTCCCTCTGAGGCAATTTGCTGCTGAAATGCAGCTGAACACAGCTGTGTGTCCTATGCTCTCGTGGCATCTCCCTGCCATGACTATTCAGTGCATTTTGGCACCAGGTACAGATGTCCCAAACTGCAGCAAAGGCCCCACTTCTTCTGGCAGGTCCTAAGCAGAAGGGGCAAGCAATGCCTCTCCATATTCATTCACATTTCTGAATTTCTCTCCTTCTCTAGAGGCAGTCAGCTGAGAAAGTTCTTCCTGCAATAAGCTCTTCCTTTGTGGTCTCCTGCAAATAAAGCTCTGAAACAGGAGGTCAGAGAAGGCATAAATGTCACAGAGGAAACTATGTCACAGGCTAAAGAACTTGGGATGAAAAACCCTCCAATGTCTAAAGCTCCAAGGAAAACAGAA
Organism: Euphonia xanthogaster; assembly: GCA_034509185.1. Classification (NCBI taxonomy): domain Eukaryota; kingdom Metazoa; phylum Chordata; class Aves; order Passeriformes; family Fringillidae; genus Euphonia; species Euphonia xanthogaster. The sequence continues at coordinate 24,070,198 of JAYDZK010000169.1, read as the reverse complement.
GCTTCTCTCTGCCATCTCCACAAAATACATGCAAACAAATTATTTGAGACCTAACCTAACATTACTCATCAGCACAGGAGGACAAAACCCAGCTAACCAACTAGACGTATCAGACATCTGCCATATTGTGTTGTCCAGCAGAAGAAGGTGATCAAAAGAAAAATATGTGACAATTTCAAGCAATCCAAAACATGTTGGGGGGCTTTTGTTAGGTTTTTTTCCCAAAAATATAAATATTAGCTGTTGGTTGCAAAGCCTTGTTATCCAAAAAAAAGCTTTATCTTTCCAATTCATCAACTAAACAAATGAATTCAAGGCAGGGGATTAATTAAAATGCAAAATTAAAACAGAGACAGTATTCTTTGTGTTCACGGCTCCCAATGTGGTTTGGAGTTAAGTTCACATGGGCTTATGCTGGCATGATCAAAGAAAAAAAATTGTAATTAAAAGTCTGTATCAAATCATAAAGCTCACACAACTGGGAACAGCGCTACTCAATTTGTATGTTGCCCCAAATAAAATATTCAGTAGAAAACATGATCAGAAATCAGCCATGCCATAAAAGTGCAAGGCATAAGTATTATTTTTACATCTCACTATGGCTTCTGCCCCAATTCATTAGATCCTTTAAGAAAAAAACAAACAAAACCAACCAACCAAACAAAAAAATGCCAACTTCAGTATCTTTCATAAACACATAAATGAAATTGGAGCTTCATTTTTTCATTTAGCAGCCAAGCAGGCTCATGAAGCTGTCTCCCCAGTACTCGACTGGCAATCCTGCAGGCAGTTTTTGGAGAAAATCAGGATGAATCTCATACTGCTTGGCAGTGGCAGCCTTTCCAGAGCCCAGGAAGGCAGGACAGCTTCCTTAGGGCCTTGCTGCAGACCAAGAGTGGCGCTTCTGGCTTCAGAGGGTTCTCAGCATAGGGAAGGAAGGATCGTCTCTGTGTCTTCCCCCCCATCCAGGCACATGCTGAGATGAAGAAAAGAAAGCCTAAGAAAGAGCCCAAACCCACTGGGTTATCATGTGCTTTCTATGATATTTATATTTTTACTATTTAATCCCTGTATGCGTTGCAAGTTTGCAACACGTGTTAAAACTTAAACCTTAGGAGAAGCCACTTGGGTCAGTGTCACCCCATCTCTCTCTCCCAGAGAAACACATTTCAGTTAAGAAGAGTTTGACATTCAAGAACTTTCACTGGGATTTATGTGCACAAATTAATCTTATGGATGGTGCCACGTGGGCCATTTTGTAACTTCCTGTGTTGATCAGGGTCACTCTTTTATAAAGTTAGCTGGTTTTTACGTGGCTTAACAATTGTTCTTCCCAACACTCCAGGGTAATATATTTCTTCACCACTTCTTCTAAGTCAACAATATTGGAAGAAGAGAAAAGAATATTAAGAACATCTTAGGGTAACAATGCTACTAAATACTCTGAGTGCTATCCCATAAATGTATTTCAGTATTCCATAAACATACCTATGCATGCTTCTGCAATGACTGACCAAAACCATTAAGGATTTAATTTTGTGTCTAAACTTTTCCCACGATTAACCACTCCCAAGATGGTTGAGCAGTAAATATAAATATCAGCTGAGTCCAATTCTGAAGTTTCTGTTGCATTTTTACATCCAGGATCACACATTGCCAATCACACATTTCAGCTGGATTGTAAATGTGTTTAATCTAGCCTCATGTTATCCAAAGAGAGCTGTGAGTAAACTGGAAAAGGTTTTTTTTTATATGTTTAAGAAATCTTATGTAAGCTGTAACTTTCCTGCATGCATGGAATTTATAAAGTGCTATGGTAATTATTACTGTACCTAAAATACAATGAGACAAAAACAGTTCAAAGTCAGAAATGGTGCAGGTGAAACCGTCTTCTTAAACTTCATAAACTTTTACAGGATGATCCAAAGCCGGATGATTAGCAAACAACTTCTGCAACAGCTCTGAAATTTGCTGTGAAAGGCAAATGCTGCTCTATATTATGGACAAGGATTATGCCAAGAAACCATCCAGTCTAATCCTTCTGTTGCTGCTATGTCAAATGTACTGCTGCTAGCTCCAACTTACTGCAATTTCCTTTTGCTGAATCTCAAAAATGTCTCAATAATTAAATCCATACAGGAACACCGAGCTCCAACTAGCTTCAGGGCACAGCACGGGGCCTGCACACATAGCATTGCACAACAAAGACCTCAGAGTACTCCCCATGGTGAAGAAGCCCAGGAACCTCTGACCCTTGCCTTTCACAGCTGTTAAACTACAAAACTAACAGGTTTGGAGGTTCCAAACCTAGAGAACCACAGAAAAGTTTTGTAAAGGTGAAATCATCATTTTCTTACTCCCTTCTTCAAAACAGAGGTCTTAATTCACATTACATGACAAAAATCAACATGTCAAATTTTTTTTTCTATTTCCAAGTCATCTGTTTCTATTCAAGAATTTCTTCTGGTTTTCCAACAGCTGTGATATATAATCATAAAAAACAGAGTTCTTCACATCACAGATGAAATTAAGAGAAATACCGTGATAAGTACTTTGAAAATGAAGAATATTTTTTCTTGTTTTGTCTGTAACTGAAGAAAAAAGGGATATTCCAGGAGACAAATACTTAAAATCAATATGCAAGAACATGTTATTTTGTAAGGGGCAGACATGGTGTAAAATTCATTTCTCCTAGATAGCTTCAGCTCGTAGACATAGCTAGACTTCCTCTGGAACTTAATGTCCCTGTCCATAGTGACACTGAACCACTTGGAGATAAGAACATATCCATGCAAAAGGAGTCTGCTACCATGAGAAACAAAGAATAAAATGAGCAGTTTAGAAAGGTTCCCAGGGAAGCAAATATGTAAATGGGGAAACAAAATAGGTTTAATCAGCAACAATTAAAAAAATATTTTAAGTATTGCAAGTATTGCAACACTAAACATTTTGTCTCAGGGAATGGCCTGGTACATCTGGTGAGGGAGTGCAAGGAGTCTTTCACTCTTACCTGGCTTCTTAGCTACAGAGTTCCTCCCTCTGATGCAGCTGGTGGTGCCACTTGTAGAAAGAACTGAACAGAAACCTGTGGGGTTTAGTGTATTCCAAAGCAAGCCATATGCCTAAATGCTTTGCCAAATGGCTCTCCTGGGCTCTCAAAAGACTACCCTGTACTTGCTGACAACAAACACTGAGCTGCAGACGTAGTACCTCAAATAAAGGGGACCACTTGATGTTGGGCCATTTCTCATGGATGAGGCTGAATGAAAATAAGAACAAGATTCATTGTTTTATTGCACCTGTGGTTTTGTTGGAGACCTAAAAACAGTACAGCCAGGTTCCACACTCCATGGCAATGCTTTATTGAACTTTATTGAATGATTTAATTAATCATTAGTCACTTCTCTTAACAGTTTGAAGAGGTGTGTCATACTCACTGTGACTCATAATTTGCATATAAACATATCACATCTTGAAATTTCACTGCACTTCCTCTACAGCTCACTTCACAGACTCTTGGCTAGAAAACAGCTGAATTTACCAATTGATTGGTAGCAAGGACAGTGATGATGAATCCAGGAAAATCTCCAGAATGGCAGCAACAATTGGATAAACAAGTGGACATTATGGAGTTTTGGGAATTCTTGACCTTGTGCTTGGCAGTGGGATTGTGCATCTCTTGTGGCATCTCTTGGCAGTGGCTTTGTGCATCTCTTGTGCTTTTATAGGAGCAGCTAGAGGTCAAGCACCGTACACCTCTTCAGCAGAATTGCTGCTGATTTCTTACTGGTGATTAGTCTGTCAATTCATGTGCAGTACAACCAAGAAAGAGAACTTTGGATTCCCAAAGAACTTCTCTGTAGTTTTAATCTGTCCCCATTGCCTCTGAACAGAACTGGGAGTTTCATGTTTCCTGCTGTCATCACATTGCATTGGTTATTTATAGTGGTTCATCTGCACCAGCAGTTGAATGAAATATCAGTACTCTGAACCTCCATGTCACTGCCATGAAAGCTTTTCATTATGATAAATCTTGTCAAAATCACACGCCTAGGCAATGTAGGATGAGATATGGCATAAAACTTTGTTCGGGGCTCTTTTCTGCTTTTAAAGTGTTTTCTTTGGTATTTTCTGCATCACCTTCAAACTGAAGCTTCTTGCTGAAAGGAACACAATCCAAAGTGCTAATAGGCATTGTTCTTTGTTCATTGTTACACACATTTCCTGCTTCTTTCCTCTTCTTCTTTCATTCTGATTGGCACTGAGGGAAGCATGACGAAAACTTGTTATTGTCATCATTTCTTCCATGCTTCAATTGCCTTTACATACCTAAATAATGTGCCTGAAAATTATGCATTACTTTTAAAGGGTTCATAAATGGACACCAAAAAAAAAGAAAAAGAAAATAAAGCTACACCTATTTAGAGAGCCCCCTGTAAAAGATGAAAATGTGGGTTCAGCAAGAATTGTAGAACAAAGAATGCACTCTCTCAAAGTATTAATATTATGGCAGTAGAATCACTTCAGAATTGTGCTTGCATCCCAGATGCAAAAATTATTCCTGAATTTTAATTTGCTAAATTAAAAAGGTGCTTTGGGATTTTGCATACAATATGGCATCATGGATACATGTGTCATTTATGTACAATACAGGAGAATTAGGGAATCCTTGCTCAGCATTTATAGTGCTCTCCCAGCAAATAGAACTTTGGGCAAGTCAAGTGATGACAATGTTGAATTGGCTTCACTTAATTTGATGTGTGTTCAGCTAATGCTTTGTTTGATTTTCTGAGACATTAAGGTCTCAGATGAAACCTGAGTTGCCCAAACTTGGGAGTCTAGTCAGCACAAACAACACTGTGATGACTAAAGAGAGCCAGCAGCACATCCAGAGGGTGGTACGTACCATGGAGAAGTGGTCCTGTCTCCTTAGACTGCTTCTCTCCACCTAGTGATTGCAGAGGAGATCCAGCATGACTCAATTCCTGACACAGAGACCTCAGCTAAATTGCTGATGGTAGGTAGGGTGAACAGGAGTGTAAATGTCATTGCCTCTGAAGTCCCCATCTCAGAGGGAGTCAGGTTTCATTTATCAGGAGTGGGAAAATCTTTTTAGAAGAGTGAAGCACTAGAAAAAAATAAAAATCTGGCCAGTGCACCACTGTAAGTACAGGAATTCCCTCCAATTGTCTCCATCCCAAACACTATTCAATCTTTCTTTGGCAAATCCAGATGCAGAAAACTAAACCTGTCTCTCAGAAAGCCAACAGAAGTGTTGCAATTATCATCAATTAATTCAGAATTTCATTTAGGAAATCAAAGCATGAGATGAAAACCAGGGCATAATAAATAGGTTTTGAGAAACACTTTCAGTAAAGAGGCAGAGTTAAGCAGGGCTTTAAGCAACCTGGTCTAGTGGAAGTTGTCCCTGCCCATGGCAGGGGGGTTGGAACTGGATGGTCTTTGAGATCCCTTCCAACCAAACCATCCTATGGTTCTATGCTAGACAAACAAAATGAAAGGGTGGTTGAAGCAGAGAACATGCATTAAAACAGGCACTGGGGTACAAAGCAGAAGACAGAATGATAAGGCAAGAGCATATGTGAACAGATGAGCACTGGCAGAAAAAAGAGGAGGAGTGGTTTGAAGTCAAGGGATCACTCCAGACTGACACTCAAATACTAAGATCAGAAACTGCCTTCTTATTTTGCCTTGGTAACCAGAAAAAAAAATAATTCAGGCTTCCACAACTTGATTATCACAATCTAGAATCAAGTCAGGTTTCTTAATCCAAATATGCCACGCTTTATTTCCAGTGTAGAATTAACAGTGCACAAACTGCTTGTTGAATAACAGATTGTGAGAAGTCAGGCCTGATTCCATTGCTTCCATTATTACCTAATCTCTAGAAAGCAGCTAAATAGCAAGACCAGTTTCTCTAAGGAAGCATATATCACATTGTGTGTTCTCACCTTTGAACCATGCAGAAAAGATGTGGGAGTACATTTTTATTGGTATTACTAGCAGATCCAGCTCAGGTTTCACAGGATTTTCCTAGAGCAGCATTTCAGTTCCATTAGTATTGATTAACCTGGTATTAACTCGATATTTACCTGTCATTAAATGAAAATTCTCACATGCTTCATTTAAAGATCACATCCTCTAAATTTTTCATATGGCTGAACTCTTCTTGCCTTCTTAAACATTAGAAATCATGTGTCATCTCTTGCTTTAGTGACAGTCAAGATTGTGAATTCAATGGAGCAATGTCAGATTATTTCAGTTATGAATTTGGCCAAGGTTAAGAGTAATTTAAAATTTCCAAGCTGTCATAGAGCAGACAATAATTGTGTAGCTGAAAGCACTACCACAAAAACCACCAGCAATAGGGGAAAAATAATTAACTTCACCTGCTTATTCTGGATCTAAATAAATGCACTTAATGGCTGGGAATGGTAAGAAGAACTTCAAATTTCAATGTGTTCTTCTACAAACAGTCATGGAAAAATAATTAACTCTGCTTTTTTATTTCTTTTTCCTTTTTTAAATATGGATTTCTGCCTTAAGGGGCTGCTGTAAAATTGGTACCTTGATAGGCTTCAAAAAATGGTAGCAGATCGCCAGTAATGGTTATCAGAGAGCCTTATTGTGGATATATTCAGAAGTATCATACAGCTTCAATTTTAATTTAAGAATTCCAGAAGGAAGGGTTATGCCATATTGCTACGAAAGGCTAATCTGGTCTTCTTTCAACTGAATAGAATCTGTGTTAGGCTGGTATCCTGACATTAGAGTCAGGCCCAAGGCTTTAAAGGGAGAAGCTTTTTAAACATCCTGATTAAAGTCCATTAGGGTTTTATGGTGGATTGCATTCCCTGCACTTATTCAGAGCCACACCTGAGTTCCTTAAGCCCTTCATTTTTACGTGGAATGAGCCCCTTCCTTTCTGTATAAAGCAGTAGCACTGTAATATGAAATTCCCTCTTGTGGTATTTTTTGTAGCCAGACACTGAACAGACAGAATCGAGCACTGTTTTCATTTGCTGTTATTTTCTATGCTAACAGCTGCATAAAGTTAACCAAAGCAAAACTGATGGCATGGAATCCATGACATTTCAGGTGTTTTAAACTGTTAAGAGGGACCAGTATTTGCAGCAAAGGCAAACCTCCAGGGAGAAACAGTCTCAGCATCTGAGATGATAGATTTAGAGCCAAATAGCACTTTCCAGCTCCTGAGCCTGACTGCATGTGAGCCAGCGGCATCTGGACTCCTTGTCATCCTGAGATTCAGATGTATTTGAGTTGCAGGAAAGGGAACACCAGGCAATGCCACAGTGCTAAGCCCAGCTTATTGAGGGAACCGAGCAAGGGCTGAGCTTTGGCTGAAAAAGCCCTTCACTCATGCACACACAAACCAAGATTCACCCCAGTTACCACCTAAGCAGGTTGGCTCAGTCTTGCCTGGAGGCAGCTCAACACCCCACTGCATCCAGACCCAGGGTCAGGCTCTGTTTGGTGGCTCAGAAGCAACAGTTTCACTCTGTGTCCTCCTCCTTCCCATCCATTCCTCATCCAGTGGTGGATATCTGCATAGCGATGCTTCCCTTGATCTCACCTGAGGGTTTTATAGCCACTATGTGGCACAGACTGCCAGTCAGTACCCAGCAATATCTCTGTCCATCTTCCCAGCAGTTTCAAATAATGCACTTGTATAACATGTTGGCCCATGACCTGTGCCAAGGCTCAATACACCTGTTCCTCTTTGCACTTTCTTGTCAGCTCTTACTCACTATCCCCAACTGTGAAACTAAGCAGAGTCGTGAAGGCACAGTGACAACCAGCTTTGCCCCTTTTTCCTCTTGATCTTCCCTTTAACAGTCCCTCTTCTGCATGGCAGAATCGTTCATAGAAGCAAACCAGAAAATCAGAACAAAGATGTTCCTGCCACATGCTCCAGACACAAGTCAATTTGTCTGGTCCAGATACACCTTTCAGCATCCAGACTCAGAACGCCTGTGCAAACAATCAGAAAGCAGATGATCTACCTGTTCCTAAAGCAAGTTCCTGTGCGAGCCCCACCAGACAGTGTCCCAAGAAAGTTTTCTAATTTGACCCTGCTTGGACTGGGGATTTGACCAGATGTCCTCCAGAGGTCCTTTCCATTTTATAAGGTCATTTCCAAACTGTTTAGCTATGATCCTCTGATATGATCTCTCTTCTTCACAAGCTGTTTGCTGTTGACTTTGCTGCTTATATTCTTTCAGTAGTGAAACCCTGAAGCAGGCCCGAGGCAATTTGCATGTACCAAGACAGACAAATCCACAGCTGGAACAGTCATCAGGAGGGTTTTCAACATCTCTTCAAAGTACAGGGCAGAAACAAGCTTTTGGAAAATATGTTTTCAGGGCACCTATTCCCTGTAATAATTGAAAGTGTCACTGATAATGAATTACTGTTCTTGCTACTGGCCTAGCAACCCTTTTTATCTATGGGGTTGCATTCAGCAACTGTAACATGCTGAATCAATGCTGCAACATACTGAAAAGAAAAGCAGTGTTGATGCAATGCAAAAACAAGCTATTCATCATCCTGACACCCAACAAATAACTTTTCTTCTTTAATCTGGAAATTGTGGCTGTTCCATGTTCTGCTAAATCATGGTACTGCTATTCTACAGAGGGTCCTTATTGTTCAGATTTAGGTTTTGGAGTTTTTTCTTTTCCACATGAGCTACTTACAGCATGTAGCTCACACATTTCTTATTATCTACAGTTCTCATGAACTGTACCAGACAGTAAAAAAATTGTTCTCCTCAAGGACTAGCTAGGATAAAACCAGCATGACCTAAAGGGACCATCAAGTCAGAGCTGGAGGTCCTGCTGGGATGAGAAACCAGCATCTAATGATTTCAACAGACTGCCTTTCATCTGACTGCTGGTACTCCTCATCAATACCAGGGAGATGTTACATTGATTGAAGCACTTAACAATTTTTCCTTAATGCAAATGACCTACGTGCAGATTCTCTATTAACTACTAACTTGCTGCTTTTTGAGATATGAAAAAAATTACTTCTAGGATAAATCAGACCAGAGATTCCCTGTTAAGTATTTGTCATATAATTTCACTAAGCATTCCCTGTTTATGCTTAGTGCAGCTGCGCAGCTTCCACAGGATCTAATTCACACACCTCACTCAGGAAACCCCAAACATTTTCCATGGGGCATTCAGCTTGGTGAGCTAAACCACAGCACCTTTCCATCTCTCATTACTACGTTTCCTTCACCTGTGGAAGAAAGGACCAAGGAAAATGTCCAGCATACTCATCTGAAGCTGAAGTTTGTGTTCAGAACTCCAATTCAGAGTCATATCCTCTTTACCAGAATTAAATGCAATTTCCAGTCCATTGGGACTGGAACGACCATAGGCTAGTTACCATTAGAAAAATAAATATTTGCCAAGAGTTGCCAATGCAACAGTGTGAGAACATTAACATCACCAAAGATATTCAATCAGCTTCTAATTAGAAATATGATTTTATGTTTTACCACCCTTTTTTGTTTCCTTTTTAAAACATCCATATGTTTGACATTTTGTTAATAAGAATATGAACAAAAATGAACAGAAATTAATTCTGGGTCCATGGCTTAGATACATAAGGAGTTACAATTTTTTTTTGTTTCAAGTGTAAGGCATTTTTAAAGCTTCATTTGTCAAGTAAAAATCAGTCATGTACATTCATAATATAACCTGTCACACAGCTTCATTTTTAGTAACTAATGCTAAATATCTGACTAAAGAAACCGGTACAAAAGAAAGGGCTTTTGCCAGAAAAACTACATAAAAAATTTTTAAAAGTGAAAAATTACTTCAGAACAAAATATTTCACTCCAGAAACGTTGCCAAACAGGAGACCAAGAGGAAGTATCCTTCTAATATTTCTTATTACTAATCTCCCTCACAGATTTATCTTTTAGGTTGCACATTGTGTCACTGTTGCAACATAATCTTTTGCATCATGGAGAAGTCAGGTATGTCATGGAATTCTCTGGTCAGAACACATCAAGAGAAATTCAGTGGAGCTTGAAATCTCAGTCTTATCATCTAAGAAAAGACAACCATGATTCCCATTATGCACTGTAGCAGAACTTTTTAATTAAATGTCTTATTATGAGTTCAAATACTGGCCTATTCAACCATTTCTATTTTTGAAGGAAAATAATAAATCCAAGTGAGATACTTGTGAGAACAATTTTTGTCAAAACCCAATATTTTTTCTACAAAATAATAATATGCACTATAAAAAACCCGCGCACTCAGACTATTTGGAGAAAATGGAAATAAATACAAATAGGTACATTGGTTAGGGAAATTATTTACATATTTGCTTTTGTGCTCCTCAACTATTCTATTTCTCTTGTCAAGGCTGGATTTCATGGCAGCAGCACAGTGGCAGACAAAAGGTGGGCTACAGCTTCCTCTGACACTGTGCAGGCAGAGTGAGTGACACAAACAGTGACCTTTAAGGTAAATATTGCTGAGAAGCCTTTGCAATACAGAACCAAGATAAAGCAGGGAACTTTATTAAATGGAAGTTACCTTCTTGATAAATACCTTTTAGCCTCACACTTCTGCATGCAATTTCATTGATTTTTCTGGGATTAACTGCGTACATCTGGTTTGTAAGGACCTCTGGTAGACAACCTATGAGTTGAAAAAAAACCAAAATAGCTGTCTGAACTGCAGTTTTGCATTCAAAGCAAGCTATGTCTCTGCTTGCCATCTGCCATAATTATTATTGTTTCTTCTGAATGTTCATTGCATTTGAAATGTCTCTGAACAACATTGCTCTTACTAGTTATAAAATTATCCTTACAATGGGTTTACCAAATTATTGATTCAAAGCTTTTTCATAAGTCAGCCACAGAAAACAACACGTTCCATAAATAATGCATTTTGCAGAGGAGTAGGGAGAAAAAGTAACTAGAAAAAAATAGTTTTTCTAGCTTCTTTTATGTTACTTCCTCACCTCATTTCTCTTAACTGTATTGTCCATAGTTGATTCAAAATGATGACATTCCTATGCAAGAAGAAAATATCTGCTCAGTGTCAATTCTCATAGCTTGAGTACTACAGTGAGTGAATTTTTGATGCCCAAGTTCCCAGAGTCCTGAGATTATATTAAAAATTAACAAACTTTTTCAGATAAATGGAGAGAGTGGAGAGGCTTGAGAATAAGCCTCACACATTTCCTCATGTTTCAGAGAGATGAATGCTTTTTGAAAAAGAATTAATGATTTTTACTGACCCTGGAGGGCCTTTTAGAAGCGTAAGTCCATTCTGACCATTTTTTTATTACAGGAGTTTGATTAGCAGTGCTTCACAAAAGAGCAGTCAGCTATTTAGGGTGGGTCTCTAATGCAGTTCAGAGCCCAGCTCTCATGGCATTATGTCCTGGAAAGGCACTTTTTCCATTCCAGACAAAGGAATGAAATCCTCTGCATTACAGAACATTCTGCTGAAGAAACAGCCTCTCCTTGACTGATTTGTAATGGGCTTGGGAGGGTGATTTGTCTTGGGCCAGGATGCAGGGCAGTCATAAAGTGCTGCCCACTTCCATTAGCAGCCCGCGGGGTCCATGAGAGCTACCTTGGGCAGGAGCAGCCAGGACAAAACTCTTCCAGTGATGGAAAGTGCATCAGCTTTTTAAAGGCTTTAGGAAGCAGGAGGCCAGGAAGGGCTCCCTGAGTATTGAAAACCCCGCTGTAAATCCTGTGTGCTGCAGCACACCAGGAGTCATCCCCCACCAGCTCGGGGGGTTGCTGCAGTGCTGGTTCCCCTGCTGCTCCCTGGGCAGTGTTAGAGCCAGCAGCTGCAGCACCCACAGCAGCCATCCTGAGTGCCCCACCTGGTCCGTGCTCCTCCACAGCAGCTCCCCTGGGCTGCCCAGGGCTCCCTGCTCTTGCAGCTACTCCCAGCTGGAAGCCAGGGCCCGAGGGAGTGCTGAGAATCCACGTTTCCTGTTGCCTTCCCTTTCCATTTTGGTGAATGGCACCCCCAACATGTTCCAGTGGATGTGGCAGCCTGCACCCAGGTTATCAGCTCTGAGTGCTCCAAGGCTCCTCAGCACATGAAGAGTTCAGCAAGGCCCAGCTCTTACCAAACCCTGCATTTCTTCCAGCAATGGATGCTTTCAATTTTTCCAAGATCAATACCTTTAGATTGCACTCCTCAGGCTAAGGTTGATTATTTCAGGATACAGGAATTGATTTGCATAAATGTCTGCAGATATAAAAACACAGAATGATTTGGGTTGGAAAGGTCCTTAAAGATCACCTAATTCTAGCCCTGCCTTCCCTGGGCAGGACACCTTTCACTGGACCAGGTTGCTCAAGCCCCAAGGCTCCATCCAGGAGCCAGGGCAGCATATACTTCTGAAAATCAACAGCATTTCACCAATAAAGCAGCTGTAACTATATCTCACAATAAAGTAAAATTGGAGTGGAAGGGAGCTTTATTCTACTTTTATATATTTATGACTCTGAGTAATTTAAAAATAAAGAGATATCACAGGATAATTCAGATTGAAAAGCACCTCAGACTAAAATATAATGACCTGCTCAGGGATTTAAATTTTTGTTTGCAACTGCAGTGAATATTTTTTAAAAAGTTTTATTTTTCCTAGTCTGTGTCTCCAAAAATTTTATGTACTTGAAATAAGGTAGGAGACATATATAGATGCTTACAAAAAGTAATGCACTATGTGGGAGAGAAGCCATGGTGTGCAAGCCAGCACTTTGCTAGGACAAGCCATTCCTTGCTTGGCAAATTAACTCTGTTGAACAAAAGTTGTCTTTAAATGAGGCTCCTGGAATCTAGCAAAGAGACAATGCTCTGCTATCTAATTACAAATGGTCTCCCTCACATTGTCTACAAACATGGCAAACCAAGGCATTAATTTTCAAAGGGGGAAATTGTCCAACTGTGGCAGAACCATTCCCTTGCCTTCGCTGTCACTACGTGAAATAATTGATTTGGACAGACACAAACACGTGGTGTTGGGGGTGAAGATCCCCAACACAGAAGAGAGAAAATCTTTGCCTCAGACTAGCAGCTGTTACTCAGGCATCCACCTTACTGGTGGGAGACTGTTCCCAGTGGTTAAAATGGAAACATTTATTGGTAATCACATTAATAATAAACATTATCAGCCTGGCTTCAAATATTTTACCTTCAAAGTAATCAATGAATATTTGTTTTCAGGGATTTAAACTGTCTCTTAAAAGTGCTTAACAATTTCAGTGTAGCAAATACTAGAGGAAAGAAGGAGTTTGTTACCCTAGTACAAAGCTATTCACATAATTATTACTTAAAAAATTCTGCAAAAAAAATGTGTGGATTGTTGTTATATGCATTTAATACTAGCATGGGTCTTTAAAGAAGGCTTTAAAAAGCAATTTTTCCAAAAAAGCTTTGCCTCAAGGACCTTGTAGTCTTATCAACCAACTTAATTATATTCCATTTACATCTAAAGATGGATATTTGATATTCAAGTATAGGAATCTAAGCATATGAAATCAGATGCTTCCATCCACTTTGAGATGTGCAGCATTTTCACAGACTAAGTTTATGACCAGACAAAATCACTGGATTAAAACTTTAGAAATGCAGATAACTTGATGGAATTATTTAATTTGGTATTCTTCTCTCATTAGTTTTTGTCTGCTTTTAAGTTTTGAGGCAAAATAGCAATCAGAGATTATGAGATTCTGTATATTGTGACAAGTATGTTTCCTAGGAACTTCTTGAGATCAAGCTTGAAATCTCCTGAAAAAAAAATTGTGCCATAAAAATATCTAAACAGAATCTTAATGTTTGGTGCAAGTTACTTGCATTAAAAACATTTTTTAGTTTGAATTTTAAAACAAGATTTTTGCCATTTTCCTTTCTTTTCTCCCTGTAACTGGGTTTGGTTTTGGAAGCTGATTCTTTCATACTTGTGACAGAGAAGTCCTCTGAAATCAAGAAATAATTGGGAAGATGGCTGAATGCCTGTAGGAGAGCTTAGCCTAATCCCTACCCTTTCCTTCCAACTTTCCCTTGCAAGGTGAAGGAAGCGGAGAAGGAGATGCCAAACAGCTTCACAATTACCGTGTGTTGCACCCTTTAAGCTACACAGTCCCTACAGATCTGAAACAAGGATAGTTTCTTGCTGAAGGTGATTTCCAGAGTGCCTACTAATTAATCAGTTTCTGTACTACCTCAGGTATTGACAGTGAAAGAGTTTTAGGGTTTTTTTTTTTCTGATGTAGGTTGTACATAGCCTATTAACATCTTTGTTTCTTTCTTCTCAGACTTTTGCTGCATTATTTTCTAAAAAAAAATTAAATATGCTCCAAATTAAATTTTAAAATAGCAAGCCAAATCACTTGCAGCAAATTCAATGTCAGTGACAAATGTAGCACACAGTCTTGAGCATAATTACCCAACTTTTTATACTCACCCTTTTTGCTACTGAGATGTCATTGAAAAATGTCCATTTAAACATTAAATTTAGTGAATTATATAATAAATATATGCAAACCTAAGACACAAAGGTAACCAGACTCATGTCTGCTATGGTCTGGAAATGATGAATTAGAAAAATCAAAACCTAGAAAGGAGTCACCTACTTACAGGTAATAATTCTGAAGTCAGGACATATTTTATAATGGAGATTCCACTTCCTTTTTTTTTTTTTTTTTAATAATTTAAAAATGTGCTTTGTTTTAATTCAATAAGCTACTTCAAGGTAACTTGCTAGAACAGGAGTGTAACAAAATACAGCTCTAATAAAGCAAATAAACCCAGAGCAAAAGTTAAACCCAGGAGAAAAACTGCCATCACTATAATTAGCTAGGAATGCAGATCACAACCCAGATGGGAAAGTCTCTTAGTGAATCCTTGGTCTGATCATCAGCTGATGAATAGGAAACAACACTGAAATAAAAAAATGATGTATTTATTTACAGCTACTGAGAGTCAGCTGTGGATCTGACATGACAGACAAGTCTGATGGTGTAAAATTGAGTCAGAGCTCAGTAGTGACAAATCTGCAGAGACAGGAGTTGTTTTAAGCAGCAAAACCCAGATTGATTGTACCTAGTCCATGACAAATGCCCTAAGGCTTGGATCATTTAAAACTGGACCAGGATATTATCTACTGAAACATGGTAGCCATTTAGTCCTGCCTCTTTTTTTAAATTTTGTTTATAGGTATATTCTGTCAAGGAGATGTATTCTTAGTAGAATATCATGAGTATGGGTACATTACTGTGGATTCTAGAGAAGCCCCATTCCCAGGTAATAGCCCAGAGTGAGTCAAAAAATCAGAGAATATATTGAGTTGGAAGGGCTCCACAAGATCGTGAAATCGAGCTCCTGGCCCTGCACAGCACCATCCCCAAGAGCCACACCAGGTGAGTCCTTTCCATCTACTTGTCAGTGACAAGTGCCTTATGGATATGAGGAAACACACGTTCCTGTTCCCCACTGTAATCTCTGGGAGTTTGGCCTTGATCAAGGGTTAGGAGCTGTGCAGGCTGGAGACAGTCTGGCTTTTATCCATGAATTAAATGACCCTCTGAACTCCAAAGACAAGCAGACCAAAGCAGGTGACCGTGTGGGAGTGCTCTTGCACATCTTTCTCTGTCAGGTGATTCTCTCCAGCAACTCCCTTCTGCTTTTCACATCCAGATCAGAAACCACCCTTAATGCCTGTGGCACACTATTTTAAGGTTTCCATTGAATTAATAGAAAAAAGATCACATGAGGAAAATGTGTCCTGGCATAAGGACAATTTCTAGTTCCCCTGCTGCCAACTGAAGCAATGCAAAGTTCAAGCAAAAGAGTCACTGCATCATGGTGGCTTCTGCTGCAGGAACAACTCAGCAGTTGATGCAGAAGATACTGAATCATCGCTTTTAGTCCAAAATATTTAGGAGAATGAGAACTACAGTCAAATTACTTTCATATGCTGGGTTTTAAATTGTGGTGGTTCAGCAGAAGTATTCAGACAGTAAATATGCTCTCTGAAGCAAACTACTTAGGTCATCCCAGGCTACAGTTGTGTCTGATAAAGGAGAAGGATCTTAAAGCATGCACTGAAGATCTCTAGATAAGGCTGCACTAGTCTGAAATGACCTGATAAGCTTGCTGGCAGGGAAGTTGCTACAAGGCACAATTCCACTGAGTTACAAAATAGCTGAGGGCAAAGCCTCTAAACAGAACAATGAGCAATACATATATTTAAAGGTGTTTGGCTGTCTATTTCTATTTTCTGTTATCTCACTTATATGCAAGGGCATTACCCACAGGAATAACAGATACAGACTAAAAAATGTATAGGTCACAATAATGTCCAGACCCAAAGAGGGATATGATTAACAAAATCTAATCCAGTTGCCCCTGAAAGCAGAATATACAATAGATGTATATGGAAAAAAATAGCAGTTAAAATTTTCCATAAAGGATGCTCTTCAACATAAGCACAACCAAATATTAGTCTACATCTCATTTGGTCCTAAATCCCTGTTCAGAGTAATTTTATAAACCCTGTCTGTTAAACTAAGCAATTCTCCTAAAACTGGCTGTTTCATTTTTATAAGATCAACAAGATTTTAAGTAATCCTGGGAATACTTAAAATTTACTGTCCATGTCCTCTACTGTCCTGCTTACAGGAGTTAGTTATAGGGTGAGGAAATGGGAACATGAGGTGTGTGGCCTCAGACAAAAAGGTATTCACTTATGAACAAAAAGAAACAGTGAAGATTTGAGATCCCTGGCTTTGCAAAGAAAATAATAAATAAAACACCACCCAAAAATGCAGATAATCCACTTGTTCAGTCAGACATGCCACCTTCTTTCACAAGATGTCAACAAATAATGAACATCTGGTGAAATGGGAACTCGCTGAGCTCACCCTACTCATTGCCTTCACAAGTGGTGTTCCACTAGCACACAGACAGGTGACTGGGTCAGGGAATGGGACCAGCTGCTGCTTTTTCCCCAGAATGAAATGACAGGAAAGCAGCTACATCTTGAGAGAATTATACTGTACCTCTCAGGATACATGTTCCAAAGCTGTTCCAGCTGTTCTGGTAGGAACTTGGCGTGCTGGTGTTCAGACTTCACTGGCATCAGACCAGCAGCTCTCCTCTTCATTCGTGTCTTAAAATGTGAACAGTTAATTCTTCAACACTGAGACTGTGGAAAGCGCAGCCCCTTTTAGACTGTGAGCTCTGTGGTGTTAACTCTAGCTGGCCTCAGACTGCAGCTCATGCTGGCTCCTCAGGTGCCCCTTTCTCATCCTATGTAACGTGACTGCCCAAGCTGCTTCACCCACCCATTTGATTCCATTTTTTAAAGAAGCTCCTGGAGGGAATGGGGCTCAAAGCATGTTGGTAGTAAACTTATCAGCCTTCAAGTATTACAAAACTGCTCTTGAAGAAGAAAGGACTTAAGCCAAATCAAAGTGCTTTTAAAACCATGTTGTTTAAGAAAGAAAAAGAATAGGCATCTCTGCTTGCAAATACTCCATTGAACAATCCTATTCAAAATTACAATTTTCATGAAAAGACAGAATGGCAAGCCTCTTGAACTATGTTTAAATGATAAAGCCAAATCCTCTGTGAGACAGTGAAATCCTGCATGGACAGTAAAGCACTAATGGGAAGCAGTTCTTTTCCATGCTAAAAGCTTTGACAGCTGGCTGTGCAAGGAGCCTTAAAACACCTAAACTAAACTTTTCAGAAATTACACAAAGAAACAGAGAACCACTGAAGCAGAGCTTTCTAAGAGATAGCACCACCAAATGCTCTGTGTTGTGTGGTTCAGGTGAGCAAGCCAATTCCAGCACTGCTAGAGCCACATGCTTCATTCTCAGCTTGGTGGTATTTTCCATGCTGCATACCAGAGAGCAACGACTCCACCTGAACTTTGATAGGATTGGAATGAGAATCATGCCTTAGTGATAGAGGATACTGCAAGTCCTCTGATTTCTTGGGGGGCAGGAGGGGAGAGGAAGGTTCAAGCCTTATAATTTCACAGTCCTTATTAATCAATTTACTGCTGCTCTCTTCAACACAGTTCTACTGAAGGGAAAACAAGCATTTCGTGTCCCTTTTTAAGAGCCTGACAAAGTACACATTTGTGTGTGCTTTTGTAATCAATTTAAAAATTCAGATCAGACACAACATCTGGTTTGTGGCAAGATTTCCCTTTCCAAAAGAAAAACTGAATTAGTCTATTATGAAGCATTCAACAATATTGAGATTACAATCCAAGCAGAAATAAATGTCATAAAACTACCCAACACTAAACACTAATGACAGTAGGGGATCTACCTTCAAAACTTTTTTATCATACACTGAGGCACTCCTTTCTTCCTAGCTCAGTTTATTTTCCATTTGGCATTTCACTCTTGGAATGCAACAATTGGCTAGAAAGGGAAAACTCCCTCTGCCTCAAGAGGTTGCCCAACAATTGAGAGTCGTAGCATAATTCAAAGAAAAATTGTTCTGGGTGGAGAAGGTAATGCCACCAGAAGATCCCCCTAAAACCAGAGTTTACTAATGTGTTCCCTGCATCGTAGGGCTCACAACTCTCTCACACACACAAGGGGAAGAGCAGTTTTCAACCCCAGTGTGCAGTGGGGTGACTCACCACACTGCAGCTGTTATCACTTATTATACGAACAATTTATTCTGAGAATTCATTTGATGTGTGGCTTTGGTGAAAATTTGCAGTCTGTGCTGCACTAGAGACCCTATGTCTGGGTTGCAAGTCAGCAAATGATCAAGTTCAAGTTCAAAAGCTTCATCCAGATAGAGCTATTAGGCTTTAAAAATTGAAGCTATTGATCTGAATTATTTCAGTTTAGAGACAGGTCTCATAGAAACATTATAGGAGCAAGGAGCTCCTAAATTTGCCAGACTACAGCTGGCCAGGGATGTATATTCCCAGAGGCTTGTTTCAACAGAGAAAGATAAATGCTCCAAATGAGTTTTTTTTTCCTTGTCTTAGTCTTAAACAAGAAAACTTGATTCTCTGGGCACAGTTCTACCAGCTTTGGCTTTCATTTCTGGGATTAAAACAATACTAGCTTGTATGCCTAAGCAACCTTTTTTTTCTTTTTTTTCACACAAAACAATGGCAGCAAAAAATCAGTAGATGCTCAAGCTGAATGTTTTAAAAAAAAAATCTTGGTAACATCCCCTTCCTTTGCCTCCCACTTTCCAAAAGAATCTCTCACTTGATGCACAAATCATAAGCTTTTTAAAGAAAAATCTAACGGTAGGTTTTGATCTCCTCTGATTTTAAAACTACTCAGAAGCCAGAAGAACTCATGGTATCACAGGACCTCCTGTAGCAAGGGCAGAGCTGTGACTGGTGATGGAGTAAACACTGATGGATGAGTAATGCTCCTCCAGCAGCAGCTCTTAATCTTGCTATATGGGGGAATGTGAGGTGATTAGAACAAGAGCAGAAGTTGCTGTCAGAGGCACCTCCCAGTGTAGGTGCAAACCAAAAGTATTGCAAAGAGCAGAATGAACCTCCTTAGCAATGGCACTGACAGCTGGGCTGCTCCCAAAACACACCATGGGCACAGGCTGCACCAGCAATGCTAGCAGGAAAAACTGAAGCTCACTGAACTTTTCATAAATGCACTCACTCTGATCCAAGCATGCAGGAGAAACTCATCTCTGACTGTAATCAATGCCTGATAGATCTAGAGAATATGTGCCAAGACCTATTTAGCTGAAAGCCAGGGGTTTGGTGGAGCAGGCAGTATCAGCTTTCAGCATTCATATTTGCATGACTATACAAATATATGTTTGTATTTAGAAAAGAAATAGTTTTTGTCTGAGGTTTTTTTATTTTTAACCTGCTTGCCAATAAATAAACTTATTTTTGTGTGTTTCATTTCTTGCATTTATTTTAAGTGCAAGCAAGTGAGTAAGTGTAGCACAAATTAAAAGGCAGAGTGGGCTCCCAAGAATGTCACTTGAAGCTTGATTTACTGAAAGTTAGCAGGATGTAAGCTCTGATGTGTTTTTCTTCCTTTTGACATTGAAAATATGCCAGCACTTCCACTTCTAAGTGCCATAGTGATCTGGCCTTAAATTTACTTTTAAAATTATTTTTATCATGCACACTAGATGGTGCTCTAGTTAAAAAATGAATGGCAACTTCGATAGACTTTTCATGAGATTAGCAAAATACATTAACATACTTATATCCAGAAGTCAGGGAAAACTGACTACTCTCCTGAGCCTCTTCCTGACTGCTAATCATTTTACTAAAACTGTCTTTTTGCTGACTCTGTTCACAACCACTCCTGATTTTTAGTTGCATATTTATGAAACTTTTGCTGTGATTTATAGCATCCTGCATTAGTGAGAGTGGAATGAATTACCTGAATATGTGTACACAGCTCCAAACACCATGGAAATGCACTTCACCAGCCATCAGAAATTCAGTAGCTGTGTTCATGACAACACTGAATTTGTGGAAACATTTGAAAACAGAATTATTTCTTTCTCAGTGATCATATTGGATTAACCTATTCGTTTGTGGAAAAGTTATCATACTTCTTGACATTTCAAGCAAACTGTACCAAGTATACCAAGTGTACCAAGTCACTGACCTTTATCCTAACCACAGTCTGTGTTTTGAGAAAATCAGGCTCATTTCAAGTAGTGCAGAGAGAAAGGACTCAGCAATTCAGAGTCTGACACTATTCAATAGGTGTCCAGTCCTGACAGACCCCCCTGAACTGGCAATGATGGAACAGAAGTGGTCACAGACACACAGGTGAGGACACAAAACTGGGGAGGAGCAGACACTGACAGCAATGCTGAACTTGTCACAGGCATGCAGACAATGAATTAATCAGAAATACACAGATGCTTGAATCTGCCTGATGACATTGCACTGATTATTTGGAGATATTTTCTACTTTTTCAATACCTTAATAGCTTTTCATGGAATGTTATTTATTTCTGCAGGGCTGATAATTCCTTGGGCAAACCCAGAGGCTGACTTGGGCTGCAGACAGATTGCCGCTTGCAGATCTGGCTGTGCAGCTGCAGATGCTTCTGACCTAAGCTATTTTTCTTCCACAGCCATCAGAGGTTTTCCCTACTCCCCTCTCTCACTGGCAGTGGATTTGCTTGAATCCTTGTTCTCTCATTGCAGAACCATCGTGTTAAGCCTAATTTTCAATCTAACTTTGAAGCAAACAGCAGTCCATCTATTCCCTCTGCTGAGAGAGGGCAGAAATTTTCAGCAGTGAATTAGTAGCAAGCAGCTGTTTCAGGGTGACATCTTCAGCCAGCATGGCAGTTTGCAAAGTGAACACCAAGCCCAGCAACACCAACTGGGCTAAAAGGCTTAGCCCAGACCAGACACCAGCTCCACTTTTGGAAAAATCATGACAAATTATTCCAGAATTGCAAATCAAAAAAGTTGTCTAGGGAAAAAGGACATAAGAAGCAAAACTAATTGAATTTTACAGTACTTTTCAAATACCCCTAAATATTTGATCACAAAACCCAAAAGTGATCTTGATTCTTTTTATCCAACACCTGCTGCTCTGTCACAGATCAACATTAAAAAACAAATGACTCCAATCTGCTGGAAATAACAAAAGGTAAGAGAGTGTCAAGTGCTGTTTGCACAAAGAGGACTGTGCAATAAAGAAGTTCATAAAATCATGAGCAAAGTTCACCTTTATCCTCTACAAATAACATTTCAACTTCCCTGTGTGTATATAATGAAAAAAGCAATGTTTCATCACATACAACCACCCTGTATTTACAGTGTATTAGCCCATCTTTTTTTGCCACGAAACAAAAAGCATTTAACAAATTGTGAACAGAAATCACCATGGATTTAAATGTGGGGGGACCATTAGGAGCTAGAAACCCTCACCTAGCCCTTTATTCAGAGAAAAAGAATACATCTTTTTC
This sequence comes from Euphonia xanthogaster, assembly GCA_034509185.1. Taxonomy (NCBI): domain Eukaryota; kingdom Metazoa; phylum Chordata; class Aves; order Passeriformes; family Fringillidae; genus Euphonia; species Euphonia xanthogaster. Next base: position 24,048,188 of record JAYDZK010000169.1, on the reverse strand, counting down.
TTCCTCACATCAGATAACAACACACATCCTCTGTAGAAACCAGTGACATCCACTGCTGCATCTGTCTAAATACAGACCCTGTGTACACTACCAGCTCCTGAATAGTCTTTTTTTTCTTCACCCCAGACATTGCCATGAGGCTATAAATCTAAAAAGCATTTTTAAATGATTACAGGAGGATATTAGCCCTAACCTAAAGAGCTTACAGCTTAGCCTACAATCCTTCTTCAGGACTCTTTATTGCTGTCAAGGGGATTTGCACAGATGCAGCAGAAGGCCATTTCTAGAAGTCCACATGACTTCACAGGGATAAATTCTACAGTTCCTACGGTGAGCATGGGGCTGCACCAGAGCATCCCCAGGCAGAATAAACTCATCTGCTCAGGAAACCATTTCTGTGACTATGCAACTCTGAGATACTATCACCACATCTGAACACACAGAGAACTGAATGGATAAGGAGGAGTTGTTTTTCTATAATCACTCTGATTCTCTTTCAGGCACAACAGAGAATTAATTGCAAAGTAAAGCCTCTTCTCTCATTGAGGATTTTAGCAATAAGAAAACAGAGGGTTGGAGAACACTGCTGCAGACAGTGCTTTCCTGGGTTGTTAGGCTGAGTGTCTGCCTTTGGTTATGTGCACCAGTGAGTTTAGGCACTGGATTTTGAACAGTACACGTAGGTTGGCCCAGATGGGCAGAAGGCTGAAATCAAATCAGCAAAATGAAAAGAGCTAGTGAATCAGATTTTCTCAAATTAACTGCTATTTAAAAATAATAAGCAACTGCAATTGATTCTCGTTAGTGCATCAAGGGAAGATGGAGAAAATCCAGAGCTAGGCAGTCCCTTCATTTATATTCTTCTATTGAAATCTTGCACATTTAAGCCATATGAACAGTAAACAGAAGAAAGCTACTCAGCATTTAAGCAGTCAGTGTAATTACAGGCTGCCAAGGACTGTGCAATCGGTGCAGTTGAGCCAAACCCTAGAGCAGAACTCCTCTAAAAAAAAGCCAGACATCTTGAGATTGCAAGTCTGAAGCAAGCCCCCATTTTTGGAAGGGGAAAATACAAAACCACTAGATCCAAATAGCCAAGAAACTCAGCAGGTTTAAAATATTTATCCGGATTTGAGTTCTGATGATTTGGCCAGTACACTGTCTAGGCTTATTGAGCTATAAACTCACGTCAGATGTTTGCTGCACTCACCCCAATAGGTATAAATATTTTATTTTGAAGACTACGTAATTTAAAATAAGGTCTGATTATCAGTAAATGAAAGACCAACAGAAAGAAAGGTGATAAGGAAACCACAATGGAAAAAAAATGGCCTTAAACTGAAAAATGAAGGGGTGAGGGAGCAAAAATTTCTAGATGTTTATAGCATCTTGATTATAATCTTCCTTGTCATCATTCTGAAACATGAGTTAAAATCCATAGAGATTAGGATTCAACAAAGCAAAGAAAACATAATATGGCAGGCTTAGGGCGCCTGAGCATCGATGAAGCAACTTAGAAGGGGAGTGGATCCAAATATACCATTGGGATCCAAATATACCATTAAATAAGAGGGCTGGCAGTGTATTCCAGTCATGCAGCAGTGGAATGGGAGCATCTCCAGAGGGCTCAGCCACTCTGAACCATTTGTTATACTCCAAAGAGCAGCAGTGCCATGGAGCTTTCTTTAGCCACAGGGTAAGACACTCTCCTCCTATGTGTGACAGCAGCACCAGCCTGCCAGGCTGTCCCCACACTTAGAACTCCAGAGGAAGAAGAATCAGAGTAGTCTGTAGTGCCCAGGATAGTCTGTGTGCAAAGGGACAACCAGCAGTGATCCAACCTTTTCTTCTCCCAGGCACTCAGCAGCAACTGAGCCAAACCCACAAAGTTTGGGGAAGGGGAGCATCATCAGGCTTTCCTTTCTTCTGAACACGTAGGAGAAACAGGAAAGCAAGCAGACACCATAAAAAAGGAGCAAATACTTAACCATGCCTGAACTGTGCACGCACAAATGGCAGGATGGAGCCTGGTCTGCTTGGAATAGCCAATCAATACTGGACTTACGGTCACTAATACAGAAAACAAACAATGTGGCAGGATTATCCAACAGCTGAGATTGTTGAGTCAGGCTCCTGCAAGCAGACTGTGCCACATAACTGTCTTACTATAGAATAAATGCATATCCTAAGGATCAAAAGCATTCAGTGTAACTTTTCTTAGATTCACTGCCTGATAAAAAGATTGACATTCCAAAGGAAACCAAGACTGAAGGAAAGTAAACAAATATAGAGCCCTTCATCAATATTATAGTCTTTAAATTTTCATTGCATCTGCCCCAGTAACTTATCTTATTGAAAAGTTAGAGTTCATTTTGCCAGTGATGAGTGGGCAGAGCAGACAGCACAATGGAGGAGTTTGATGAATACAAGAAAAGCAAGTGCAGTGTCAGTAACAGAACAGAAACAGAACGGACACTTTGAAAGGATGATCCTTCTGTCATGAACAGTTGTACCCATGTAACAAAAGAAAACCACATTCAGTGTCCTAGTCTGCTATATCCTGCTAGTTTAATGTTGTATACTCTTTACTTACTTCTTAGCTTCCCACAAATGCCTGTGAATTTATTTTTTTTTGCTATTATTATACAAAATGGATTTTTATGTGCCCAAGCAAAATAAACTAGGAAAAGAGCCACTTTTTTTTTACCCCAAAGGTGATATGAACTGCCTCCTCCACACTAATAAAAGTATTGATCCAGATTACTGAGGAGAAAAACTCCAAAGTAATAATATAGCTAGCCAGCAGGGGAAAAAAATCCCTAAAAATAAATTAGAGAGTTGCTGTGTTCCTCCAGACTCACTGGGACTTAGTTTTGGTGAGGAAATTCTGCAGTCATGAACTGACAACTTGGTAAGGAAGAGAATCAGCATCAAAATCTGGCTCCAAACCTTTTCTTCCAATTATATTACCCAAAGCAGTACAGATCAAGATTTATTTCCTAAAAAAACTCCATTAAGTCATTTAAAAACAAATGTTCTTCCAACTTCAGTGCCAATTTTAATGCTTAAGGAGCATCCCAGGTATAAAAAGTGGACTTTGATTTGAGTGTATATCTTAAATATTATTGGCCACACACAGTTCCTTGGCCTGGCATCTAGGTTTCATCATCATTTAAACGAGTAATAATGAGTTTTAATTTCCATAAAGACCCTCTGCTTAGCTTATAAGGAGCACACTTTAGTGTATACACAAAAAATGTATATTTGAAGAACCTTTGGTCTTGCCACAGCAGTAACGAGTGGCTGTAATATAACAGGGCTCTAAAGCTCACGCAGGATTTTTATGCTACTTTGGTAACACTCATATATCAATTACTTACCTGTTTTGTAAAGCAACCATGCATGATGCATCTGAAACAATGGGAAAGTGTCACCATGTCAGACCAGCCTCACAGAAAAGCTTTCTGTATTTACAGTGGTTTATGAAAATTCTGCATATACCACAGACCAAAACAAAACTCAGCTCTTAACAAAATGTCCTCTCCAATAATTTCTGCTTTCAAGTAGACAGCAGAGCCATGGATTTATTGGTTGGTTTTTTGGGCTTCATTTTTTTGGTTGGTTTTTATTGCAGGGGTGGTTTTTAAGATGTGTTTTTTTTCTGACTGTTAGTGCAAAGGAAAGAAAAAAACGTTTTATGTCCTTTCATTGCTGAGGCTTTGCATATGTGATCAATACCTTCACAGTGAACCAAAGAACTGGGAGACTAAAGCTATCCCCCAGGTACCTATTTCAACTAGACATGGGAAAGGCTGTACAGCCACACTTTGAAAGCAATTAGTCCCTTGGACCTCCTCCTATTTTACTGAGATGCCTTGTGAGCCTGTCCAAGCCTGCTTGAAGAGAATCCCAGTTCCTCAGTTCTGCCAGCAAAGGACTGCTTCCAGAGATTATCCCCTCCATGATACCAATGCTTCACACCCAGAAGGACAAGTAAATACAACTCATCTTGCCTATTAAATCCAAACACCACAGAAGAACTTGAGCTCTTCTCCTAGGATCTACACAGGTGTCTTTGGGGGAGGAAGTGGAGGGAAGGGAAAAAGATAATCCATTCTAAAACAAACACTTGAAACAATATTTAGCCTGTGGACTAAGCATCCTGCAATCCCCAGGACAGACTGGGGAATTAGGGGATGGAAACATCTGCTTTGAACAAACCTGTGAAGCAGCAGTCCTTACTTCTGTTCAGAAGACCTTTATATGATTTTCCTCTGGAAAAAAAAATCCAATTAATTTGCAGAAATTAGCTTAGATGTCATTAAAGAAGAGGACTCAGATAATGTTCCATATTTACATAGAAGCCACCAGGTTCTATGCTGCAGGTGCTACCAAATGAAGATGCAAAGTTTTTTGACACTAATACCAACCTGAGAAGTTTTGATGGGCCAGTTGACTGGAGACTGCAATGCACTGTAGCTTCTAGTGTTGCTTTTGGGGACTATGAGTCATCTTGCCTAGATTTCAGTGCAATCCTAAGCAGCCTTCTGGTGTTCCTGTGTAAGGACCAATATCTCATGTCTCACTTTCCCCAACTTCTGAGTCTTCTCTCCTCATCCCCTTGTTACCTACTTGTCTTTTAAATGCTCATGTAGTTCACCAATCTTCAGTCTTTTGACTATTCAACAGCCTACTGTAGAACAGGATGACAGTACCAATGTCAAAATTTAATTTCCTGCAAAAAGGGCCAAGAGTCACAGAGTTTGTACACAAAGACACTTTAATGCAAATCAAATAGCACTGTTTCATTCTGAGGTGCTCCACATTCTCAAACACCCAACACTGAGCTTCCCAGTTTTACCATTCCATTGTGAAATTCACTTTTAGTCTAAAGAGCAGAAATTTTAAAAGACAACTCTTTAATTTTTACTCTTTTTTATTTAATCAATACAGTATTTCAATACCAACTGTTAAATCTTTATGAGCAACAGGAGCATATTCTGCAAATTTGTTGATGACTATATAGTACAACCTCAAAACTCTTATCCAAAACCCATGTATTCCAAAATTAGGTTTCCTCCCTCAGCATGCAACATTTGAATAAAAAAGTCCTGACTTACTCCAAAAAAATCCACTATGCAGTTATATAAACTCAGATCTTTTGACAACCCCTCTGGCTTATGAAGACACAGGTTTATATAAAGAAGCTTCAAAAGAAAATGAAAAATGAATATTATTTTGCTGAAATTTCCAAAGGATTCTAACAATTCCATTACCATTGCAGTACATATACATAAAGACACTGTGTCCAGTAATATAGTATTTCTGAAGGACTATAATTGTTCTCTGCAAAAGGCTGGGGTGTGTTATACTGTGACTATATCAGAAACTACTGTGCAGCCATTCCATTTTATTTAAGCCTTCATAATTAGGAAAGTATCTCTGTTGAAATGATATTTATTAAAAAAAATAAATCTTACTTTAGATTACTAAAAAAGTGCACATTATGTAAGTGCAGGCTCCATTTCACCATTTCTACTCCTTGTTTGTTCTAGATTTCACTTCCAATTCCCAGTTTTTCATAGTATGCTGCAAGGCTTGGACTGCAGAAACGAAGGCTATATTTGCCTTTAATCAAAACACTGGTTTTAAAGATGTTTTCATATGACCAACACATTTCAGGCAATCTCAAGTACTTCAAAACGTTCTTTACCATCCTACAGAATCAAAACCTCCACCACTAAGTCGGGGCCTTTAAAAAATAATCTGAAAACAGTATACACAATATTTCAAGAAAGCAGAGCAGCTATATAGTTGAAAATGGCAACATAGACATTTTAAACATTAAACCAATCCTCCTACTTTCTGCATGAGGCCTCTGGTGACAAAGAGATTGTGCATTTTACATGATTTTGTAGCCCCATATTTGTAAGTGGAGAGGCAAACTTTCAGAAGGATTTCTTATTTAGCTAACAGAAAAATAAATCACATTGTAAATGCAGTGCTGTTGCTGCCTTGATTCTCTCATATCATGGCAAGTACCAAGCTTCTTGTCCTTGCTTACAAGGTTCATGTTTATACTCAGTGTCATTGTTGATGACTGATATATGTTGGCTGGTTTTAAAATAAGTAACTTGGGAAGATTGATAAAGAAGTACAGAGCTCTGATTTGTTGTGGATATACTGTTTCAGTTTACAGAGGGATGTGTCATCTTTGCTCACAGCCAGTGAAAAATATTTTAACTCAACAGAAAGCATGGAATTGCATGATATTGTGATGAGGAGTTTCACAATTCCTACAAAAATTTAAATCGTTATGCCCAAACCCAGCAGGAGGAACACAACTTGAGCACATCTTCCATCCACGCTCTCAGTCAAAATTCACGGGTAAATCCCGCATCCATCTCTGGAGAACATCTTGAGGGACAGATGAAGATGCAGAGAGAGCAGGTAAAAACTAAGGTGCAACGCCTGGTGTGCAGTTTCTCTGTGCACTGTGTGCAGTGTAGGGGAGAGGATGTCTCCCTGCAGCTGCACGCAGAACTGCTGAAGGACAGAGCAGAAGTTGTTCCAGCTATCAGTCTCCTCCATGCCTTACCCACCCCAAATCTGGGCTGTTGCCACTTGGGGAATGGCTCTGCTGGGCAGAGGTGGAACATTATATCCAGTGTATCCAGAGGAAGCACCTCACCTTGGAGCTGCAAAGGATTCTTCCTTACCTTGGCTATTTGATGCAAAAGATAATGGTATCAGGCAGCTGGCTGCTGACAGGGAGCTGTGTTACCAGTCTCTCTCTCCTCAGAGGGAAAGAAGAAAAAATGACTTCACATCAGACTATTACAGATACTAATACTTTTGTCAAAAGCAGGAACACACAGAGAATTCTACAAAATACTGTCTAGACACTGGAGCACACTGACTAAAAGAAATCATTTGAGTACAGGCTTAATAAGGCAGGGTAAAAAAATCTACCACCTTACAGCTAACAACACTTTGAAAATGAGTCTGCTGTGTGTGATTTCAGTGATGTCTGAGGGAGACAAAGCTCGTTATGTTCATGTTTTTCATACTTTCAGTCAAACAGATTGCTGAATAATCACGTTCTCTTTATTCTAATGGGTGAGGAAGCTATTATACAGAAGGTGTTTCCATATGTTGCAGTTAATAAAGGCAATTCTGACTAATAAGAGTAGGTTGTCTCCACTCAGCTATCTGATAAAAAGCCCTCCTGTTTAGAGGAAAATGCAGATCCGGTGCCTAGAAGACTCCCAGAGCTGCACATTTCAGTGGCTACTGGAAAGTACTGTAGGTAGATGAATCCCAGGTCTTCTCCAACTGAATCTGAATCAATGACATTCACTAAAATGTTCAGGGCAGTAGGAGCAAGCACTCCATGTCATCAACCTCCCTTCATATCCACCCTTTTCTTGCTGGTGAAGGACAGTGGACAAGACCTGGATCCATCATCATGGAAAATCATCAGCAAGTCCCTTCAAAAGGTCAGAGTGCTCCCTTCTTTGAGGAAGCATCTGGGTCACTGCCTTAGGAGCTCAAAATTCTACATGGAGAGCATGGTTAGTTTTAGGCTGAGATCACACATGCTCTTTCAGACTGAAACAATAAAATGCATGGGGGGAAATAATTTTGGGGGGGATCACCCAGAAGTATGAGATGTCACTTACATCCTTGTCTTTCTAACCACAAAGCTGGGTGCACGCCCACAACTGGATGAAACCTCACATCTGTACTATGCTGTTGGAGCTATCTAGTAAACGGAGAGAAAACAAAAAGTCTTGAAGCTCATCTCAGTTTGCTATGACGGGTTCAGTGTCTGACCACATCTTTAAAAGCCATATGGAATCCAAACCTTTTGAAGGACAACTTGCCTCAGATGATTGATATATCCCAACTAGGTTCACACAGCAGTGCTCCACACTGGATTTCTCTGGATTTCAAAGTAGGGCAGAGATTGTTCACCTGTAAGTACCTGAGTAGAAATAAAAGACCTGCCTCTGTTGCCATTCCCACCTTCAGGGAGACTGACAGTGTCCTACAAGAAGTTTCAAAAGGCACATCATCTCTCCATGGTAAGTATCCATCTGTAGCCTTACATTTATGAATTCAAAGCATTCTGCAAGACCTCTTTATCCAGACATATAAAAATGTAGAAATTATTTTGTGGAGAGACATTACTAATAGGAAATAATCTGTTTCTTCATGTCTTCTGGGAATGGTGTTCTGCTGGTTTTCACTATTCAGAATAGGCTTCAAGAAATGCAAAAAATACCCAAAGAAATAGGCAGATGCTTTCAAATACAGAGACAATGGGACCAGTTCCTACACATGCACCTAGTCCGGCTGGATATTTACTGTCACAAATAATACTTTCCAAGATTTTAAACAAAGCTAATATGGCCAACATTTTCAAAATTGGACACTAATAATGGACATTTGCTAATTCAGTTTAAGTTTCAGAACTGCTGAACAATACCTTGTCCTTGTGGACATTCAGTATAGAAAATCAAACCCAAGGTGACTCAAGCCAATACTGAAAAATATTGAACACTCCAAGTTTGCAGTTCTGTTTGAAAATGCAACACCTCAAGGCTAAATCCCATTTTCAAGACACTGCAATGGTTTTGAAAGCTGCATATTTTCTGTTGAGCCACAAGAAGGCATAGACAAATGTGATGGGTGGACTCTGCATCCATTCAGTGGGACCAGTGCAAACAGCCCCTCCCTGACAAGCCAGCACTGTTGTCTGGGAACGGAGGGAATCCGGGACAGGCCTGTACAGTGAACCAGAAGTAGCCCTTGCAGAGATGAGGGAAAACAAGGGCTGCTGTTGGATCCTGCCCAGAACACAGAACCCGGCCACAATATGTCCACACAACGTTTCTGTCTCAGAGATGTGGGAAGTCCTGTTATGTCTGCATTCACAATTAAACATGATTTTGACATTATTATGGCGCTGATGCTGTTATATCTTCAGTGTATGATGGGTCCTGGCTCTGTTCGGGCCTGCCTATTGTTCATGAGAGACTTTGTCTTTGCAATGATCGGAGAACAAGGTGCTCTGGAAGCTCTTTTCAGCTGTGACCTGGTGAACTTCTTACGGATTTTTCTGTAAGGAGGGAAGGAGGAAAGGAGGGAAGGAAGAGAGAGACAACAGCAGAGATAAATCTCAGTCTTTAACAGAAGACTGCACAAGAGCCGATAACAAACATAACAAATACTCTTACCAGAGCAGGAAGGCAAGTTCATGGAAAAGAGACTTGCAGTCAACAAGAGTCAGCCCTGTCCAGCAACTGATGATTCAGAGTTCTCTGATAATGGTTCATCGAAAAGTGAATTGGTGTTAGATAATACTTGAATAATAATGTTTAATTACATGAAATCTTGGGCCAGAATGCCCTGGTAGTGAATCCTCACATGTGATATTGATACTGGAATGAAGGACCCAGAAGAAAGGACCGTGTTAGCACCCAATGAATGTGCTACCTCTGTAAAAGTGGGAGCAATTGTTGTTATTTATACTGTACCACTTCCGCAGACATGACCCAGAGCTCTGGGCATTTTTACTAGGGCCATTCAGGTGCAGTAAATTCACTTTCATTTTTGAATTTCAGCTGATAAATGAAACATATTAACTCCAGGTGGCCATGTTGTTTGTACTGTAATCCTATATACCCAAGGATAGTTAATTTTGAAGCATAAATACTTGCTATGTTTCAACTGCTCTGTCTCTTTACTATTATAAGTCAATAGCCACAATGCTGAGGGCATCCAGGGTATGGCATCAGAAAATACAGAAAAGGTACACACAGAATATGCCAACATCTTCGTTGGCAGAGACCTGAACATTAGATGCTGCTGGAAAATGACCTATTTTCTGAATTTACTCAAGAATCTCAGCCTTCATTCAGGTAGTTTTACAAATTTTAGGGATTTTCAGCTTATGGAAATGAGCATACTGGGGCCTCTAATACTGAATGAGACCAGGCTTTCTAATTTGGACTTGAAATGTGACCTACAAACTACAGGGTGATGAGGTGCCTACCTGCATCAAGGTTCTGAGATGGTAACTCAAGGAGTGGTTTTTCCCTTTCATCTAAGTGGGCTGTTACCTCTGAAACTGAAAAATGGTGGCACGTGACATTGAAAATACATGATCAGCTGTAAATAAATTCTATTGAATTCTAAAATAGCAATTTGCTTATTAAATTTCAAACACTAGTTTGTTACTAGTTAGTTGCAGGTTGAGTGCTCCCCAGGGATGTAAGCTTCCATGTTAACTGGGCCACAGAGAGAACATAAGGGAAAAAAAAAAACAAAAAACAAACATGCAAAAAGCAGAAGAATATACTCTGCTATCGCTATCAGAGGTTAAAGGAAGCCTGAAAAATACATCTATTTTGGTTAATATATTTTAAAGGTTCAGAGATGTACTCCTTTTGAAAGAAGGATGTCTTCATGTCCTGGAATACCAAATTAGGGTTTAGCACCATTCAGCAATAAGCAAAACAGAAGAAAAGGAATCACCAGAAAGTTCAGTTTCAGCTTTTCATACAATCCCACTGAGAAAAAAAATTTATTGCTTGAGTGTTCACTTTATATGGTCACCTTAAATTAGGCCAAAAAAGATATTAAATTGATTGCAAATATACTGCATACCTTCCAGAATGGTAAAACCATAGAAATGCAATCTCTGGCAGAAATGTGTCTATCTATAATAATGAGACAGCCAGGCTTTATGAATTCATGTGACTAGACAATAGCTATTACCCACATCGATCACTAAGGGGGACCCTCTCTGCAAAACTTTACAGAACTGGATCCTTTTTGATGTATTTGTTTGCAAAATTTTGTATTTATTTACAGAAGGAATGTGGTCATTAATCATTTGAGAAGCCCAAGGTTCAAATAATATCAGATCACTGTTTACCCTTCTGAATTTTTAATAAGGCAACTTTATAAACTGCCTAGATGTTCCTGCTTATGAAAGTAATTTGCAGCTGGCACTACATGTAAGGACAGTAAAGGATTTGAGATTACAATTTGTCATTATTTTGTATGGACAGTAAAGTAAAAGATACAGTTATTCCCATTAAACACTGGTTCACAACCAACACAAAGAAAGGCAGAAGAAAAAGGTCATCACATTATTATATCAAGCAAGCCACAAACAGAGTAAACTCCTCACTGAGTATAAAAGAAACTAGCTCTATATACTCTGTCAGAAAAACCTAATCTGCTAGGCACTCTTAAAAGGCAATCCAGCACTTCTGCTTAAGCAGGATTGTGAAAATACTTCCAGAAATTAGCTTTCTGGGATACAGCCTTTCAGAAATAAAGCTGGGAGAATGGAAATTTCCACTGACTACCATTACATGTTATATTTAAGCAATCATTTCTCTAAAAGCCAAAACTGTTCTTTTTACTGCAAAAATTATAGAAGGTGGAATCTTTACGCTGAAGAATTCAGCATCTAAATACAGTCTAGCTCTTTGAGATGCATTTATCAGGTTTCATAATTCTTCAGAGTCTTTTTAACACTTAAACATGCAGGTTGCAATAATAGCTGACAAAAAACAGGATATTCAAAGATAAAATTGCTGTCACCCTTTCACTCATAGCACTTTGCCCTCCCCCAAAGATACACTGAACTAAGGGCAGAGTCAATTTTAATGCTCAATTTCCTGTCCCTCTTTCAGTTAATACCAGCCATATGTTTTAATTACATAAAGCTTTTTATCTGGCAATGGCAATAAATGGCTTTAATATCTGTATCGTTGGTAACATCCTTTGCAGTTGTTAGGACAGATTAATTGCCATTTTCCCTGTTTTATTTTTCTTAGACTTTTATACTAGTTCTTGAAGCATAAGGCATTACAGGCTTGAAATGCTAATTCAAAAGTATTTTAAAGTCTTTGCTTTGAATTTCTAGTCTTCTTGAGACCAAAGGTATGAGAATGAGCTAAATATTTAATAGGGAATCAGTATGTAAAGCCCACTGTGCTCATTTTTAAGTAAAATGTGATGCACTGGTGTAATGAAGGAATAATACACTTTTTTTATGTCTGCATGACACTTTGATTATTAACTGCAGATAAAGCTACACAAGACCCCTGGCACGTAGTCAGGAAAATGTGGAAATGTACATAAGTCTTACTAAAGGTCTAGATGAAAACCTAATGACTCTGTTCAAGTTTCATACACAGACTGGAAGCCCATGGGTAGAAATAATAGTTAGGCTGTACAGGGCATTTATGCCATGCTTAAATTTAATTGGGCTAGTCATGATAATTAACCAACCCTTTCTCAGGATCCAAGTGTGTTCCATGTAACTCACCATCTGCTGAAGTGAAACACAATCCTATATAATCTATTCTGTCCAGATTTCTCAGGAATAGGATAAATGGGAGCAAAATTTCACATTTGCAAAAGCTGACTCAAAGTTCCCTTCTCTGGTTCTGCCACACACTAAAACAGCATCAATTTTTAAATTTGATACGAATAAAGAGAGGCCTCCAACTGGCATCAGTCAAGAATGTGTTTTCAAGCCTTTTCTAGTAGGACTGGGTGGCATTGCCTGCTTTAAGTTTGTTGATATAGACTGTTACTGTGCCATATATAAACTGTTGTGCATCCATGTTGCCTCCTCTGCATTGGACTCAGAGTTGTGATGAGTACACTGACTTTGGTCTTATCAACTGTACCAACAGGACTTAAGAAGCAATATTAAATAAATACAAGTCATGCAAGAAGTTCTACAGTGAAAGAAATGAATTGCATGCAAATGCCTGCTGATATCTCAGCAGATGACAAACCTTGTTTTGAAAGAAACCTTTTCCTAGGAAGAGGAATTGCCTTCAACATACATGCACTTGTGAGATGCCCATAACTCTTCTTAAATACCAAGGTCCAGAATTGCTTTTGGTGCTCTGTTTCCACTAGAAATACACTAATGTCCTGATACAAACCTGGCTACAGAGTCTGAAGCTCAAGGACACTGTTTTGTTTTCCTCACTGTCCCTAAATTAGTTCAGTATTTTTGCCTGAGTCTTTCTTAGACTGATGCCATTTGAGCAACATCCTCATATGTAAGAACTGGTGCTGTGGAAATGTATTGTTATCCAATTGCTGGTAGCACAAGGAACACCCCCAGGTCATCAGGAGGCACAAGAAAACTGATTTCCTGCACAATCATAGTTGAAATCCCATATAATCTCTCCATTGGGGTGAAGTATTCTGCTGTGACTTTCCAAGCGTAAACAGCAACATAAATGTGCTAGATGCATAAATACTGCCAACACTGGCAGAATTTTGTGTTCTGGCACAAATTATGTGTGAAACTTGCAATCAGTCTAACCACAGAGCCATTCAGAAAGAAAACAAGGCTAAAAAAAATAAGAAAAAAATGTATTCTAGAGAAATGTTTGTGAAGTTGCTTCTGCCCCAGGTCAATATAAATTTTGTGCAACGTAAATTTTCATTTTAAAAGTGCAAATTCAAGGCCACTTAGAAAAAACAACTATTTAAAAGAATAACCATAATTCCTTGGTGGTTATTAGATTAAATAATCATTTATTTCTCTGAGGGCTTCTTTTACCCAGAGGTATATTTTAACTATTCAGTGAATTAAATTACAGGAGGGGGTACTATCTTAGAAAGATGATAGGCTTTTTATTCATTTCAACAGGTTTTAAACACAGTGAAATGCCAAAATGTGTGCAGTGCTGCTTGCTGAAAGAGAATTTAACTGGGATGAAGCTGTAGGCACAGATCCTTAGAAACCTGATATGTGACTAACTGAAGGACTCACAGCACTTCCTACATTTCTACCTGTGTGCAAATGAGAAGTATTTTATTTAACTCTTTGGCTCGCTGCTTCAGACTTTGTTTTCCCCCTCAATACTTTCAGGATGAAGCTTTCCAATATTGCATTAAAATTTTAATTGAACCTCAACATGATAGAAATTGGTTAAAAATAGTTTTGGAAGGCAGAAGTGGGTTGACACTGATACACCTTTTAAAAATAAGGGCCTTAGGAAATGTTAATTTATAAAAACAAAAGGGAAGACTTTAATAAGCATGGGGCTATTGGAAGGCTGTTGCCATGAGCCACACAGCTGCATTATAAAACCCATAGAGATGGCAGATAGAGTGATATAAGCTTTATGAGATTAAAGAGGTGCTGCTGTAGACACGCCAACATTATCTAAGTGTTTTAAGAGCTTATCTTATTTTTCTCCTCCTAGCAAGGATATGTTTTCTTTTGCTAGTGTTTATCTTCCAATATTTTATCAATACTTATGGAGCAAGACTGCTCTCTATGAACAATAACTTTTAGACACATCACTTACAAATTACAGCGTCAGATATTCCTAAGCAGCTTAAGATAATTTATTTTTTCAAGTACTGCATCACCTTGAGGGCTTCTCTGATGTTTTGTGTTTCAAAGCAACAGCTTATAGCTACTATGTATATATAGAAGACCATTAATAATGGGGTTAAAGCATTTTCTTCATTGGGAGGAAAAATCCCAGGCCAAGGGTTTAAAGCACAGACTTCTATGACTATGTCATGCCTGACCTACAGTATGGCACAAGCCACCTCTGTCTCTTTCTACCTGCTGCTGATTTAAATCAAAATCACCTTGGAGCAGAAACCATCTCTTTATGTGCATTTCTAGAGTGCCTAGAACAACAGGTCAATCAACTATTGAAATATCTACTGTGGAAATTATTTCTATACAGTTTAATTGCAAACAACTGTCATGGCTTTTGGAATAATCAACTAGTTAAATAGATTTTTCCATATTTTCATTTCCCCTGAAAATATTTCATTAATATCCTAAAGTGGTTTAGTAGAGAAGGAGTTAAAGAAACAAAGTCCTACTCTCAGCACCACTACTCATTTTTCAGTTGAATGCTGGAACTGAAAAAACTTCTAACCCTAAGAAACGTTATGAAGAGATGCTGTCATACACTGGTCATCACATGATGAATAAATCTCGATCCCAACAATCAGCAGTGAGATTGTCCTCACAGTTCATCTGTGAGCTTGGTATTTAGCACCTAGAGGCTAAGGTTACCTACTGCCAAGACAACAAAGGTGACACATCAGTTTGGGTGCAAGGCTGACTTCTCACAAAAGCCAGAAGCACAGAGGCCCTACCAGGGCTAGAAAGAGTTAGAAAACCCTGTGATCTGGTTGCTAGGAATGATGGACACCACATTCACACAGAGTGAACATGGACTTGCCCTGTGTTTTGGGTGGAGCTTTGTGAGCTCAGCAGGGACAGCACCTCACACACAGCAGTGATGATGGCAGAGCCGTGTTCCTCAAACAGTCCTTCCCTCAAGGAAGGGAGAAAAGCCTGTCTTTGAATTCATGGCATTTCACCAGTATCCAACTTTGTAGAGTGGAATAGAACTACTAAGTCCTAGCAAAGGAAGCTTGATGGAATGGGTAAAAAAGTAAATTATTCATACTCCTTCAAACAAAACAATGGCTCAGGCTTGTAACCTGAGCTACAGGACAGCTGCTCTGCACTGTATCTGAAATTCATTAGCGTCCCCTTAGTTACCTTACCCTGCAGAGCCTGCAAGGCAGGAAGTCTGCTTTATCCAATAAAGGGTTGCTTAACTTCTCCTCCCTGGGAAGGACACACAAGATCACTGCAGATGTGTCAATACACCAGCATTCTGGGAATCCAGGGAGCCAGAAATCCTTCCACAGCTCACAGGCACAACCAGCAGATTTCAAGACAAATCATTTATTCTTCCTAACTATATCAGCTGGGTGAAGATTAATTCCTACTCTACCAAGAGGAATTTTCAAAACCATCTATTTATTCTGCTGCAAGATGTCTGTTCTGTATATTGATTAAACATCACCTGCTATGAGATGAAAAATTTCCCTACCTGGCATCATATAATTTTTCCTGAGACAAGCAAGAACCTAAAGAGAAGGTGCATCAGAGCAAGCTGGCTAACAGTGGAATACAATGTTGTTTTCAACTACTCCCCAAACACCTTGCATTTTAATTCACAATTTCAGCATTATCCCAGACTCTAAGATGACAAAAAGGTATAGAACATACAACTTCTGTTTCTGGCCTTGAGCTACAAGAATTAAGTGTCATTTCCCCAACAACGTTAAATACTGCACTGAAAACTTTCAAAAATATTGTGTCAACTAAATATGCTTATTTAAGTCCAAGATAACAGAAAACTCCCTATTATATTTTTCATAGGGGAAAAAAAAAGAGATACTATACTTCTACAATATCATTAGTATTTTCTGTCTTTCTTTTCTTACCTCGCTTATTTAATGAAGTTTTTGGCCTGAACACTGTGATTCACAATATTACAGCTTATAACATTACCTGAGGCTCAAAAAGATTGACAATATGCTTCCATTTTATCAATTATGCATACACTTTTCCTGGAATAACATATGTGTCAATAGAGTATATTTGGAGGAGGTTCTTGGCATCCGGGATACTTGCTATTAAGCAAGGGCTGAAAAATAAAAATTATTCAGTCTTACCAGAAACAGTTGGAGAGCCAAAGTTCCCTCACAAGCCCATCCCCTGGGGCATTGCTTCACACCATCAACCTCTTGCATAATCAGCATTTCTCTACACACAGAAGCTCCAGTGCAGAATATTGATTAGAAATCTGAAGTGTGGCATCGACAGAGGAAAGCTTTGCCACAGAATGATTTGATGCTGATTTCTAAGGTCAGTTTCATGTCAAAGGTTGAAGATTTTTTAAATTTTTAAAAAATATTTATGTGACCAAAGGTCTATTCAAGTTCATTTTCTGCCACTCATCCTGCTCTCCACATTTATGGCCAGCACTTTTCACACCAGTATCTCATAGTTCTTGTTGGACCGGCTAATTAAAAACTGCACAGCATCCTAAAGAGTAGGTGTACACTCAAGCTTACTGACAAAATGGTGGAGCTAGAGAAAGGCTGAATTAAATTACTTGTCTGGTGTCTCACAACAAGAGGCAACCTCAGAATTTTAATGCTTGGATCTGTATTTTCTTCACAAGAAAAACACTTGAATAGTATTTTGTCAAGTAAATGTTTTAGCCTCTACTCATAGCACAAGTTACAAAAACAGACAGTCAAATCTCCTTAGATGTTTGACAAGAGCTGCTAGTTAGCTCTGTGATTGACTTTCACAGTCACAGTCAATATGTTCTCTGTGGTATTTTATATTTAAAATGCCTATGTGGTTACTTATGCAAGCTTTTTTCACAAAAAGAGACCAACTAAGACTTGTTTTTCCACAGCCTTACCTACATTTATGCCAGAGGGTCATGAATTTAAGAAAAAACCAAATTGTCAGGGAACATATTGAGAATTAATGATTAAATACATACAACGAAATATGGACGAATTCAGAATTAAATCCTCTATCTGTAATTTGAAATGAAGATTCTGATAAAGGACAACTTAGAAATTAAATTTAGTGGACAGTTCTGTGTGAATTTTAAGACTGTGAGGATCACTGACACCATATTTTTGAACATACTCACCATAGTACAATTTTATAATCTTTTTTGCTATTTTTTAGCAACAATGTGTTCACCACAGGATTTACATAGTTTCCCTGCCTACATGTACATTATTGCTGTGTATTTCTCCACCTTTAGATGAAATAATTCTTAACTCTGTGTCCAGCTTCTATGAGTTGTTGCTCACATAGCACAGGAATCATAAAAAGTGAAAAATATATCTGAACAGTGGTGTTGAACAGTATTTGAGGATTACAATCATCAATATCTAAGATCTAATGAGAGAAACTAACAGGGTTTATGCATAGGAATGCTGCTAGTGGACTAATTTTAGCCCAAAGTTGATGTTACTCTAGCCTCACTATAGGTAACAATTGTATAAATAATGTTGTCTCTATCTTTTCTTTGATATTAAGTATGTTGGTGTGACAAGTTTGCATTTTTATTTTGCTTTGTTTCCCCGAGTTTTGCCAGAGAAATTGGCTTCCCATACAAAGACGCTTATTTATAGAAAAATTTCTTCTTGTTCAAAACCAAATTGGTTTTAACTCCCACAATAGAAGGCAGCCAAATATTACAAGATGACACATTCCCACTGGGTATGTGGATTTAGGAAAAAGCTAAGCAGCAAGCTAACAAAAAGCTAAGCCCTAAGACTTTCAGTTAAAACATTCGATGAAGAGGATTGGGTTCAGCTACATCAAATCCTCTGTGCAAACACAAAAAACAGCTTCTGAAAAACAACCTTTTGAAATTGCCAACCATACTGCAGGAAACTAAATTTGTCAAGAACCATAAGAAAACAGGTTAAAAGAACAGGTTAAAGATGCATGGCATCCCAATCTAACCTCAGACACACAGGGTGTATTGGGGGCTACATGATGTACTCTAGCTGATGGACTGAGCTCAGGAATGGATTTAAGGGCTTTGCTGAATTGTGTCTGGAAGGTCCAGCAAAGAAAACAAGGTTTTTGGAAAAGTCAAGTGCTTATATAGGAGCTTCTCCAGCAACGTCTATGTTTAAGGCAATCCTTAATGCATTTATCATTCCTGTATTTCATGTAAATTGTTGAGGTTTTCTTTCCCTCCCAAGTTTCCCAAGACAACAACATTTTACAAAAAGGCTTATTTTGGAACTTGTATTTCCCCTCGCAAATATAAAATTTTCTGGCTATTTCTGCACCTACTGTATGAATGTGAGAGAACGTTTGTCAACAGAAGTGGAGAAGATTGCAAGTGGCTGAATGGCCCTCATAAATGTGCCTTTGTTTTTCAGCTGAGCCATGTGAATTAGGCACATTCAAGCTCTGACCTAAGATGCAATTACAAAGCAAACTTTGGTATCTAAGCCCCCCTGGAGAGGCAGCATATTTGAATTTCTGCTCACAACCGGGCAGGATCATTTCACAAGAGCCAAAGGTGTGACTTTTCAGGCAGCAGTAACTAGGTCATTTACAGCCATCTGTTCCTAGCCTCAGCCTCCCTGCGGTCATCACCAAAGCTGTGTGCTAATTAATTTTCACCTGCTAATCAGTGCAGACAGCTCTGAAACTAACAAATCATCCAGTTTCAGTCAACAGCTTCTGGATTCCTGTGGGTGGCATTTCCATGAGATTTCATTACCAATAAAGGTAAAGAATTTTCTTTGAAAGAAGGTCCCCTCTAAGGCTTCTGACCTTCTCCATGTGGAGCAGTGCTCTGGAAGAATGAGAAGGCTTCATCTGATACTTCAGAACAGGTGTTACCTATTCTTTGCCTCCAAATCTTCAAGCAAGCACTTAAGCACCTTCCTAATTTTGTGTCTGAGTTGGGTATATAAATGCTTGGAGCCAGACTTAAAAGACCTGACTGACATTTTATGGGAGGTCTGTGAGGAAGCAAGGAACTGATCATGGTTTTCCAGGTCCTAGGCAAGCGCTCCCAACACTGCAACATCCTTCCACTGCCATGTGGCTTCAAACAGGGCAAGCAGCTTCCTGCAGTGCCACTGAAACTCCATTTAAACGGTGAGAAGATAAATCCACAGCTTCAAACCAGAATTGGATTGTATTCCATTTGCTCTGAAAACTGATAAAACAAACCCCATAACAGTATGTGTTTTTTGAATCTCCCAGCTCTATCCAATGGCACAACTTACACTGAGTTCTGAGGGGGTTTTGTGAACATGTTTTGTGAACATGTATATAGCCATGCTTCCCTAAGTTTAAAAAATATTCACATTCTTCAAATGAGTTGTTTTAGTTCCGTGGAATGAACCTGCTTTTAAAAACAAACATTTGCATTATCACAATAGTGCTACTTGGATTTAGTAGGTACTATAAAGGGTCCAACAGGAAAAAATCATAGGTAAATACTGAAAGAAAAAAATGTCTTTAGACCTGTGAAAGCTGCTCAATGAGAAATGAATGGTAAGAGATTATAATCTAGTTTCTATACTGCTGCTTGTGATTCCATATCACAGCACCTCAGCTGGGGCTCAGTAAAGCATGGTATATAAGATGTGAACAGTGCACAGCTTTCATGAATAGACCACATGAAATAAGATCAAAATAACATCTCACAGAAACTAATATTTCTCTCATGAGCATATAACAGCTTTGAATGGAAGTTAACCAAGTAGGATGGCTCCTAAGCTGTAGCAAGGACAATTCCTCCCCAAATTCTATACACACAATATTGTCACAGTGACTGGAGAGAGCTGTCCGTTCACCTGGATTCAGACCTGGCCAATCAATAAGATATTTGCAATCCTATCAGCAGGGATTAAACAGAATTCTAAGGGATATATCCTGTAACCCCTCCTTTTCAAGATGCATGACAACTATATAATACAACAGAAGTAAAGGAGATGGAAAATTACATCCTTAGAGGCTGACATGGCTTTTTGTTAGAGAGCTGGTGCATCACATTGTCAGGCTTGCAGCTGATGCTCCAAGAGTGCAGCCAGGCATCTTCTTGCAGCTGGTTACAGGACTGGGGTCTAAAGGCCATGGTGCCATGCAGGTAAGAAATGAAAATACACTATGCCCAGGGATCCAAGTGTGGTGTAGTTCAAAAAAAGGATCAAATCAAAGTGCCTCATCTTTACAAAAAGCAAAGGCCAAAAATACCTTTTTTTTGTTTTGGAACACGATTTTTTTTGCACAGTTGGGGCCAACTAGAAAAGAAAGAGTAAACATACCCATGGACATTTGTGTGAAAGGAATTGTACACGAGAAGAGGAAGAAGGAGCAGAACAGTTAGCACTGGGACTCTGGCTGGGATGTAGACCTGCAGCTCTGCACTGTGTATCAGACCCCAGGCACCAAAGCCTTACTCCTCCAGTTTTGCCTTTTCTCCTGGCAACGTGCTGCCACTCAAGCACTGTGCATGACCTTGCCTAAGCCTGGATTAAAACACATGTGGGAGAGAGAGGGGGCAGGGGCAGGTCACCCACAACTCTTAACTCGGGCTTTGGTTCCAGCAGGTTTTCAGTTTGTGTTTCCAGGCACAGGTTGGGCTTTCCACAGATAAAGCTGCACTGCAGGGAGGGCCAGCAGCACGTGCAGGAGCACGAAGGGTGATCAACACCAGCATGGCTCTCCCCCACTTCTGCATGAGAAGCCGACCACTGACAGCACAGCAAGACTCAACATTCTGCAGAAGCTGGTTGTCAGCCTCACATTCTCTTCTTTCTCGACATGCAACTTTGGATTTTAAGCTTTTTTTTTGTGTGTGCTATGAGACATGCATAAATAAAAATGAGTGGTACCAGGTAATTATCACAGCAGTTGTGATATCCTTACATAGCACCTCAACAAATCAAGGGAAGATTTTGCCTTTTGGAGACAGAACATGAAGTGAGGGATAAGAAAATTGCCTATATAATGCTGCCACAGGGATGCCTCTCAAATCATTTTATCAGCAAAAGAAGGAAGCCATGTCTGCTGGTAACAGCTAAAGATCACGTTCTAATTTTAGCAGTTGCAGTTAACTCATTCCCAATGGAGTTGCACTTACCGTGAGAAGGTTTCTAACTGCTTCAGCACTGAAAGGAAACAAGCATTGAGTCATTCAACTGCAGATCTATATGCAAATATGCTTTTTGGCCCATGAAGGGAAAGCACATAGAATCCGCTGCTATAGCGCAGTCAGCCAAACATTTCCACACATTTCTTATAATGCAAATGCTGAAAAAAAATATAATTCATTTACCAACCAGTGTTTTAGCTGTCCCTACAAAAGTGTGATCATTGGCATGCACATGCACTCTCCTAGGGACAGAGCGTGTGTATAGGAAATAGAGGCACACTGCATACCTAGAATAGGTGAGAAAAGTTTTTGTCAACAGATATATCCCCCTTGACATTGAATGGTTCAACAGTAATGTTGGTAATTTTACTCAAAGGTTATGTTTATATCATATATAACTCAAGGTATGTAAAGCCAATATATTACATTTTACTAAGGCTCTGAAGACCATGATGATCAATTTTTTCAATTATTAACTCCCAGAATAGCAATTCTGTATACAGAATTTAGTTCCTCACATATGGTAATTTTCTCTGTTGACCTCTATTGGGCTTACAATAGAATTCACATCACCCAAAAGACTTCCTTATAGCAAAGCTGATTTAGTACAAAGAAATGAATAAAATACTTTATAATTAGGAGAATTCTGGCTTATCCTCAAGCATGCACATAGTGCTAGGAGAAACCTAATATCTAAGGATAATAAAAAAAAAGTAAGGACACTCTTCTGGTGAGCAGTGACAAACATGAGGCTCTTTAAAGAGTGATTTTTTCAATGAATTGTGTAAACAGATTTGCACTTCAGAGTAAAATCTTGAGCAAGTTATTTTACACTAGGGAACGAGAATTTCTTTTTCATTTGAAAAGGATACAAATAAAGAAAAATACAAAAATATTAAATCCAGTAAAGGTCAATAAAATTACGATGTAATGTCAAAAGGTAAGTGTTCTCAAACTGCCATGTGGTTTTCTGCCTAGATTAATCCCTGCTGTGAGCCTGTGCCTGATCAGGGGCAGGGAAATCCCATGGGAGCTGGTCTCACACAGGCATCAGGGAGGGTTTGGAATGGAGAGTGCACGTTGTCACTAGAAATGACATAGCAGAACTGGGGACCTCTGTATTCACTGGCAAAATTCACTGAGCATGCTGACAGTATTCAGAAGGACAACCACATATAGACATAACAAAACTCATGAGGGTGATCCCTTCAAGGCTCTAACATGCAGACAGATGGAAAAGCTCTGTCTGTCCCCCAAAGTGGCCGTGGGCTGTAAGGACTGGGGCTCAGCACCGTGTTAGTGTGCAGCCAGCTCTGCAGAGGCAATCGGGCTGGGAAGGAGGGAAACACAAATGGGAGTTCTGCTGCCATTTTCCCCAGATGTGCAGAAGCTGATAAACAACGGGGGAGGAAATGGCTTTCAAATAGCTACAGCTTAAAAACAAAGCTGAATTGTATGAGGATGTGCATTACAACTGATTTAAAATACACTCCTATTCTACTCAGAGGGGCAGATTAGCACCCAAAAATATGTTCAACTTCAGATGTAAACTCCAGTTCCTGTGTTTCCATGATACACAAGTTCACACTAATTTTTAAGAATACCTGCAGGCATTGTTGAACTGTGGCCTGAGTGGAGAGAGAAGGGCACTGCCCTAAAATTCTAGGGTAACTCCAAGGATTACCATGGAAAGCTTAGATGATATATAATTCCCATAGTTATTTTCACTGCTCTTGATATTTCACATCCATTGCTACAAATATCTCAAATATGTGAGCAATTAGATACAGAACAGTTAACTTTACAGAAATAATACTGCTGCTTAAATTCAGAGAGGAAAGGGTGATTATTAGAAATTAATATTACTAAAAATTCTTCTAAAATTGAGTGATAAATAAATATTTAATAAATCAATATTTTAAATAGATAAATAAATATATAGATATAAAGAAATAATAGATATTTACCTTATATAGATATTTATAAAAAATAATGTTATAATAATAATATTTATATATAACAATAGATATTTACCTTATCTATTGATGAATAATAAAATTGAGAATTCTCATGTGCATCTTGGGTTTGATTAGCATAAAATAGACTGGTACCTCCTCTTTTAGTCTAGGAGTACTATTATTACTCTTTTATTTTCCTTCTGCAAATATCAACAATCTATTATTGGCTTTTTAAGCTAAATTTCTGCAAAAATTTACCCTCTAGACTCCCTATTTGATATTTTATAGAAATGTCCATCTTTAGCATTAATTCAGTAGACAAAAAAATATTTTAGGAGAGAGAAATGAAAACTTTTGTGGACTGTTGCAAACGATACTGAAAAATATTTCCTTTTTTGAAGGCTTCAGTTACACTGAAAAATATTTTTCCTTTTGCTATAATTCACAGGTGTCACTCTCATATGTATTTTTAATGAACAAATTCACATGATAAAACAGATTGGATTCTGATGGAGCACAAAAAGTTCCCTAAAGGACCAGTTGTGACCTTAGATGGGGTGATTATTTCTGACCTGAGTGTTCAGAATATATTCAGAACCTAATGGCTGCTCCCTGGCAGTTCATTCTTATTTGTTGCTTCTTTTGTTTTGTTTTTTTTCATTCTGTGTCAGGACTGGGGAAATTGTGTGCTGCTTTTTCAAACATCTCCTCCCTAGTCACCTCTTCCCATTGCAATTATATTGCATTCAACTTGGCTCTTCAGCTTTGTCCTGGCAGTGCTGAGCTGCGTGATCCTCTATCACAGGACAGGCTGCCCAGCAGGGACTCCTGTCTGTCTCAAGAACAGAGCATTTAATTGTTCTCTTGGACATTAGGGCATCCCTAGCAGCAGAACCAGGCAGTGCTTTCCACTTGGAGCTCTAAAGTCTGGAGACTTGCAGAGCCCAGAGGACAGCAAGCTAGCCCAGCTCTAAATAATCTCGGAGCAAAGGTGAAAGGAATCAAAGGAAAAAATTAGAAGGGAGACACGTGAAGGAAGGAGTCAATGGAGATGGTATGGGGACAGGAAAGTACCAAAAAAAAAATAAAAGAAAAAATAGAAAACCTCTGTGAAAGACAAGGAACAGATCTCATGTGAAATAGAGTTTCAAAGGACAAAAAGCATTCCCTGCTGTGCTGCTCCAGCACCTGCCAGAGTGATGCAACAGCACATGTTCAGGCACCTCCTTGTTTGAGGAGTGTCAGCGAGGTCCAGCTTCCCTCTGTTCCCAATACCAGTCACTTTAAACTGTTCATTACTTGGAGAAGAGGAGCAGACACAGACCCCTGAGCACTGAGACCCTTGTTTGTGCCCCACCCTGCCTGCGGAGCCAGAAACAGCTCTGCCTTCTCCCTGCTCTGGGTATGGGGTCTGCAGCCCTGGGAGTGGGGAGGGGGATTTCCTAGGATGAGAACAAGCAGAGCTATCACAGATGAGTGATTTGCAAAGCCAGGACTCATCACACTACACGTCAGCCAACTGCAATTTAAACATCTAGTCCAGGTAAGTTGTCTGGGCTGCCTCCCAGATCAGTGGAGAGATCACTGCCCATGTAAGACTTCTCATCCTTTGACAAGCATTTCTCTATAACGCTAGGAAAAAATTAAGTTGAAAATTCTAAAACTTCAAAAGGTAAGCAATCTCACTTTCAGGATCCAATAGCTAGGGATTAGTCTGATATTACTAAAGTCTTTGTATCAAACAACTCTCAAAATGCCATCAAATCTGGGCTGGAATCAGAAGCCTAAGAGCTCATCAGCTCAGCAGCCTCTTACCACTCTCTCTGAATTGCTGCATTCCTCATAAAAAAACTCAAGAAATTCCATAATGAATTATGTTGAAATAATCACCAGATTATCATGTGCTAGTATGTTAACTTTCCTAGTTGAATCTGCCATTAATGGGATTAAATGTGCACGTTTTCCGTGCTTATCTCTGTATTTGCATATGTTCTTTCTCTTCCCTCTTTTTATTATTTACATTTTTTCTTAAACTACATTTTTCTTTAACTAAACTGAAGATTTTCTAGGCTGGTGAAATAATCACAGAAGTGAGGAACAGTCTGATGTTACTTGTTGCAATTAAGCAAGATATTAAAGGTTTTTAAATAACAGGCCATTTTTTAAAAAAGACTGTAACTTCTTGTTTTAGTCTGAATTCAATCAAGGAAGGGCCAGACAGGGGAAGACAAGAAGAGAATAGAGGAACCTCCAGATAAATAGTGACTCTTCCATGATATCAAGCACTTTTGGGGAAAGCAAAAGCTCATTACATTTTACCAATTAATCTGTAAATGAAAGGTTGAAGGAGATTATAATCTCAGTTTCTTTTAAAGGAAATCAACTTCTAGCCTCGAAAAGATGCTATCAGCTGTATATTTCTCTGCTGTACATTATTTTTCAAGTTCTGAAAATTTCAGAGGATAACCTACACTGTAGATGCATTTATATTTTGCTGGATGATCAGAGGTATCCTAAACTTGTATGCGACCTAAAATAAGTGAAATTTAAAAGTTCTAATCTTTTCCACAGAGAAGTAGCACTAAGTGTTATTAATGAAATGCTGATAATATTAGTAGACAGAAAATGAAAAGTTTGGCATATGCCAAGCATGGCTCTTTGCTGTAATGCAACCTCAGATAATAATGTCAAAAACTGTTATTGAAATAGTGGATCAGTAACACGTATGCAGTGAAGCCTCATTCCCTGCTAAGATTTCATTTTTTCTTACCTGGTCTCTTCTGTAGCTATAAAGAAACCATCATCTGAAGCATCAAGCCAATTTTGCCTCTGTCTCTTGATCACTGGAATGGTGCTTGTCTTAATGGCACTTGCACTGGCTTGCAAGGCCTTCCCATTAGTCATATGGATGTGGGGAGCAGCATGCTGAAATCATAATAAAAGGGAAAGGTGTTTGTCTGAGAATAAGCATAATTCCATTAACAAATTCTGCTGCAAAGGGCAGCCTACACACATCTCAAAAGCTGGCTCATCTGCCTCAATCAGTACCTGGGGGTAAGATAACAACCAACCTGTGCCCATTGACATGTTTTATGCATAGGTTTTAAAGCTCTTTAAAATCTAAATTAACTATCGCTAATGCCATTTTATACTAAAAGATATTGAGGCATGAGTCAATGCTATGAACTAAGCAATTCAGAAACAGAAACCCTTCGATTTTAGGAGAGAATTAACATTTTCTGAGCAAAAAAACTAACATCCCAAGCAATTAGACACAAGACCTATTTTTTCATCCAACCATGGCATTAAAATAATTTCAAAAAATGCATACTGCTCACTTTGCAGGTCCTTACTCTGCCTTTGTTTTTAAATAGAAGTCACTGGATAAGATAAGTGGTTTGGTCCTGCTATTAACCTGAACAGAAGCAGGAAAACAAAGGTTTATATCACCATGTTGATGCCATGGTTCTTATGTTTACTCACTGGTCTTTAACTAGTTAGAGCTACCTGCAATACATCTGCATTCATTTCACAGCTGATAACATCAAACTGAAAATGATGCATTGATTTTCCACTCAACATTTACCCGGAGTAATTGTGCAATGAGAGCAAGTACTCAGCTCTAACATGAGAAGCTGCCTTCTTACACATGAGGAGAGAGTGAAAATGTTTTCTGTATCATCTGTAGCTAATGTTTTGGGAGAATACACCATGACAAAAATGTTAATCTTGGAAATCTTAATCTTATTTCCCACGTAATCGATTAGCAGCAGAACTAACAACAATTGGACAGAACCAGTTATGGTAGTAGACATTATAGAAAGATGAAAATCTGCTTACTTTATCTCACGTGGATTCAACATCATGTTTTCTTAGGAAGAAGTACTATTTTCTTGGTGAAATAACACCAGTATTCCACATTACTGATAGCATTTTTGTAACACGCCTCAAATGCACCCAGTGCTGCACATTCATGGGAGTACCCCCTAATTAGGGGATCAGCATCACAGTCATGAGTAAGGAGGGACTGGTAGCACCCACAAAACCAGCAGAACAGAGCACAGAACTGATCTCTTAAATCACGTCATAAAAACACAAAAGCCAGAAAATATAAACAAGTAGGACAAATTTTATGCATTGGACAGAAAATTTCCATCTATCCATTATGGTACTATGAGTAACTGAGCCATCTCCTCTGTGCTTCCTTGGATCTCATGTAACAAAACCAAACAAGAAGAGGAGAAACAAGACATCATATTTGAGTGAGTCACATATAAATCTTTCTTAGAGCTAAACTATTTCCCTTTATCTTAAAAACAAAGAAGATTTAGAGTGAATTTAATTGTTGCACATAGGATCATTAATCTATCTTTGTAGCCCTTTAAAAATATTTACTTAATTTTTTTCCATTTTTTCAGTGTCTAGACTGCAGTTTGGCTTTCACATATTTTTTCATATTGGCTCTGGTGGAGAAAAAAAACATAAATGACATACTACTAGAAGTAATTCAGCTGTTATTTAGAATAAATTCAGGATAAAGTACATAGGTGCTATGAAATTAGAAATTCATTAAGGTTTTTAACTGCTGATCTCTTCTTGTACACAGTGGGTGGTGCTCAAAAAGAGAGTAAGGAGTCATGCATGGAAAACAGTGCCACACATCAGATTTCCCATTCAATATTTGTATCTGGCAATTTCCTGTGCCATACACTACAGAGGAACATTCAAGGGCTCCAGTGGTATATTTTTGTTGTGTTTCCCTACTCAATAATGGGTTTAAGGTATCTCATGTAATGGATCAGATCTTTTCACAGGCTTCTTTCTAATACACCATTGACTGTTTCCTTTAGTCAAGGTAAGAAGTGCAGGCAAAAAACATTCAGAAAATGTACAAGGTACAAAAAGTGTCTTTCCTGTGGCATAAACTCTGAAAAACAGTAAAGCCTGATGGAAAAAGTACTTGTCTTTTCACAACACTTTTTCCCCTGGCAGAGCCAGATATTGCAACTAATTCTGAACTTCTGGGTTTTTTTCTACTTTTATTAGCCCCTAACCCTCATTCCAGGCAAGAGATAACATTATAGAAAATGACACAAGGCTTACAATATCATCTCATATCTGTTGCATCAAATTGGTTAGAATTTTCTCTTTTATTTCCCTTCTACCCCAGCACTTTCAAGCTTTTTGAAGAAATTAATTACATTTCACAGAAGGACAAGAGAAAATAAGACCATTGTTCTCCAGTCTGTGCTAGGGACCACATTAATTGCACGTTAATAAAAACAATTGAAGCTTTTGACCAAGAAATCAGCTCATTAGTTCCTCTCAAAAAATATATTCACCAATGCATATGAAAATGAGCATTCAATGCCACTGTCACACTAACATCAACAGCAAGAGCAAAATGAACTTTCATACAAAGTGCTCGTAAAATGCTTTTCTTTTATGATGATGATGAACTCAAATTTTTCTTCCTAGAACACAGTTATGCCAGAAAGGTTATGAAAGCCTCAAGAATACTCCCTGTGCTACCACAGAAGTCCTTCTCATTTAAAACTCTTCTTGCAAAAACTTCAGTAATTTCCTCAGAACCCCACCTTGTGCAATCAGCTGCTGCTGCTTTGATTTTGTCTCTGTACATCACTAATGAGCTGTGCTCTGAGATTGCAACACGGCCACTGGTGTTAAGGGTCTCCATGCCAGGACCACATCAGAGCAGCACCTGAGCATCAGGAGTTTGCATTGTGGACAAATCTTCCTCTGTGATGAGTGACTCCTTTCTCCCGAGTTCTTCACCTCAGTCTGAGCACATTCACTGAGATCTCTTGTTCCTCTGTGACAAAACTGTCCCATGCTCAAAAGACATCAGGAGAAAAAACTTCTCAAGACAAAGGGAGTTCTGATTCAGGCAAACTCACATCCCTTAAAAAACACAAATATTTGAGTCATCATGGGGTAATCTCTGGGAAGAGTCTCACCTGTCAAACAGGTGGTGTCCCAGCTGCAGAGACCAAAGGCAATCCTTCTAAGGTCTTCAACAAGGAGGACTTTGCATAAAGACTGGTGGTTGTGCAGCTTCACCTGCCCCTTGCTGATCCATTTTTCTGCTGCTTGCAAGTGCTGCTCATCAAAACTCACCTCGCAGGGGCATGAATTTCCCATCTGCTTTCATTTCACAGTGGATAACTGAGACACCTCCAACTTCCAAGGAATGCAGCTGATTCCTTCACAAAACACCTACATGTCTTTGTCCCTGTCAAATCTTCTGGGAGCAGCAGCACTGAGTTACAACTGTAAATCAGGTCTTTCAAAATAAGGTACATCTGGCATAGGGCTTTGCTGTGGCAGGGAAATCAAGGAAATGACTGCATAGGATCACTATACACACGGCATCTGCTCAGTGGCAGCTATGAGTCCGAAGAAGTCTGGATACCATGCCAAGAGCACCTTAAATTAAAGTGGCAATTTAATTTAGCATTTTTATTATCAAGAGTACATATCCTGTCCTCACTGGCTCCCAGAGAAGTACACAGACACTGAAATGAATGATGGTAAGACATGAGAGGAATCCTTACAAATTCAGAAATGGGACCCAGATCCTAAATTCTAGCCAAGGTTCCTGCCTATAAGTTGCCCGGTTTGTACTGCTACATAAGTGGTCAAACATTTATTCATTGAGAGCCCCTAAAAATTCTGAAAAGACACTCAGATCTGAAAAGACATTCAGCTTTGAAACAAAATACATAACACTCACAGTAATTCAAAGTGTAAAAATTAGCAGTGAACATTTGTACTATGGCTGAAGGAATGTTTAACTAGACTACCATAAATTCCTAAGCAGATTTCAATTTATGAGATCTTATTTTTCTCCCATTGTTTCTAAAAGGAAAACATTCCCTTTGCCTTAAATTAACATTTTTAGGGGGGTTTTTGTTGTATCTTTAAACAAAAACAACAACAAAAAAATCAATTGAAAGCAAGCAGAGCAAGCTCTCTACAAGGAGAAATAAATCACTAGAAGAAATCAGCTATGCTCAGATGACTGGCAATAACCCATATTAATTGGTTCCATATATTTTGCATTGACCTAATTATACAATACATCATTTAAAACTAGTTTAGAATTACCTTAAGTTTAAATAATTTTATTGATTGTCTTTTTGGTATTGATTCTCTTTTGCCACACCTGAAGTATTCCTATTTCCACAGGGATTAGCATTATACCTTTAATAAGCATCAAGGCTTGGGGCCAGTTTACTTATTCATAGAAATGTGAGACAAATGCAAAAATTAATACCCAAAATCTCTACACATCATGAAGTTGCAAATGTTGATAATAGCATGCAGGCACGCAACCACTTTGGGTATAGAATTTCATTTAAAACCCCAAAGGCTATTAAAAAGGAAAGATGTTCAAACAACAGATCATATACTAGAAAATAACCAAGTACTCAACACAAGTATAACTTTGGAACCTCTGGATTTGCTACCAAACCTTTCACAAACACCTACAACAGTTGTAATGCTGAAAATTTTGTGTTTTGTGTGAAAATGCAAAGCTGCAATCACTTTTCTGTGCAAGGGAAACAAGCCCACCAAAAAACCCCAAAAGAAACAACCCTCCTAAAAGATGGCAGCTGACTTGCCAAAGCCTCTGGGCCAAAACACTGCAATGTTTATAGTCCCTGTTTGTCATATATGGCACACACAAGCTATATAACCTCTGAATAAATCATGTCTTAGAGGGTATAATTTTGAAGTAAACAGTTATTTATGGAAATCAGTAAATTAGTAGTGAAAGATTAAGCTAGGCAACTATGCACAGAATAAAAGGAAATTTATTTCATAGTTAAAAGAGAGCATGCTCTCCCTCTCCCCTTATCACACAGATGATTCAAATATTTTCTGGGTTTTTTATTTTTATGAACAAGAATCTGAAACAAAAAATGGCAGCGATCACTGCATTTAAATACAGAAGAAAAATTCTTGTAATGTCCTCAGAAAAACTGGACTTTGTTTTTTTAGCAGAGCACACTCTATACCTTGCTGGCTTTGACTTCAGCATAAATCTGAATTTTCAGATACAGGATCAGACTTAATGCCTTACATTATTTCAACACCTATAAATGCAACTTTAAGGAAGTGCAAAAACTTCACCTTGGTAAGACAAAAGTTCTTTTACATCAAAGCAGCCAAGGCAGTCATACAAATTTGCTGTGGTACCTCTCACGTTCTGAAGACTACAGGTCATGCTTTAACATTTTATGTTACAACATAACTGTAATCAGTCAGAAAAAGGGGACTTCATTTCAGAGTAAGTATTTATTGAAGCAGCATTTTCCATTGGCTCTCAGCAGCATTACTTTACTACATCTGTATCAAATATATCATCTCATGCTGCTTCTAATGCAAGGAATACCATATTTCCCAGTTTTACTGACAGTTTCTATTTACTCACTGGGGAGTAAGAAATTTTCTTTTACACGTTAAGTTATGCTTTAGATGCAGAGTAAAGTAGACATTGCTGTAGCAATTTCTCACTAAGAAGAATACTTACTTTTATTTCTACCTATATTTATTTAAGTGCAATGAACAATTACTGCACACTGACTGCAGAATATTCACTTGAGGTCTGAGCCATCTGAGCTGTCAGCAGAGATGTCTGGAGAGGTTCAAAACACAGGAACCTCAAGAACTCAAGCTATTTTAAAGCCTTTTCCCTCTCTCTTTAAAAGTTAGGACATGTTTTGGTGTGAGAAAAAAAAATATATATACAGGAAAAACCCTCACTCTTTTGGCTCAGTTTTTAGAACTGTTCTGATACATTAATGGAAAAGAGAGACTGAGCATCTTCAGAGTACAATTAATAGGACAAAAAAAGAGTAAAGGTAAAGCAGGGTGAAGGGTTCACCACGTTCAACACATTTGCCCTGCTCTTTTCCCAAAACCAATGCAGCATGGAAAAAACACTGAGAAGTTTTTCAATCCCTTCCAAAATTTTATAACAAAAGAATATACTTGAATAACTAAGCATCTTGTCTGGAAATGGGTGTACTCAAATTCATGACCAAGAAGGATTACATCACATCCAGCAGGAAACAGAAACATCACTTTTCCAGACATCTCTACTATTTTGAAATCTCTTGTGCTCTGTAGTCCTTACTTATTTATAATTCATCTGCACTGGATTATTAATGGCCATTGATGATAAAGTCAATGAACTATATTAACCCTTTATCCCCTGTGGAACGAAGAAATCCATGGGGGAATTTACCTGTCCCATAAGTGCCATATATAAAGAAGATATAAACTTGAAGGGACATCCTAAAAACTGTAGGAATGGAAATAAACAAGCTCATGTCATGATTTGCTGGGGCTTATTCTAAAATTTCAACACTCACCTCAAAAACTGGTATTTTCCAAAAGCACAAAGCCCTCTCCTCAAACACCCACAGGACAGGCATCAATCATTCCCTGTCAGAGTAAGGTTTTCTCTATGTGAATTGTTGTTCAGCCCTTACCTAACTTCAGTATGAGTTTGAAAAAGAAAGAGATCAACATTTCTCACTCTATAAAAATGCAAGATAGTCACTAAGTGCATGACATTTTTTTACATAAAGCTTTCTAATCTCATTTTTGAAGGTGTATCTATCCTCATAAACAATTCCCTGTTTCTGGAACCCAAATTATCAAACTCAAAGTAAAGTCAGCAACCAGCCTCTGAGGAATGTTATGCAAAAAATTACTTAGCTATTGTTCTGAAATTTAAATGTGCTCTGCCCCATGTGATATAGATAGAATGCAAGAAATTTTATCAATATTAATTTGACATAATGAAAAATTGCTTAAACACAGAACATAGAATTGTAGTTGAATTTTTCAGCTATTCAAACTGGCAGCACTGTTACCTCTTAAGCTCTTTAATCTCTGATTTTTCCCCAAGATTTCTCATGAAATAAAGACAGACTCATTTTATGTCTACAATGATACTGGAATTTAAAAAAAAAAAAAAAAAAGCC
The DNA here is from genome assembly GCA_034509185.1 of Euphonia xanthogaster. Classification (NCBI taxonomy): domain Eukaryota; kingdom Metazoa; phylum Chordata; class Aves; order Passeriformes; family Fringillidae; genus Euphonia; species Euphonia xanthogaster. The sequence goes on along the minus strand of JAYDZK010000169.1, from coordinate 24,014,663 downwards.
AATGGCTTAGGATACTACTATATCTACTTTGTTTTAAAGGAAAATATCATAGCTATAGGCAGATCAATACCTGTAATCTCCTCTATACTTACCATGATTGTTCTTGTTGTATGGCTGGATGATTCTGGAAAATAAAAGAACCATAGCACATTAGAATGTTTTCTTTATCCACAAAAGCCCTGTGTTCTGATGCTCACCCTGAAGGCTAAGATGCTACTGCTCAGCTACAACAATGAACACCTCAAAAATGCAGAGGCTGGAAAGATTTCTCATGAAATGAGCATGAGACTCATCATTGGTCCTGAATATATATGGCATGCTATAATGTGCTGTTAACTGCACTCGTTCTCTTTGCCTAATTATCCTCTTCTGCAAGAAAATATAAAAATGGAACTAATTCATAATAAATGTTTGAAGAAGTGAGGGTTTTTTCATTTTGCTTTCAACATACGGCATCATGAAGGTTTAGCTCTGCAGACAAAAATACAGATAGTATCAACATAATTCCATTACTATTCCCATTTCAAAAAAAAGGCTTACAAAACTAATCAACCCTTTTTCTTAGAATTTTGAGGTGGATGCTCAGTTTGAAACTGACAAAGTTTTCTGAGAAATGCAACATGCACAAAAGTTAATTATTCTCTCCCATATGATAAATCAGGAGTCAATCAACTGAGCTCATGGTTATATTTATATAAATTGCAGAGCAATCACTACTAGGCCAATAATTAACATAGATTTCACCTTGCTGTTTAACTCAGATTACTTTTGCTTTTTACTTCCCCCAAGAACCAGAATCACATTCTCTTTGGATTTAAGATGTTACAGTTCACATATTAGAGACCTTGTTCTTTTTCAAAGCAGTGCAACTTCAGTAACAAAACATAAACAGTTAAAAAACCTGCAAGAAAACTCACAGCTGGTCTATAAGATGAACGATGATACTGCCAGCAGTCTCACAGACTTGCTCAAAAATTTGGATAGGACACCTTGTTGGCTATAGAGAGTTCTTAAGGAAGAGACATTTATCAAAACCACGTTTTTATAAAATGTACACAAGTCTGAATGAATTGAATCAGCAGAGTCTCAGTTCTGCAAGCAAGATAAATGCTAAATAATTACTTATTTTTTTTTATTCTTGTCTTGGTTCCAAATTGCAACTTACAGGGTTTCCAACTAGTATCACTCACACAAAGACTTCTTGAGGGATTTTATTAGTGTTACAAATTGTATTAAAGAGATTAAAAGGACATGAGAATAGCTGCATATCTCTCTCTCAAATTAAAAAAATAGTAATTACACTCTTAAAGTGGCATTTCTCTTTCATTTTGAGGAGTCACCTTAGTCTGAAGGTATAGTTCAATCGCTGATAGAAAAAAGGTAAGGCATTTTAAACATCTCAAACTATTTTTAAACTCCAACATTCAACAGAAATTCCAGTATCTAGTTTATATTTACATTTGTACAAGTCTTCATCCTTAATCAGTTTTAAGTGAGAAATATTTATATCACTAAGGTCACATTGTACTGTAATATGAATATCTACCTAAAGCCAGCAATATCTTAGTTGTGAGCTCCTCTACCAGCCCTCTTTCCCCCTCTTTTTTCATGCAAAAGTTATCATATATAAATACATATTTAGGTCACCAGTCCTCCAGGCAATTTTTAAACTGCTAGTATAAGAACCAAATATTGTGATAGTCTACTGCTTCCTGATACTTGAACAAATTTGGCACTCTTATAGAGTAAGACAAGATCACAGCAATCCTCTGAAATCTGTTACATTTTTATCTTCACAGTAATTTTTGTTATTAATTTATTTTTTTAACATCCCAGTAAAATAACATTTCAGGACCTGAATATTCCTGGGAAAACACAGAGACTGCATTAATGGAATAATAAATAACTGAGAAAAAGATTCATACCATTTATAAGCATAAATATCCAGAAAAAAACCCCAACCACCTCATCTCCAAGAGCACAATATTTCCTGAAGGATCCCCAATGTAGGCAGAATTATCCACAAAGTTAAACACAAAGAATGGGGCTTCTTGTCTCTTGAAATACAGAAGAGATACATTACAGAGTGTTTTCAGTCACTCCCAAAATGATCAAAGTCCACAACAAAAATCCACATTTTTTATACAGAGATACTTGAAAGCTTCCCTCTTACTCAGAGGTGCTGTGTAAGCAGCTCAGAGGTGCTGTGCTTTTGGCATAGCTCTATATGCCAAATCTATAAAAACTGTGCTTAGCCATGATTGTCCCAAAATACACAGACATGCTCTCACTCGGTTGTCTGTGAAACTGAGAAGATCTCACTAAAATGAGCTGAGGAACAACTGAGTTTTCCTGGAAATTGTTAAACAGTGTAATTCTGAAAAGAACCTGACAGATGCTGTTAATGCACTGCCAGCAGCTGTTAACTCCAGGATATTACCATATTGATAACCTAATAATAAAACCCAGCCAAGGAGTGAAAAAAGATGCTATATTTGTAAATATCCCTGTTATATCATGCAACAGAATCATTCTCTTTTTTGTATGTATGTATTTTTCTTGCTGTAGATACTGAAATATCATCTAAGTTGCCGAACACCAGAGACCTGAGTATATGCATAAATACAAAGGTAGGAAAAGAACTGTTTTAAAAGTACATATAGTCTAAAGATTCTAGGATTAGCAAAGACTACTAATTAAGGTGCCATTGTTACAAAATTTAAACTCTTATATACTCTGATACACAAATATTCAGATTTTAGAACTGAGCAGACACCAATTTCTTCCAGAAAATAATTACACCCTGACTTGACAGGTTCTGAAAAACACTTATGCATGGACACACCAGCCAGTTTTGTGGAAAACTTTTAACTAAGGCAACTAAGGAAGAAAGCCCTTGCTTAAAAAGGCAGTCACACAGCATTAGAAACCTTTACAAAAGGTCTGCACACCAGTGCAAACTCCAGTGCAGCTTAAGGGCATCCGATATTATTTAAAAACCACAAAATTCTTGGTGTTGAACAGAACAGAAAAGAGAACTTTGGATTTTCATTTTTATCTGCCAGGGTCTACAATGCCTTAGAGAATGTATATAATCTGGCTTGAATTTTAGTGAAACTGGCACCAGTGGACACTTGGTTTATGAGTTCTTACAGCAAAGGATTTTGTGCAAGACAGTGATCTGTATTTGCACCCCTGCAGTAGGAAGGGAACTCCAGGATGGAGACTGGTTCTCCCCTTGAGGCCAGTGAGTGCCAGGGAAGTGGATTGCTCCATTTTAAGCAGAAGTGACCAGACATCATCACCACTAACAAGGGTTTGCAGTGCTGTGATGTGGGGGAGTTCCAGTAAACGCAGCTTCAGTGCTGCCAAGATGTTTATAAGTTTATTATTGTGGAGAAATTGATGCACCACCAACAGAAACTGCCTAAGATGCCCCTGTGCCCTTTCTACAACATATTTATTTGAACTCAAATAGAAATGAGTAAGCTGTAGAAGACATTTCCTCACATTAGAATGTGCTTCACCAACCATATTGATCAATCAAGTGTTTCTCCCAGTTTCCAGGCAGTAGGACACCTTAAAACTTCCCACTGTAAAACCATTTTAGGCTAAATCACAAACAGTGCGCTGCTTAGGGATGGTGTCAGCTACATAATTATTTCAAGTTTACATATTATTTCCCAGCAACATGCTATTTTTTATTACATATTAGAACCCTTTTCCAGCTGTTAATGTGTTATTTGTATATGTGATATTCTTTATTTCTGCTGATAGAAAACAGAGTTCCCTGGTATTTCTCGTTTTTATGTAAGAGGATCATTGACAATACTAATGGTTGAAACATGTCCTACTTCTAAAACTTCCAGAATAAATATGCTTGAAGATAATGTGATTTTTGACAGGTGGAAAATAAAGGCAGACTGGCAATATCAGAACTGTTCAATCCTAGCAACATCTCAGCATAAGACTTTAAAGGTTAATTTCACTCAGGAGGACCACTTTATGAAAAAAACTGAGAAAGGAAGACTGCTTCATTATTTCTCCTCCATTTGGGTTATGAATGTTTTGAGTAATCAAACATAATTGGTTTTTTTCCTCCCAGTTTATAGCAACTGAACAAGTGACATTTTTGATTCAAAAGTATTAATAAAAATATATAAATACATATGTATGTCTGTTAGTAAGAATGATTTTTGAGGAAGACTGTTATTCTCCCAAGACAGAAATTTTAAACACTGGAGAGAATATACGAATGGGAAAAAAAAGGAGAAAAAAAAAAAAAAGAAAAACAAACAAACAAAAAACCAAAAAAAGAAAAAAAAAGAAAAAGAAAAAAAAAAAACAAAACCAACCAAACAAAAAAAAAATCCAAAAAAAGCCAAACCAAATATCA
>JAYDZK010000169.1:23988952-24010167 GCA_034509185.1 Euphonia xanthogaster | reverse complement strand
ACAAACAAAAAACCAAAAAAAGAAAAAAAAAAGAAAAAGAAAAAAAAAACCACAACCAACCAAACAAAAAAAAAACTCCACAAAAAGCCACACCAAATATCACAGACCAGACACAGGATCTTTCCAGTTCCACTTCCTAAGCACTTTGTAAGGATGCCTTCCCTATTGCATTATGTATTAAAATTGTTAGGAACTATTGCTCTGCAATCACAGCTTCCAAAAAATAATCAACCTACTTGCCACTAAACATACACAGAAGCACTTTCAGTATGAACTCCAGATCTTGAATCCAGAACCCCTAATTCAGGAGGTAATATGCTGCTAATCCTGTTATCAAACAAACAGGGTTGTCTTTCTGCAACTGTAATTCTTGAAAATAATACTAGGGGAAAGTAGTGATTCTAGGAATTAAGCTCTGGCTATCTGCATTGTAGTTTAAATGTTAACTTAATTATAGTGCTGTTTCCTGTTTGAAGAGCTGATTCATTCTGCCAATTAGGAAAGCCAAGGTTGCTGCAGTTTCATGTCTACACAATACCTGTATATAAAAACAAGAAACACTGACTCAAGAGCAGAAATGGAGCTCTTTACCATGAAGTGCCCTTCCCTCCACCTGGGATCCCACATGCCTTGCTCCTTCTGATCCCTGCTGCCACCAGTGGTACCAGAAACACGTGCTGCACTGGTGAGTTCAGGGATGCAACACACCAATTTTTCATAAGCATTCATTTTCTTGGCACAACAAAAGCCAAGTGATCTATGGCACGCTCAAAGCAGTGCTTTAAAGCATGAATGTCACTCTAGATTTTTGCTTTTCTTGTGAATCAATTGTAGGCAAAGAAGCCTTACAAAACCAAAGACAGATTTTTGAAAGAAAGGAATAAATGCCAAAGGAATCAATAATAGTGCCTTATTCAATTTCTAATGCACTTTCACCCTGGGAAATAATTCACATTTCTCAAGATACAGTAAACCTGAGCATTTCAGTTGAATGGATATTGTATTTTGACTTTGGCATAACAAAAGTAACCGCTGTCTGTATTTTTAAAAATACACAATGTGCTTAGGAACAGTTCTTTCTCAGAGGAAATCCAAGGAAACCTGGGTTTGCAGAAATGTTTTTGCTCTTCCCAAGCACTCCTGTGGGCAAATTACACTGCTTACCTTTTCTCACTGAAAAATACCCTGCAGTTTAAGCAGTCGTCAGAGAATGGAAGACAGTCCTTTTATTTGTACCCAGAGGAGCTCAAGTACTTGGAAGATAACTGTAATGTAAATTCAATGTACATGTGAGATAATGTACATTGTGAGACAATAATAATTTTCTCAATTTTAAGAAATTCTATGGAGAAAAGATATGTCTCTTCTATTTTTTTGGACAAAAGTATTTTCCTCCTACTTTGTAATTTTTCATGTTAAGTCACAATATCATTTGCATCACTGGGTTTGGAGAAATGAAGACCGAAGAGGGAAGTGGGGAATCATCGAATTCACTGTTTTACAGCATAGAAATTTAAATAGGGAAAAAAATGTACTTGAAATTTGCAAACATGAGATGCAGAGGCTCAGTTCTACAAATGATTGACAATGACAGCAATAACATCCTGGGGTAATTGAGGCCTGTGCCACCTTCCAGGCACATTATTTGGGCTTTGGAAGTTGTCAGTAGCTCATCATCTTCAGTATCATCACTTGTACCTCTGCAAAAACAAGTGAATTTACTAACCACAGAAATGTAAGCTTCAGAGCATTTTAGTTTCCTAATAAATATTTAAAATTATTGCTTCCAACTGCACAGTGAAAATAGAGAGAAATTGGCTACTCTTGTGCAAGTTGCAAAATTTAAATGTAAAAAGGTTCTTAGGTCAATCTCTTGAGGGACAGAGATGGTTTTAATGACTCTGTATAGAAAGGCAAGACTAAGCTCTTAAGTATTTCCTATAATGATATAAGCATAAAAGCAATATATTTCGGGAAGTAACCAAGAGCCACAAACACCTTTTCATATTCCTTGCCTTCCCTCAGTAAATGACAGCAACACAGCATCATTTTTTTTCCTGAGAGATCTATTTTCCATGTTCACATTTCCATCAATACCAGTGCACACATTTGACTGAGAAATCTGCAGCTGAATATTTTAAGCATTTTCTGGCTATACCAAAGACCAAAGCTAGAACACGCATGTCCTAAGCAAACTTCAGAGGGAAAACTGACTGTGGAGCAATATATAGCTTTTGTCTCTCACTTTTGGGAAGAGTGAGTATACACAAATCAGCATTAATCATACCTTGCGTTTTAGCATGGAAGAAATGGCAAATTTTCACATAGCAGCTTGTTTGCCACAACTCATTTCTACTCTTTCAGCTGGAAATCACTAGTATGTTAAAGGAGGTTTACAACAATTTTGGTAGGTTTACAGTTTATTAATGTGTCAGAGAAAATTTATGGTTTTGTTTTTTAAAGTAACAGAGCACCAGATGTTTTTTGATGTGCAATCCATGCTGCTCCTGTACAACCATAGCAGAACATCTCTGTCTCTACTGAAACACAGTATTGTGATAAAAACAATCAGATACTATTAAGAAAAAACAACTCAGTGCTGAAAAATTCCATCCTAGACTGAAACCTCCTTTCCTTTAATGTACTTTCACATAATGTTATGTGAACTTAAGTATAATTAACTTAATTATAATAGTATTATTATTATTTTCTCTGTTTCAAGAAAATTTGGGACAGGAAAGGTTTTAGTCTCCCTGTATGTCTGTCAGGCTGCTTATGTTTTCATCTGTTTGTCATAAATTCCCCGTGGAAAACCAGGAGTGAAACCTAAGCCTTTCTACCTTGCTCATCTCCTGAACAGCCAATAGTATCAGCCATAAGCATAGAAAGAAGAATAGACCAAAACAGTATCTAAGAGAGAAGGAACATCTTTTTGAGGTATTTCTCCATTTGCCAATTTCTCATGTTATCTTCTCATCCTGCCAGGCCAGAGATCTGTGGGTTCCTAGGAAAACAGACCCCAAAATTGTTGCCCCATTCCTAGATACCTCATGTATCTGCTGCACACTTCCGTATATTCCAGAACAGAAATGTGACTGTTGAAAGCATCCTCTTGAAGGCAGCAGGACATCTCTGAAATACAGCACTAAAGGTATGGCAGGGAAGAAAGGAGGGTCAGAGCTGTTGATCTGAGTCTCTTCAGATATGAAAAGCTGGTTCTTTTATTTTTGTCTACAATATGAAAATGGTATCAACAGGCACAGACAGATTTCTGTACCTCATTAGTGACACTGATGCCTCGGACACCCTGTGGATATTCTGGTTCTCATGCATGAAAGGTAAGGAAATGCATGCCAGATGACAGAAATTATTCTTGTGTAAAATACCTGATGTTTCCAAATACTATAAGCAAAATTATCATTACTCACCCTGCCAAAACAATAGGCTGACGTAAAATTTGACTACTTGGATGCACTGTTGCTCACAGTTAAGCAGCTTGTGGGAGAAAGTAATTGCTTGGAATAATTTCAGACACTGTAATTTAAAGATCAGATTCAAAATATCTAAAGCACTTTACAGTCACACCTAAATCTTCCCATCATCAACTCCAGTAACAAAATTGGATACATGTAACCTTCTGCAACATCGTGATTTTCTGAAGATGGAATTTTCCCACTTGAAAGAGGCTATCTTCATGGCAGAGAACCACTTAAATATCTTATGCTGACTTTAATTTCAGCAGCAATTGAAAAGCTGCATCTCAGAGCAGTTAAAAGCTCCAGCTTGTATATTAAACAAAAACTTCTCAAAGTACTGTGAGTTTTCCAGAAGAGTACTTTGCCAGTTCACTGGCATTTTTTATTACATCTCACAGAATGCAAGATCTGCTGCTGTTTGAAAATAAAATGAAAAACACTTTTCTAAGACTCTTCCACCCAATAAGGGTGGAAAGCAAAGGGTTCCAGCAAAACTCTTCCACCCAATAAGGGACACAAAAACCTACAAGATCCTCTCTCTAGCTACAATACACAGTGCTAAAGCAAAGCAATTTCACTCCTGTCCATGACTGACAATAACAAGGTATCAGGGCACAACATCCCCATTAAGAAAAGATAAATGAGGGAGCTCATTTATCAGTTGCACCAAAACCTTTCTGAAGCTGCATCCATGGAAAACTGAAAGGGAATGTTGTGCTGCACTGGCTAAAAGCAGAACTCGAGACAATGGAAGACTTGTATAAGAAATGCTAATCATATTCTTGTTTATTATTCTTAAAAGCATTTAACTAAATATTATTTATGTTTCTCATAATCTTCCCCCACTTCCCCAAAGAGGCATAAAAATGTGCAATTTCCATAATGTACTGCTATATTCAAAGCAAATAATTATTAATTTGCTTAAAAAGTAATTCTGCCAAAATAAGGCACTCATCTAGGCAGTAAGATTGACTTAAATTATGCTAATCTAAATATATATTTGCACAAGCCTAAGCAACATTTATTTGAATGCTATGAAATACTGTATATCTTAAGTAAATATATTTATGTGGTTTTCTCACAACAAATATCTAATACTGCTGGGAAAAAGGTAAACTTGAAAATGCAGACATTTACATGTCAATAATATTAAGATTATGAAAATAGCAAATAAGACTTAATATAAATTCCCTACGTTCCTTTTTGTTTGCTTATTTCACTAAAGCATGCACTGAAAGGCAGAATCTGTCATCATCTCCATATCAGGCCTTCTGGATACTGTTAACTGATACAACACAATCAAACCTGCAGCAATCAATAGTATTTTGGAATCAAAAAAGCTTTTTGGTGTATTTATAGTAACACAAAAACTCTGGAGGCTGGCAAAACCTTTCACTGCACAAATAGCACACTGTGGTCAGGGAAATGACAGAAACCACCACTTCTCAAGCTGGTCTGGTATTGAAGAGAAGCTGGATAAAACACAAGCAAAAAGAAAAATTTATTTTACATTTACCAATAACCTGGGGAGGAGGTAAATGGTGAATACTGAAGGTAATCACTTTTAAGTCAGAAGAAATGGAATCTGTGCTGTTGAGTATCCTTCCTACCAGTTTGTTATTTTTTCATTGCATTTTATTTCCACATCTCCACATTTTTATCAAAGAGTGTGGCAAGAATAATAACAAAAATAGCCATTTTTTGTACTAAGATAGTAATTTTTGCACTAAAAACATACAGATTTCACTTATTTAGTATATATGCTTTCCAGTATGTTGTTTTCACAGGAAACAGATAAGCAGAAATATCTCCTAAAGCAATGGCTTGCAGTTCTCAATACTACTTTTTCAAATTAGGTGTTATTTTGTGCAAATTGCTTTAACACAGTTGACTGTTTGATACACACTAACTGGTGTAGCTAGTAACTGGTTTTACACACTCTTTACTTTGAGAACATCTATACTAAGTAGAAGAAAAATCTTACAGATTTCCAAGCATGACTCCTTACATAGACATAAGGAGGAGTTTAATCACAATAATTACCTTGAACTTACTGCTACAGCCTTCTCTGCTGGAGAAACGTGCAGGTTGCAGCAAGATGGGGGTCAGTGTCTTCTCACAGATGAGAAGTGAGAGGACAAGAGGAAACAGCTTCAAGTGATGCCAGGGAAGGTTTGGGTTGGATGTTGGGGAAAAACTACTTCACTCAAAGCATTGTCAAGCAGTGGAACAGGCTGCCCATGGAAGTGGCTCAGTCACCACCGTCCCTGGAGGGATTTAACACTTGGGGCATGTTGGGTTTAGGGCTTAGCAGTGCTGAGTTGAGGGTTGGACTTCATCTTTGAGGTCTTTTCCAACTGAAAGTATTCACTGATCATCTTTACATCCAAGGGAAACTAATTCATCACTCAGAGCTTTCATGGAGAGCCCAGTCTAAGGGCCAGCATTGGTGGAGGGGGAGGCCTTTGTTCACATTCTCATGCAGCAACTACTAAACCACCCATGCAGAACCCCACCTTCAAAGGTTGCACTGGAAAGTCAGCATTTATGGCTCTGCCTACTAATGCAGATATCATATTTTCTTCCAGCTGCAATATTTTCTCTCATGGTGTCACCTTGGTCCCCCAAAGAGTCTGTGTTGCCACGAACGTTGTTTTTCTGTGGTGTAATAGCTGCATGCTGAGCAGAAGAGATAGCAATCCTCTCTTCTGTGAATTCTTAGTAACCACTTCTTGTCAAAGGATGTCATGATTCCTATCTAGGTGTTATTAAATGTACAGTAGGTGTTTCCACTGCAGTATACAAGTAGTGGTTGCAGTGACAGAAAAACACGATTATGGGGAAGATGATGGATAATGAATCAAGTTTTTCTCCCTTTATTTGGAATACTATTTCTGAAAGAGCTTGTCTGAAAGGCAATTCCTCTCCTTTCTACCTACACCTTTTCTGCGAAGCATGAAAGCAGTCACCTCTTTTGTGAGCATCATCTCCTGAACAGTCTGTTTGAGAGCCCAGTGTCTGACAGATTTCTACCCTCAATAACTTTATTCAATCACAGAACAAATAAGCTAATGGTTTACAGAAGTTATATCTCACAAAGAGATATCAGGAATGCATGCATGGATTTTCTTTTAGTGTAAACATTATATTCTGCAAGGTAAAATTGTTTGCAGTTAGAGTTGAAAAATCTTTCTGTTTGGTAAAGATAAAAAAAATCATCAATAATGTGCAGTCACTTTTCAGGATGAAAACTAAAGATTATTTGAGAAAAGTTAGTCTTACCCAAAATTTTCCATCCTTTTTTTTTGTTTGGTTTTTTTGGGGGGGGTTTTCTCACACATCTTCATTCATGCTCTTAGTTTGCACCGAGGTGTAATGAAGTGGCTGGATACACCAGGCCTAAAAAGTCACCTCTGGCACTGCACAGTGTACAGAAAAAGCCCCTCCTGCACGTCTGTGACACACCTTGTGCTTCCTCCTCTGCAGGGCCAGTGGCTTTCTAAGGTGCAATGCAAAAAGCTAAAATAAAACATGCTGCATCTCTGCCTTCACCAAATTTGTTTTATTCTCTTTTCTGGTAAATCAAGATCAGTAAGAAGAATAAATGGAGTAAATGGAGTTTTTGTAAGAGATGGTATTAATATATCTTCATCCAAAGAATAGGTACCACTATTCATTGCATGGATGCCATAAACATGACATCCATATCTTACATTTTTCTAAGTCTGTACCCTCTCATTTAATGTTCCCTCAGGTTCATAGAAAGTTTTTCAATTCAGAGAGTTAAAGAATATTTCATTTCTATTCCCTCACATACCATCAAGCCCATTATGATGGCTGTAGTTTCTCTTCCCCAAAATACTTAATGAAGAGTGGTTGGAGGGTGCAAGCAGTCGTTTTGCACTTGGACTTTGAAGGCTTGGTGTTGACCTGATTACACTGGGTTTCACAGCAGGATGTATCTCTGTTTGAGACAAAAGAGAGAGAGAAATGAAATCTACTTGATTTTAAGATAAATAAAGCAATATATTCCACATGCGAAATTTACTTTTGATTTTCAGTGAAAAGAAAGTTCCTTCTGCACTTGTGTGTTTACAAGACTTTGAACAATACAAGTCCTCCTACCCACAGCTTCTCCACGTAAGAAAGACCTATTTCACTTTAGGTTACCCCAGTTCAATTCCACAGTGCAGATGTGTAAGGATTTGAGGTTGAAGAGCTAATAAATACAAAACAGTCTGAAATGGGTGTGTTTATACTTTCATACCCTTTTGAGATTTGTATTGAAGCTACACACCCACAGGTTGCAGCAAGCAAATAAAAGCATTTTACTGTAGTGAAACTACCTCAACACCTCAAGCTATTCAGTATTTTCTGTCACAATAACAGGCTTTAGGGGGTCTTCCCACACACAAGTCACAAGGTGCAGGAGTAAGGGGGACAGACACTGTAGGGCTCTGCAGCTAAAACTACCCCAAAACGGCAGTGGGAACATTTCCGTACTTCCCCTCACTGGGGAGCTTCAAACATCCCAGAGTATCTGTTTCATGGAGTAAGATTATTTTGGAGAAAAAGGAATAAAGAGGGTAAGAGGCAGCAAAGCACATCTGGCCAGCACATTTCAGGGTAGCACCTGCTGTGTTTGCCAGGAGCTGACACAGCTGCATGGAAATTTCTGTATTCTGCCAGATAAAAGCGGCAAAAGGAAGCCTTGGCTGAGTCTGCTGGTCCCTCACCAGGAATTTGCTGAACCAATTAACTAATTCCCATCACATATTTGGGTTCAAAATGCCACCAGCCTCTCTAGCCTTGGGTGGACCCAGACTTGTGTGGGAAGTCAGCTGCCCAGGGGCAGGACCTGTCCCTCTGACAGCCACAGGGCACCGGCTGCCAGCACTGTGCGGGTTATGAGGCACCAGCTGCCCTCTGATGACCCCAGGCAGCAGGAGAGGCTGAGAAGGTGAGGGCAGAGGGGCTGGGAGTCAGATCAGCAGAGTCAGCTGCCCAAGGCAGGTGAGATCAGAGCACAAAAACTGAGTACTTTCCCATTTGCAGCCCAAGTTTACACCTCCTGAAAAGTGCTTCTTTCTGCTTTTCTGTTTACAAAATGGAGCACAGAAGCTGGGAAGATGCAAAACCAAGTGAGGCCAGGTATCCAAGGAGGAGCCTCTCCAGCCTCTGCCATCCATGGTTATCACTCAGGAGAAAGAGAAACCACAGTATAAAGTCAAAGCCCACAGCAATAGCATGTTTTTCCTCCTTCAGGAATGCCCAAAGTCTGATACCCAAGTGCTTGCCTGCCCTTCCTGGAGCTCTCTGTCTCATGGCCTTGGCCAAGCTGTGCCAGGAGACAACAGCCAACAATTTTCACACTGGATAAGACTTTGCTTAATTGTTCACCACTGCTTTGGGTGGGGCTTGCAATCACACTCTCCAAGCATGAACACACTCCCATGAGAAGCCTCAAGAGGGCCAGGTATGAAACAGTAGGGCAGAGAAATACACAGAAAACAGCAGAGAAGGAAGGCACAGGTAACCAGTCACTTCAGGGCAGAGCTGTAGGTTTGATGGCACCAAATTTCCCACCACTTAATTAGATGAAAGCTTTTTACAGCCATTCACTGCAGAATTCATCTGCTTTTCACACAGAAAAGATTTCATGGCACATCCCATTTTTCTTGCTCTGGGGAACAAGCATCTCATACTTTGCTTTTTTACTAAAATGGGAACAGAGGCATGTTTAATGTTATGAACACCACTGATTGCTACGGCAAAACTCTAAACTGAAATAGATACACTTGCGCTGCTTGCTGAAGGTAATTGGAATTTGCATTCTCAAATGTTCATTTAGCAATCTTTTCCAATTTTCTGAAGGAAATGGTAGATTTCCAGGGCTAACAAGACTAAAATCTTATTTTATTTGCCAAAGAGCCCCAGCACCACAATAATACCAGCAGTTGCATCAACCTATGAGAACTCCACCTCCTGTCATATAGGAGAGGCAATTTCTTATTTCCAGGGTGAACAAACAGTTGAGGAAGGAAGCATTCCTTCAACCTCTATTCAGTTCAGAAGTCACTGATCCTCCATTAGTTTACCACAAAGGCTGTCTTTTCTCTTTCTGCAGTAGAGGAAGGTAGCAAGACCAAGCTCCACATTTTAAGTTCTAGAAAGAAACTCAGTTAAACAGCCAGGACCACTTCCTAACGGACTGAGTCCTTCCTGTGCACACCTTTACATCTTACTTCCCTCCTCCTCTACATTATAGACTTGCTTCAAATATTTTCATGCTTTAGATCAGCACTTTACAACCAGCTGCCTCATCACACCCCAGCAGAGCAACAAGGCATTTCAAGGGTTTTGTCTATTATCCCTTCATATACTCATACTATGGAATAATAGTTATCAAAATCTTTTAATTCCTGCTGCTCTTATGCTTGTTCTATTGCATAGCACTTCACTGAAAATCTTTCAGCCAGCTGCACCTTGTTCTAACTCAAAGAACTGACTATAGCATTCAAACTATCTCATGACCAGTAGCAAATAACCAGTCAGCCACATTCTGAAATAAAAATATATAGGAGTAAGAGATAAAGTTTCGAAAATATATTAGGAACCCATTTTATAGGACCAGATTTCAGCCTCAAGCAAGTAAGTAACAATAACAACATTAAAACCTTCTCCCTTTTCCACTATGTCACTAGGGTAAAAAAATAAAAAAAAACAAAGTAAACAAAGAGAAGTTGAAGCCTTCTACCAAATCACCTCAACAAACATCCTGGATTCCAGAGGGGCTTAGGTAGCTGCACCTTTCTCTCACCTCATCTCCTCAACATGTATCCTAGCTAGAGTGTTATCCTAGCTGGCTGGTTTCCTCATAACTAAGAGGTGATATAGGACATTTAATTAGCCAGGGGCTCACCACAGCAGCTTTGCTTTAGGAAGAACAGTGATACTGATGAGATTGAGAGCACTGGCCCCAGCTCTCGAGAGGACAAGGCCTAATTTTCATGCTTGCCCTACCTCAGCTGTGGAACCTGCTGCCAAGATGCAGGACAAGGGTAAAGGGAAGTGATGACCCAGGATGTGCAGGGCACTGAAATCCTCCCTGCCTTACCAGAAAGGTTGAAAACAGTAGTGCCCTGACACATTGTTAATCGTATGCCAATAAATTTCTGTGAGAATGGCACAGCATGAATCTTAAAAAGAAAACAAGTGCCTCCTATATAAGTTATGACATGATATATAATAATTTTTATGAGAAAAATAATGTTACTTATTTACTGAAACTGCAAAAATCCCAGATAAACTAAAAAGATCACAAACAAACTAAACTAAAAAAAATTCACCAAGCTACATGGCAAACAAAAAGCCATTTTCTAGCCATCCCTAAAAAGCTAATTCAGATGAATGTAATCAACTGCACTGGGTTCACTTCATATCCCCATAATATACATTATTTTCCTCAGCTGTAGTGAGACACCGTTACTTTCCATACAGTCAAATTCTAAGCAGACTCTACAGATACCCAGCATATTTTAGCACTGTTAGTCTTTTACTAGACCTTCATATAAGTTCACAAAATGCTGCCTAACACTATTCATCCATTTACTCACATTAAACCTAGAGACTTAAACTCCCAGAGGGGTCAAGACGACTCCTCAAAGGCTATATAACATGGCACTAAAAACATGTGGTGTCTTTTAAGTCTCCCCAAGTTACCATTTCCTCCATTTCCTCTTTAGATGCACAGACAGGTCAGCTGGATGAACCATCCCCTGTTCAGCTTTCCCCCTCACAACCACAACTCCACCAAGTCAACCAAAGTAGTCCCTTCAACACACATAACACACATCTGGGATGTCTGTAGGGAATTATCCCTGGCTTTTTTCTTAAACTCCAGGGCAGGAGGAATCAAAATTCAGTGACAATGGCATTAATTCCTCATTACCCACATTCTTGAAGTTAGTATTTTGACAAAATTGATGTCCTGGAAGAAGAGTTGTAACTAGATTAAGAGCTGATTTCTATTTCAGTAAAGCAAGAGCCTTACTGTTTACTTTGATCTAGTACAAAAAAAAAGCCCTCCTGGTGGCTGAAATTATGAGCAAAACATCTAGACTAAGCTCTACACTCAGCTGTAGAGTTCACTTCTCTAGAAGAGGATTAATACACAGCAGAATTATTCACCGCATCTCTGATCAACTGATGGATTTCTATCCTCATTTGAGGATTCACAGCCTCTGGGTATCCACAATTTTTATATGACTGTGCAAATATTTAACAGTCAGTGATGGCTCATTGCAAGGAATCACTATTACTAGAATTTTTCCTCTCCCCATTTACTTATGGGTTCATGTCCTCTTGGCTGTGAACTCAGTACACATTTCATTGCACCTTTTAGATTTAGGCCATCAAATTACAAGGTATGTGTCTTAGTGTGGCTGGGGTCCCCTGCTCTTAATAAAAAGTAGTACTGCAACAGGATACAGAGGTCACAGCAGAGCAGCCCTGAGCATACTGAGAATCTCCCCTTTGAGCAGTTCTTCTTTTTATTTAGAGAGCCAGACTATTTTTCACATTCTAAATTACATCAGGTTTCACTCTGACCCCTTAAACCATATCAGGAGGATTTCTGCCTGTGTCCTCAAAGTTCAACCACGCAGTTTTGCAACTCGTAGTGGACCGCCATTATTATTAATTAACTTCAGATTTTTTAACTTTAGAACTAATTTAGAACTTTTTAACTTCAGATTTTTTTCACACTACTAAAAGCATAAATCTCTCTTTCTGTGCATCGCAGGTTATGAAGCTTCAGTACACACCGAATGTTTGTTTGGTTTGTTATTCTCCAGAGGCAGATACGCACCTAAATACCCAATGATACATGACAGTGGTTTCCTGGTGCTTTTTATCTTCAGAGGATTCCCAGCAAGTTCACAATGTCGATCTGCATCTGAGAATTTTAAAGAATAAAGCTCAGTTTAAATATTTGATTATTACAAACAGATTTAGGACATACCAACCAGTCTCTGACTTGCATTTTTAACACAAATTTCTTTTTTTCTTTTAGCCCACCTTTTAGATTCTCCTTTTCATTATCAATACTTCTAATCATGAATATTTAAAGGCAGGACATGTCCTCTTTCATGCAAGTGATCTTATGATTATTTTTTTTTTAGTTAATGTAAGTTTTAACACCAGTTAGATTGTAGTTTTTGCTTACAAAGTCTTTCTGGGGATAGTCAGCCAGGCAAATGGAACACAGATGAAAATATGAACACTAAAAAGTGCAGTTTTGGCTACTAAAATGATTTACATTGAATTCTTTTTTGTTTTCCACACGCTTCTCTGTCTCTAAATGGGGCAATACAGAGTTAAGGATTTAAAACTGAGACTACTGGTTTTTCTCATACAAATCTTCACTGTAAACTTTTCAGCAAAATGCACAGTTTTAACCAAGTATTACAGAGCTCAAAGGTCTCAAAGATTGGAACTTTCTGCTAAGTACATGAAAACTAGAAGTGCAGCACCTGCCTTAAATTTCCTGCTGCTACTGTGAATACACAAGCAGAGATTCCATCCACATGGCCCAAACACAAAGTATTAACAGAAAGAGGTTCATGCTTAGACAATGAAGTCAGTCAACTTAAGGCAAAAATTCACAAGACACCAGGTTTCACTAAAGAATTTCAAGACGACTAGAAACAGACCATCTCTTTTTTTTCTTTTTAAGTATTCAGAATGATTGGGTTACCTGTCTTCCAAGAGCACATAAAAACCCCTACAGAGAGCTTCCAGTATCCCCAGAATACAGATATTCTGGTTTGGACAAAATTGCATTCATACAGTGATGATATAGATTGGCAAGTCTCTCAAATGGAATAACTTCCCACAAATACCTACCTACAAGTTTTACAGAAGGGACACATTATAAATAGATTGTAATTGCAACTCCTTCCTGTGTTTCACCAAACTCTTCCTGTTTGCTTCATTCCAGCACACGAGACAGAGTAAACAGTAACAGGAAGAGGATAAGACACCATGTAAAGAATTTACAATCCCTTCATCAATTCTAATCTAGATCTGTGCAAAAATCATGAAGATTGTGAATGCACAGCAAGGACTGGAATAAGTATTTCAGATGTTCAAGACGTTTTCAGTGCAGCAGACAAAGCACAACTTACTTTCACAGATGAAGGAACCTACCTAAAATTCTGGAAATACCAATGAGTTTCAAAGGATCCAGAGCCCTAACGCTGAGTACATGAAGTACTTTGTTACTTTTTCCTTAATCACCAAATATACTGTGCTCAGGAAAAAAACCCCAAAGGCCTGATGCCTGGAATATTTTTAATATTGCAAAACACCTGAAATTATTTAAGTGGTGGAGCAGAATGATGTGTCTCCACTGACTCCCTCAGTAAAATAAGCAGAGACTATACAGTATTTTATAGCTTCTTTGAGAACAGAAAAGCATCGCCTAAGAAGTAATTAGCAAGAAAATTTTCTACGTGTCTTCACTGTAAAAAAAAGATATTGAATCATGTCATGGTATTTATATGCTGACTGGGAATACATACTGCAAGGAGAGCACAATTTTCATGCTTGAGGTAAAGCATGTTCATCAAAGGTGAGTATTCCAAAGCACACCTATCTAGTGAAACAGTAAAGTATGCTTAACAGCAGCAAACTTTGATCCACAATAAGGTGCTCCCATAAAAAGTATAATAAAGTTTATGATCTTTATGCAGAACACAGAGAAGAACATAGCAGTTGCATTGTGCATCATTCTCAAGCGTAAAACCAGAGAATAAAATTTGGGTAGGAAGTTACTAAAACTCCCAAAATTTAAAGCAAGTCCTAAAATCAAATATGGTCTTTTATATGAGCAATAAAAATCACAGTAAGACCAGAGAAATAGTGGAAGCAATGAGAAAAAATACATTTATAACAAGAAGGAATCTGATATTTTTAGTATATTTTTCAAACATAGCAAAAGCAGAAAGTGTGCTGGTGTCTGTAGCAATAGATTATGAAGGTGTGAGGAAAACACACAAGAAAGATAAAGGCACAGCAGAAAAGCCAAATGCATTCCTTGTATGACGGCTCATTGCAGAAGCACTTGAAGAAGCTCACTCCCAAAATACTTTTACGAGGAAAGTATGAGAACTGTGTCACATTGAAGCATCCATAGGAAATATTTTGAAACAAACTGGTTAATCAGTAGAACCAAGTTACCAGGACCAGGTGGAATTCATCCAAACTGCTGAGCAGACACACTGCTGGCGTTTAATGAATGCGTAAATGTTCTTGGTTGAAGAGAACAAAACCAGGGCAAATGTGATAACATTCTCCAGTAAGCAGGTCTGCAGAGTGGCAGAAGGTTGCATTATTAATAGAGGCACACGGTTAAATTTGGAAACATCAAGGGAGACAGCAAAGACCTTGGAAGGAAAGCAAGCTGAGCGTGTTCTCGTGACTGGTGTCACGGTGTGTCCTTGCAGCAGGAAGGACGATGGCGCGCTGGGCCCCACGAGCACACGCACCCAGCAGGGCAGGGGAGGAAGGTCACCTCTCCTCTCAGTCCACGGCAAACACAGCCAGAGACCGTGTCCAGCTCTGGAGGCCCCACCAGGGAGGAGATACAGGCACAAGGAGCAGGGCCAGCTGATGGACTGGGTGTTTGAGTGCAGCACATCCAGGGCCTGGGGAAACTGCTCCGGGCAGCCTTGAGAGGGGAAGGACAAGGGGACACCCGGCTGGCACCTGCAGCCTCCCAGCCAGAGACACTGTGCTCAGAGGAGCACAGCACACTGCTCCTGTCTGTGGCAGCAGCCAGGCTGGGAGACAGGAGACTGCTGGCTACAAGGATAAGATTATTTCCTCTGCGGTTGATCAAACATTGGAGCAGGTGCCCAGAGAAGTCATGCAGTCTCCATCTGTGGAGATACAAAAGGCTCATCTGGCCTCAAGGCCCATGAGCACGTGAACCTTCTGCAAGAGGTGGGATTAGAGACCTCCAGGGTCCCTTCCTACTTACATGTCCTATAAACCAGTAAGTGCCAGTCTCATAAACCTGCCAGGATCCTCTGAGGGGACCATGACCTGCCCACATGCAGCTGATCCTGCATCCAATTTGGCATTTCAGGGAGCTTTTACCAAACTGTGTCACCAAAGACCTCTGCTGTCCAGCTGTTACAGGGTAAAAGAGGCCTTTTCAGGAATTAAAACCTTATTAAAATTAATTGTCTATGTAATCCCCAAATGACCTGTGCTGTTCAACACATAAAAGGGCAGCAAAAGAGGTGACTAGAGAGTAAAAATTTCCTGATAAGAAATTTCTAAGCATAATCAAAGCTAAAACTGATAGCAAAGGACAGGAGCAGCATCAAGCAATGCATATGAATGAATTCTGAAGGGGTAAAATCACCAAAATATACAGATATAATGATAGCTCCTACACCATCACAAAGCAGAAGAGTATTCATGCACTCAGCATCAACAGCTTTCTAAAAATATCTAGACAATACTAAAAAGAAATCAAAATCAGAATGTTAGAAAACATGATGATAGGAAAACACAAAACATTACTTTCTGAAATGATGGGAAATCTACAACTTGAAGTGCACATAATATGGGGCACCATAACCCAAAGAGGATACAGCACAACCAGAAAAATTCTAGGAAATAACATTACAATCCAGAGTGTAAACATATTTTTTTATGAAGCTTTAAAGCTGCCAAGCATGATGACTGATCTGGGCATTACAGTGGTGAATGAAATCAGTAATGCCAAGAAGATGGTAACAAATGAGGCTGTGCTTCTAGATATGAAAGTATTTTCTAATTATTTCCTTTTTAAAAAAACTAGATTTGTAGGTCTCTTAAGCTTAGAGAGACTCTCATTAGCAAGTTATTTCTCTTTGACATTCCATCATATCTCTGTGAAAATGCAGATCATCTAATGAATGTACTGTATCTCCTGAATTGTATTCTTACAAACTTTGTTAAAAAATAATATGCTCTGTCAATTATTTTGCTGGCTATTAAAATCTGGCACAAATTGTATTCAAAGATAACAACAGAGAAAATATTTTCATCCTAGATACAGCTAAAAGCTCTTCCATAGCTATCAAAATCAAGGATGCAAAACATAGTTTGTGAACCAACATCCATAAATGTTACTCAATTCAGATGAATGGGTAGCTTCATGTCAGTAAAATACAAACTTTATGCTTACAAAGACAAATCAGTAACCTTTTGCATATTCTACCGCTTTCACTTGTCTTTGTTGCACCAAAGTAGATCACTAGCAAGTACTATGTACCATATTTGCTAATAAATCTGAGGATTTAAATGTATAACAAATTTTCATCATGATCAGTAAACTCATTTCCGGATAACTATACATATATTATACAGATAATATATTACCATGCGCTGAAAACATTTTGACAGTCATGTCTACACAGACAGCATGTAGTTATCCAGATCTAAATTACTATAATTAATACATATAGTTATAGTGATAAAGCTATATCCAAGCAATGGAAAGAAAAAATCCCTCAAAAGTCTCCCTGTGCTGAAGCAATAATGTTTACAGACACATGGCTCCCTGCCAGGCATTTATCAACCTGCCTGTAGCTGCAAACAGATCCAGTCTGGTCAGTGACTGCTGAGAAGAATGCTCACTTTGCTGTTTTCTCTAATTAAGGGACCTTCTCCAGACAGGATGGTCTTGCTTAACTTTCTTAAAAAAAACATGCAATATATTCAAACTAAAAAGGAGGTAGTGTATGAGATTTAGACCACAACAATTTCATCTTACCAAAGCAGTTCACCAATTCTAATTATTCCTGGGAAAACCATCAGACAAGTTGATTGTCACCAACCACAGTGAGTCTATTAAGTTCAGACAGAACAAAGTTTGAGCTTTCCATGATGGGCTGTGCTCCTAGCAGGAGGTGCTGTGCCTTCTCAACCTCCTGGTGGCCATCCTGAGATTGAACTGGGATGGAAATGCATCCTCTCCACTACCTCCTGCTGGCATCTGAGCAGGGGTCATGCTACAGGCTTCATTAATGAGGGAAATCTAATTCTCTGCACTATCTGGAGGAATAAAGAACACAGAATAGGACCTTGTTTTCTGCCAGTGGATATAATGGGCTGAGGGAGAGGATGTGGGTGGATTGCAATAAGAGAAAATATTCTGTCAAAACCTGGTTTTCAGCTAAAAGATGCTTGGGCCTTAGGTTATCATTCCCAGAAGCTTCCATCCTTCTCCAAGACATAAGAAGTACCTGCAGATGCATTCAGGTACACAGGTGGAATGCAAAAACCAATTTATTTTATGACTGAGCTGTGACATGCTTGTTCAGACAGTCTTTCTCAGATCTGGGAATCAGTTTCATTTACAACCTGGCACTTCAACAAATTGCACAAGACTAAGCAGGCATAAAACCGAGTATGCAGCTGGGATTAGTGCCCCACCAATCCTCTGTCTTCAGATTTTATGGTTTCTGAGTGTTGTTATGGTGCCTAATGCAATATAGTTGGGAAATGCAGTTACATTTTCAATAACTGGTTTGGCACACACAGAGTCAGGTGAGTCTGACAAAGCATCTAAGCAGCCTTTACATTCAAGTTTCAGCAAACCAACATGGAAAACAAATTCCAAATCAGTTCTTGGGCATTGCAACCATCTCATGCCATATCACATCATGGGTGACCTGGTACTCTGGCCAGGTTATGAGTTAAGCATGACTGTAATATTTCTAACACCAACACAGATACCCATTCAATACTGTAATTACTCAGTGGATCCAGCATAGGAAATCATTACTGCTAATTAAGGATCTTGTTTAAAAATTCAAAAATCCAAACATTCAAGATAACCTTGGAAAAGGATTCAGAACATTCACAGAAAAAGAGAAACTATTTAGTTATAATGTTGAAATCTACAGCGTGCACTGAGAACAGGTCACCAGATGACAGTACACGAAAAAAACTGGAAAACATTTTTTTCTTTACTTTTTGCCTTTACTAGAGCAAGAACATGACAATGACAATGCAAGCAACAGCACTGTAATGATTCCACAGAAAGAGAGACTGCCAGAAACAGAATATGGATTGTGGATATGTGTGTGTATATGAAGAAATGTGACTTAAATTAGTTGAGGTATAAATAGGTTTCCACTGTTAGAACATTATTTTAATGCTGTGTTCAAAAAATCATTAACAGTTGTGAAGTTTTATTCTTCAACCTGTGTTAGGTCTAATCAGGAAGCATCAGAATTCAAAGAGACAAGATCACAAGGTCCAAAATTTGCTTAAGCAAAAAGAACGTAGGGTCTGTGAAAGACAGACACTACAGGGGAAAAAAAAATCTTTCTACTCTTGCTGTTAAATCTGATGTAGAACTCTTTCACTCAAAGCAAAGACAAAACACTCCCAGCACTGCCAGTTGAAGTAAGAATGACTATTTCCTGCTGAAAAGCTCAGCTTTTCACTCCTCTCTTTAAAGGTTGGACACATGTTCTAGTATAACAACAGTTGGATGAATTTTTTTCTTCTGTTTTTTCTTCTCCTTAAACAAAAGTTTCATCTTTTGAATATTTTTTACTGCACTGAGTGAGAAAGAACACAGATATGGATATAAAGATATGAGGTTCAAGTGAACTTGTGAATTTTCCTCCATGATTCAGCAACAACATAAATTTAAAGGTACAATACCTTTCTCTCAGAAAGTAACCTTTATTTTGGATTGAGGATTAAAAATGTAATCTCAATCCATCTTTAGACATACTTCTTCCATGAAGAACAATTCATTTTGTTCTCACAGTTGACACATGGTTTCCTGAAATCGGAAAGTTTCTTCTGACTTGCATAGATTTAAAAGAAGAAAGAAAATGGCCAAAAGAACTAAAAAATTAGACAAGGACAATGAACAGAAATATTCAGCAAATTTTGGAGTACTGCAGAAGTAGGTGAAAAGTTTGCATAGGCATAATGGGTCTTGAAGTACATAAAGGGAAAATAATTACTCAAAATCAGATTTTAAGCCTCCATGGAGTAAATTTCTTATAAACAGTGCAGACATCATCTGCATCCCAGATAAGTATGCTGGGAAAACATTCAGTGTTAATCTAATGAACATGCTTATAAACCCTACATCTAATGATCTTAAAAGTTCTCTTCAATTCTAATACAATTGACAGTACAATGAACCAGCATGCTTCATCCTGGAATACCAAGCATCTGCTCCAAGAACTGTATCTATGGAAGACTGGGAATCATAGCCAGACAGTGTGAGCAGTAAAAGAATGTGCCCGGTGCAGATACAAAAGCTGTTGAAATACTCAGTGACTTTGCAGCAGAATTTACACACATATGCTGGTGAAGAGACTTACTGTTGCTATCTACAAAACTAATAGCCTTTTGTCATACTCCTAGAAATTCATCAGGTCTTTATATTTTGGCTATAAAAAGAACAAGCATAATACAGAATTTTATTTAGAATTGAAATTTAAAACTGGAACAGAAAAAACAAAATGATGCAACTATGATGAATAAACATGGCTATCACCACCATCTGATTGTCACAGTGACAAAGGACTGCATTGCACACCACATTTAAATTATTATGAAACCCCAGCTCCTGATTCCTTGACCAATCCCACTGAAAAAAAATACAACATGTACAGATCTATAGGTTCTGCTCAGCAAACGACTAAAAAATCACCACCACAAAAGCACAGTTCTTTCATGCTGCCTAGTAGGAAGAATGTATGTTGTGGCACTGATTTTCCCTTCCTACCCCCCATTTTTGTTAATGTCAATTTTTGAAAGTGAATGAGGTAATAATTTTTAATTCATTTGAAATGTTCCCTCAGTTTAAGATCTGTTCAAGGCAACCAATGTGTCGGTATATGCTGGACAAATGAGAAAAAAAAAAAAAAAAAAGAAAAGCAAAAGCGTATAGACAAGAAATGTTTATTGAAAAAGAAAATAAAATTAAAAGACAAAAATGGGTGGGAAGCACAGCACACAGAACTAAGAATTAAAAAAACATCTTACATTCTGCCTTAATGGCAGCACAGTTAATAGGGACAAAGGGACGTCGCGCTGCCTGCCGCAGCCGGAGGGTATTTTTGCAGACCTGCCGGGCCAGTTTTGTCCAACAGGTGGTGTGCAGAAAGAAAGCCTGCCGCGTTTTCACCGCCGACTTGGGACTGCCCGTGTTACGCACCGGGGTGCCCTGCGTGGCCTGCCGCGACAGGTGGGTTCGGACGTGCGGCTCCTGCGGGACGGAACACAGAGAGCGTAACACACACCTGAGTCACAGCACCCTAACATCCCCAAATGTCAAGACAGCCTCAGAAAAGGATTCAGGACATTCACAGGAAAAGAGAGATTATTCAGGACATCCACAGGAAAATAATGTTATATTTTAGTTATAATGTTAAAAGCTACAGAGTGCACTGAGAACAGGTCACCAGCTGACAGTACAGAAAAAAACCTACCAAACATTCTTTTTCTTTACTTTTTGCCTTTACTAGAGCAAGAACATGACAATGACAATGCAAGTAAGAGCACTGTAATGATTCCACAGAAAGAGAGACTGCCAGAAACAGAATATGGATTGTGGATATGTGTGTGCATATGAAGAAATGTGACTTAAATTAGTTGAGGTATAAATAGGTTTCCACTGTTAGAACATTATTTTAATGCTGTGTT
>JAYDZK010000169.1:23911461-23987620 GCA_034509185.1 Euphonia xanthogaster | reverse complement strand
AAAAACACCTAAAAAACCCACTATTTATAATCTCATCCTGGAAGAAGGCTAATTAAGTTGGATTTTATATCTGCTCTCCTATAACCTCTCTTGAGGGCTGCTATTTCAAGAAGTCCAACAAAAGTTATCTGAAACACACAAAATAGTAGAAAGAAACAATAGTCCTCTCCATGTTCCCCAACAACAACAGAGGGGGAAAAACACTCCAAAACCATTCAAAGAAAGCAAAAAAACAAAACCCAAAAAAACCCCCACAAAAACCCTGCAGCCTTAAAG
Organism: Euphonia xanthogaster; assembly: GCA_034509185.1. NCBI lineage: Eukaryota > Metazoa > Chordata > Aves > Passeriformes > Fringillidae > Euphonia > Euphonia xanthogaster. The sequence goes on along the minus strand of JAYDZK010000169.1, from coordinate 23,987,344 downwards.
AAAGACCAAAAATAAATCTGAACTTAGCTTTGTGAAGTTAAAGGAATAATAGACCAATGTCACCATATTATACTACTTAAACTTTCTGTGCTTTATGAATTGTTTAATAATAAATCATAAAGAAATTTGAATACTTTAATTAATATACTGAAGGCAGCTCTAACTTTAAAGGTATTTCTGCCATAAGAGTAATTGCAAATTTTCCTCTGTCACATCCTAACAAAAGTACATACCTCTTTTTTCTAACAGCACACATTAAGATTCACCCAAACTCTTGAGTCATTAAAAATATATATTTACTTACTGTAGCAGCTTTCACAAGCCCGACCAATTACAGTGGCTTGTGCCTGGTAAGAAGCTCCCATGGCTCCGTTGACAGCAGCAGGTTTCCCATTGTTGCTGGATATTTGATTGGGATTTGGTTTATTGCTTTAAATAAATTTTTTTAGAAGTTGAAAAAAAAAAAAAAGGTGGTTTTATTAACTGGTTAGTCAACATGAAGACAAACAATCTAATTCTGGAATTCTGATGTGTGCTGACAATGTCTATAAAATCTTCTCTAAACAGCAAGAGTAATTTTTGTACTCTATTATTTTCAGCATTGTCAGACACTTGCTATGTTAAAAGCTGCTCTGACACTTCAATTTGCAGCTTTTACTGTGCTCACATGGTCTAAGCTACTTGGAAAGCTCATAAAAGACCAACACTCAGGGCTCAAAGCATTAACAAAAGTCTGACACAGCATGGAATTTAAGAAGGTGGTTCTAGTCAACAGATCAGGTTTACAAGTTGAGGATGGACTTAGAGTGAAGTACAACAAGAGGAGCAACAGTGCCTGTAATACTACAAGGTTTTTGATCCCAGCAAAGGGTCAAACAGCCTCCTGTCTGAATAAGAAGTACACACAGTAATACAAATGTCTTATAACCACTGAAAACTCACCCATATATCAGGTTGTTCTGCCTCAGTTCTTTTCTAAATTACTCCCTCTCTGAGAAGGCTAACTAACTGTTTTTTGGATATTTCTGTTTGGCTTTTTAATATTATTGTACTATATAATACTCATAATTACTGTAACTTCCAATACTTCAGTGAAGTAGGACTTTAGAGGTCAATTGATTCAGAGAGTATTAATATAACTCCTCACTAGATTAAGTACAATATTTCCAGACTTTCAACTTTCTGAGTCTTGATTACCCTCAATGCAAGGCTGGATACATTGATTCCTAAGATAATTATTTGTCATTTTAGGTAGCATAAAATATATTCAAGAAAAGTTAAAATGACAATTCAAGAAACCTTCGCTGTATCAAGTCTCTATTTCAAATGCCAATAAGTCTGTCTCCTGCCTTTTCCTTTTTCACTATATCAGCAAGAGATAATTTTACAATTTTCACATATTCTTTATCTTGGGCTCAAGGTACAGGAGAAAAGCTTGAAAGACAATTAAGTCTTCCACATTATGATCTGTTGCTTAGTTACCTTTCAGAAATGCCATGAATTAAAAGGGACTCTCTGGAATTAAGGACAGAACCTTGCAATTACAGGAAATACCTAATGATCAAGTTCAAAAAGGTACTCAGCTCTGAGAATCAATTCTACTCAGATTTCAAATGCAATAAATGAGTCTTGAAGCAGAGCATTTAGCAATCCCATGACCACCACAGATACCAAAGCCTTGAGAAGTCCTACTATCCTCCTACTGTCGACTAGGGATTTTGTCTTGAAATGGAGGCAAAAGACAGACAGTAACATAAAAATGCAAAAATCCCACCTTTTGAAACACATTTTGTCATTCAATACAGCTGGTCCCTACTGTGAACTTATTGAAAATCCATAATTGTCCACATGCACCAAGCAAATTAAACTGAAAAAGCATAATGTAAAGACTGAGCACCTTATGGTTTTCCTAAAGCAGCCACTCATCTGAGAAGGTTAGGGAACTCATACTAGAGTTTTTAGCTTTTTTTAAACAGTGTGACTTATTAGAGATGTGAGCTTCAAAACTCACAAAATTTGTTCTGAGATAAGATTAAAATAAATTTAACAGTCTGCTGCTTTCATTGTTACATCCATTTAAGAGCGAAAAGCCAGTATGAAATATGGAAATGAAACTCTATTGTATGTAATTTATACAAGCCATCAAAAATCTTTGTGAAGTACTTCCTTTGTTATCGCATTCTTCTGTTATACAAACACTCCCAACAATGGGAAGTTCATATATAAGTAAACTGAATATACCCACAGAAAGCTTTGAAAAAAGTGATTTGGAATCCTTTCTCTTGTCATACTATTGAGGAAATTATGAATATGTAGGAGGGATTTTATCTTTTTTCTACAAACCACATGTTAACAGAAGCAGATATAGCATCCAGTTTAAATGTAAAAGAAATACAGATCAAAAACCCCTCAAAAGAAAACCAGATTGCATTAATAGCACATGGCCTAAGATAGAAGATCTGGGGCTGTGTGCTACCTTTAATTTAGAACCAGAACATCTCCTGTCTCTAGATGAAGAACAGATTTTATCAGCCAGATAAAACTGTAATGGGAAATGATCTGATTTTATTTTATGTAACTACATTAACAACTGCTTCTACTTTGAAATATTGCATTTACACAAATATGAAGTGTTGTGCTACAGGGATTTGGAAGAGATTGTTTTGGAAAAACTGCTTTTTGAATTAATAGGCTCTTCTTGCATGTGAACAGACCACAGATAGCACTTGATCAGCCTTTGTAAAACTTCTTATTCCAGACAAAATATTGCAAGTCAAAAACAAAGATGAGTAAATTAAGAAGGTTTCACTTAAAACAAGAGTTTCTGGCATTTTCGGATTATAGCTCTCCATATAACAAATCCTGTAAAAGTAACCATTAGAGAGATGACTAGGGAAATGCCATGCATGTAACTGCATGTTACTGTTTCAATTTTACCTGTATATTATTCAAAAAATGAGTTTGTTAATATACTCACTAGGTGGGGATGTATACTTGTTTCAATTTACTTTCTGCTTCAGCTGCTTTCAGACGTTTCTAGTTGAAAAAGTAACACATTAAAATATTTTATTACATTAAGGTATGACATTTCATAAAACTGCACACAGTACATCTTTAAATTATTTCTATTTTGTGATTTCAGAAGAGCTTTCAAAACAAGTGTAGAAATCTACACAATGAAAATCATGAAAAACAAGCTCTCGATTTTTAGTATTGGTTTGAAATCATAATATGCTGTCCTTCCCAGTAAAACTCACAAGCCTCACATATGACAACAAAACTGTAAAAATGACAATGACAGCTTACATAAATGACATCTATATAAACATGTATGATGCTGTGGCTACCCCTCATTGCAGAATTAAGTAGAAACTAAATGAATGAAATTGTGTTCCTCATCAGTCATGTAACAAAACTTCTTGGCTGCTCTGTCCAGACTGAGGCTGAGCTTTTATAACACAGTACTAGTAACAATATAGTCCAGAGTCTTAGAAATAATTAAACACTTATTAGCATTAAATGCCATCAACACTGTGGCTCAGGAACATCACAGTAACAGCACAGCTATACTACTGTCAAGATGGTCTGTGAATTTACTAAATCATTACTTTCTTCATACTTGCAACAAACTCAAACCATTTTGCATTTCTACAATGTTGAGAAGTTTTAGTAATTGCAATATATTATACAATAACTAAGACAACAGTTTTTTCAGCAGTGGCACAAGAAATACAGAGTTCAGGTGTCCACAGGTTTTCCAAAACATTTGTATGTAAAAGATGAAGAAAAAGCATTATTTCCTTGCACTTTCTGTACTCAGGACATTACTCCTGATCACTTGAGAGAAAAAAAGAAAAAGCAAGAGAGAAAAGGATTTGAATCATGGTCCATTTCATTACAGAGGATAAAAAAAAGGAGGAGACACATTTATAGCCCGCAATAATAAATCAGTACTACCTGTCTTTATCAGGTGATTAACATTCAGTCCTTCATTTCACCTGCAATAGCCACTTCTCCTCTCTGCTGTACTCCCATTTTTTGATATCCAACTTTTGCAAGGCTTATAATCCAGGAAAATATTTCCCACCTTGAGAAAACTATCATGAGATGACTCTGCTCTGAGAGTCCCTTGCCTGAGCCATGAGGTGAGTTACAGGGTTATTCAGCTTTACTGGCCCAGCAGTCTGACTAAACCTCCTGGTGTAAACTGCTGTTCTTCTCCATTTCATCAAGTTGCCTCTGTGCTGTCCATTTATAAAACTCTCACTTATAAAATTGCATCTTTAAGGAGTAATGTGTAACAAATAGACTTCTAATCAGTCCATGCCACCATTAATTAATTCCTGTGCAATGAGAGCTCTTTTCCATTTATCTCCAAAACAGGTTTGGGTATTTTTTCCTTACAGCTTTTTGCTGTTCACAGATGCCCAGTTGTTTGGAGTTACAGAAGTGAATCGGTACAGTTGCAATCTTTCCCTAGTGCCAGACTTGGCAACACTGCTCTACCCTCAGCAGGCCCATAGAAAAATGCAAACAGGCCTGCTCTGCCTGCTTGGGTCAGTTTTTACAAGAGCAAGGAGAAAGAACAGCAGCAGCACCATGCTCCAAGTCTCACAAACTGGTAGTTTTTAATCTGAGAACAATTCACAGCTCCAGCAGAGGAGCTCCCAATGATGAATTCCCTCTGCTAGACAGCAGGACACAGGTTTTCCACAACTGTCTCTCATTCCTTTTCTTATTATATCCAACAATATAGAACTTGTTTGCAGCCTGACAGAAGCATGTGAAACTGCCAGGCAATGGGTTACCACACATTCCTCAGAGCTTCCTAACAAACTGGTCCATTCTTCAAAAATGAGTAAATCTCTCTGCACACCCACCATGACCAAAAGAGAAAATACAATAATGGGCAAAAAAGGATGAAAGTAGCCCTGAAGCTACAGACTGTCAGAATGTAAAGGCATGTGTAGGAAGCTGTATTAAGCCCTGATGGCAGTGTCAATGAGAAGTGACTATATAGATATCAATTAAATTTTAGCATACTTTTGTACTGGCATGGGGGTTGGAAGGAATGCAATTTAACAATTGCTTTTCTCCTTTATTTACTCAAGGGAATGATATACTGCCTTCTAAAAAATCAAATCATGCAATGGCATTTCAGTATATGCTATATTTTTATACAATAAAACTATAGCTAACATTGGTCTCTAAAAGCAACAGAACATGCCACAGCTTGAACTCTCACTGACATACCAACTTCTAAGTACTGAGAGAGAGGAAAGGAGGCAGAAAGAAAACTACCAATAGTTGCAGTTTCTGAGATTAAACCTCTGTCTCTTGAAATCTAGAGACAGAACTGGTAAAAGCTGGAGGCTGAAACTGAAAATATTTAGACAAGAAACAAAGCACCAGTTTGTAACAAATCCTTGGTGCAATGTAACAAAGAGAGCTGATGCTTTACCTGGAAAAAAAATTTACATCTTAAACAGTATTTCAAACAGGTCTTACAGACTGCATTGCAGGGGAGGTCAGACTATACTAACCCAGTTTTTCATGGGGTCTAATGCTAGCATTGAAAATGAATGTTTGTGGGTTTTAAGAACTTTTGTTAAAAATATCAACTTACAAATATCCCAAGAACTGACCACTTCCCTAAATGAGTACTGCTTTCAACACTGGAAATAAGTAAATAAATGAGATGCAGATGTAATATATTGTTGCAGAAAAGCAATTTAGCTACCATTTAATGTGCTCACTCTTTTCCTCTTACGAAGTCTCAGTAAAGTCTTTTCCCATTGAATCAGACTTTTAAGGAGAACACCATAAATAAGTTTTCATTCAGTAGAATCAATCAATCAAACCTTCCTCAAACACTGTATATAACATAGTGGTCATGAGAAGTGCCCTATCACCAGGAATGATTACCCAAGGCTGAATTAGTTTTGCTAGACAAATTCAGAGAACTTTAACATATCTTGCCTTCACTTTGATTTGAAGGTAAAATGTTCTCAAAGCAAGGTGGTAGCAGTACCTCCCCTGCCATTAAATCACCACATTTATAACCTAGCAAGAATAACATTTAGTAAAAATTATGATCAAGAAACCTCTTATGCCTGATACAACACATTCAATTCACATAAAGAAATAAAGATAATTAAAAACAAATTTTTATATTAAATCACACCAATCTAGAACTCAGAGATTGTATTTTAAGATTCAAGTATGTGCACTGACCTTTTTCATCTTCCCATTCCCACAAGTTCCCCTGCCCCTCAAGCATGAGATTTAGAGAAGAATGACTGAAATTTCCACTTTATTACTAAATACATTTTCTCCCTGAACTCCATTCAATTATCACTGCTTGCTCTTTTTGGGACAAAAAACCCAACAGATATTTTTTTGACTGAACTGTATCAATTTTTACCATTGAAAAAAAACTAAACAAGGGCATGATGAAGTTCTGATCCCTTCTTAGGAAGGATTATAGAAATGTTAACCAGGATAAAAATTAAGCATTTGGCCTACAGTAGTTTTATTACTGACGACCACATACATGATCCTGAAAGAGCATGTTTAAACAATTCCATCCTGAGTGTATTGCCATGGTCTGAGTAGGATGTTGGAAGTTTATTTAGTTACAAGTAAAACACAGGCATTTACCAGAGCATTAGAGTTGCAGATAACCATAAAGCCTATGTGATTTTTCTGTAAAAACCCTAATCCTGTGAAAGGATATGGAATTCTAACACATACACCTTGATCATCGCTGCAATAGACTCATAAAGAGCTCTAGAGAACTACAAAAGGAATCTTAGTCTTTCACCAACTACTCCAGAGCAAGTATTTCAGAAAAAAAGCCACATTTTTATCTGATTCTTAAAGATAATCTGTTGCCCAGCCATTAAGGGCTGACAAGATGCACAGCAAATCTCTGTTGACAGCAGCTTTCTAGGATAAAAATCAACAGTGAAAAAAAAGGGGTTTAAAGTGAAAGGAATGGTGACAAACCTACAAAAACATGCCTTTATATGGAACATATTATATTCTATTTGTATTATCCATAGAACTAAAATGTCCTAGTGATACTCCAAGACTCTACCATGCAGTAAAGCACCTTTCCCTTACTTTCCATGCCCTAAAAAGATAATGTAGAAACAATTTCAAATAAACCAGAGCAACTTGAAGTAACCATCCCTCTGACACATTTAACATGAAACAAGTCCAAATAGTACACTTGTAGTTATTACAGCATAAAAATTATTTTCACTACACTGTCCATAACATCACCATCAAATGTGTCAAATAAAGGAGGTACTAGCTTAAACATTAAATCAGCAATTAAAATGGAGCCTTTTAAAGTATTTTATGGTCTAAACCAAGGAGTAAATATATAAAGAGTATAGTATATAAAAAACATCAACACTGACATTTTGCCTAAACCTGCTAAAAATATCCCAGTGTTGGTACCCAACATAATCTTAACGTGGTTTTGCTCCAGAGCAACCCAAACAATTGACCATTCAATCAGAAGGATGAACAAACCCACTGTGTGCAGAACGGTCTCAGTTTTGAAATTCTGGTAATGCCAAAGTAATGCATTGTCCAGAAGTACCAATTAAGGGTTCATAACACCAGCAGCCACTGTAACACAGTGTATTTTTGTGCTTCCTTCAGTCCCATGGCAGAGCTTCACAGTCTAAAGCATTTGCTCTGCAGCCCACTTCCACATGATCCCCTACTGAAGGAAGAACCAGGAATCCCTTTGCTTGAAACCAGCACAGAATACAAATAGGTTAAAAAGATCTTCACAGCTATGGGGTGTACTGCAGGCACCAGAGGATGTGACAATGCAGCCTGTAACAGCACTGCTCTATACCCCAAAATATTACCTTAGACCTCCCATCATGTATCTTTTCAAGAACACAAAAAGATTTTTATGGTTTAACAAGATCACTTTTTTAAAGAATGTCTCAGAGTGGTTCATTCTAAAATAGTCATTGAATTACCTGCTGCACATATCTGTCAGTGGTTTTCCACATGTAGTAATACTCAATGATGCTAGTCAGCGACTTCCAAGGGAGCTGAAAAACATTTGTTACAAGTTAAAGTGGTTCCAAGAAATTGCAATGCCCACTTCTTATTAAACACATGTTAAAATCAAGTATAGTTGAGACAAATACTAAAACCTAAAGGTGTTAAATAACTGCATTAGAATGCGTATTCAAAAAACCACATATTGCAATTAATAATACAGAACCGTTAACAAGTATGCAGAATTATGGTATCACACATCCAAATCTAAATGTAATTTATTCTGTTTAAGCCATATAGTTATACAAAATGATCAAAACAGAATGCAGATTTCCATCAGGAAACACAGAAGGTAATAATCTCTTTTATAAAGTGTGTCCCTTGGAGAATAACGTTAGGACTAAAAGAAATCATCTGACAAGACTGTGCTCGAGTCTCATGATCATTTTACTCTTAAAAAATACAAAGGATACCATACATAGCTCAGATTTTTCATGTCCCATAACAACTCAGCTGCTCATACATTACCACTAGTTTTGCATAAACTCCCACATGCTCTCAACTATTATCAAGAAACAAAAGGATGCGAGGGACAAATGTTACCCTGAGCAACATGAGTGATACTGACAATAAATATTGCACAAAAATCTCTGTACAAACAAGGTACCTTTGATAATGACAATTATTTTGGGTGCCCACGTTCACCAGTAAAGTAAAAATGTGTTAACCTAAGTGTAGGGGAGAAAATTAGGCAATCATTTTTAATTATCACCAAACAATCTATTTAACTCCACAAGGTCTTTCTATAATTTAAATTAGGATGTCTCATCCAAAATTTATGCAATTTTTTGTCGTAACTTGGAAACTAATTTGTGTGTTGTATTTTCTAGAGGCATGCATTAATGCAAATACTATCTGCTTTCTAGAAACAAGGATGATGTTTAGGAGGTTTCAGAAAATACAGGTGTGGAAGCTGGTCTTTCCAACCTTATTGACCCCACTAGGCAGCTTTCTGCATGTTTTAAGCCAAAAAAAGAGTTTCCTGTGCCTTTAGTTAAATTCCTAAAACACAAGAGGAGCACCTTCTCAAACTGCCTCTCCCTGCATGCAGGAGCTCACTAGTTTGTCAAGCTGCTTGATTCAGGTTCAGGGTCAGAAGTGTTCACAGTGCGTGAATCCCTGAACATTTACATTTGATCCAAAAGCAGCAGTGTATGAAATGCTTATGCTGATGTCTCAATAGTAACACAATTCAGGTTCCTAAAATCCTTTTGCTTTCTCAGGTAAATTATGCCTTGAGAGAAATCTTCCCTCAAAACAGCCAGTGACAAGATGTGTTTGGTGTGAGGTGACAGCAAAATGATTCTCAGTCCTCAGGTCCACATTCCCCCTGGCATCCAGGTGAAGTGCTGCCACCCCAAATACCTGCCATTGACAATTAGTACATTTTAGCATTTCCATATTTATTTTCCTTTCTGAATATTTATTAGCATGTTCATGCCACAAATGTTGGCCATTTCTCAAGAAAATACTTTAATCTGTTTTAACTATGGCTGTGACACCACTATGTTCATTCACTCAGTAGGCATCTACAATTAAGGGAAGGTAATTAAGATGCTTGGACCAAATAACTGTAACCTTTCTATGCTTTGATTCAAAACTTGGAAAAGCTGTTTGGCAGACTGAGTATGGATAACCTGCATTCCATTTACCTATGCATTTAATGCTCTGAACTACCAGCGAAGCTGTGAACACCACAGATTAATATATTGTCATTACCAAATTCTGTTCTTGAAAGAAGTAAATATGCTCATTTGCACAACACTTTTGAAGGAGAAAATTAGAAAAAGCTATCAAGTCTACAAAAATAGAGAGAGGAGACTTTTAAGTTTCTTTAGTTTCTCCAGGCTAAAAATAGACCAATCAAATCAGAGCAGCAAGAAAAATTTAGGATTATAAAACATCCTAAAATGAACATGGTAATTTTAAGGCATGTTTTCACAATTTTCTAAAGCTGGAAAGCAGTTGCTCCTGCTTTCTATAAACAGTCCCTATTCTTGATTACCAAGGCCTTTCCTGCCATATCTGAGACGTAAGAGTTATAAATTTGTGAGAACTGTTGATAATGAAAAACTAAGAATTAACAAGTATAACATCTTTTTCTTACTGTTAGGAAAATAGTTACATTTGGAGAACATAGAATATCCATTCTTTTTCCATTCTGCTACTCTGGGATGTGAAATAATTCAAGCACAACAAGTAAATTGAATTAGCTTATAAGGTTTAGCTTGATTAGGATTCACACAGAGTCTTAAAGATAGAAGAACCTCTCCTACAAGAGTCAACAAGTCAACAGTTAATGAAAATTATTATTCAAAAGCCAGATTGGTAACTTGATTACAATTGAGCATCTCCTAGCTATGAAAAAAACATAAATACCTTTACACCATTTAACCTAAAACAATCTTGCTTACTAACAGTGTTTGTAGCTTAATACTTGAGCTGCACATTGAACATCAAACAGTGGCAGCTCCCAGTAACTGCTGGAAAAGTAAATGAATCTGCCCTTTACAGAACTGTCACGTAAGGGCTGCAATTGCAGCAGCTGTGCCTTGCAAATCTGGGCCAACACAGAAAAGGCAACTCCTGTGGGATGTAATGACTCAGGCAGGTACTGCATCACCCTTCTGCTTCAGCAGACTGCTACCAGCCCCTTTCTGCCATGCAACATGACTTTCTTGCCTGTCCTGTGGCACCACTGAGTGACTGCTGAGGTTGGAGTTTAATCTCAGGCACTGCAGATTTAATTTTATCGTTAGATCCTACCTGGAGACCCAAACAAGTTCACACATACACTAACAGCCCATTATCTCCTTTGCCACTGCTCTTACAACACATCTGAGAGTACTTAGATACTTATCAGAAGTAAACTTATCAATGGCTTGCCACTGAAGAGAGGGAGGATAACAGATGAAAGTACTATCGTGGAAAATCACTGCTTCCATGCTACATAGTTATACCTACCTCACCGTGCAGAAACTTTTCACATATCCGTGATCTAAATCTCGAAGGACTATTTTCGATGATTACTTAAAAAGCAAATGTGTCTTTTCAAATGCCTGCACTTTTAGACTGCTACATAGGGAGTGAGAACACATAAATTTTACACTAGAGAAATTAAGAAATCCCAAGACTACACAATGGCTAACATAATTGAAAGATTTCAAATTGCATAGAATTAAATAAAGACTGTGCACTGTTCTTAGTACCATATAAATTGAAATATAAAGTAGATGTTCTTCTAAGGATGTTTTTAAAATGATATTTTTTCCAAAGATTAAAAAAAAAAAAAGAGTGACTAAGAATAGATAATATCCCTGTTCTAACTAAAATAAGCTATAATTAATTAGTGCCCCACATCCATTTGTGCTGCACTCTGACTCATGGTTAAGGTGCCCTCAGTAGACCATGCAATGCTATCACCAGATCTCTGTGCGCCTCCTGCTTTGGGAGGTGACCAGGGAAAAATAGCTGCATTGTAGGAAGGAAGATTTAGTGAAAGAGGGTTGGTATTGGGACAAAATTTTATCAGAGTATCCAAGACAAAATTTTAGCATTGTAAACAGCTTCTAGTAAAGTCATTCAAATAGCTAGCATTTGAATATTACAAATGCAGAAGCAATTCTTGCAACACTGCACCACTTTAATGCAGTGGTAGGTAACACAGAAATTATACAGAAAATAAAAATACCATATAAATACAAGAGACAAGCCTTCTGCATGCTTGATCACAAATTGTGTTAGGACACAACTTGTAAACAGCCAATAAAGCACGTTATATGCTTAAGGCATTTTCAAAAGCCAAATATTATAAATTAGGAACCATTTAATTAGAAGACATAGCTCCTGAACTATTGTACACTTACAAATGAGACCCATTTGTCTGTATATGAAATAATAAGGAATGCAGTTTACCTTAAGATTTCTATTCTAAAATATCTATAAATATTGTTTTTCAGTAATATTTTCTTGAACTTAAAAGAGCTATTTCAGCCATGATGCAACCTTCAACCTCATGTCATCAATGTAATGAACATTTTCTCCCTTGGGAATCTCAAAATTAAGCATGCAGATGTAATACACCTATTAAAATGTCAGTTCCTTAGAAAAACAATAGCCTCCACTTCCCACCTTCATTCAATTACCTGTTCCATTTCAAAATGTGAAATGAAGGAAAGACAGCTCATTCCCAAGCCTCCTCCCACTGTCCTGTAAGGACTTCTGTCTTGTAAGGACTTCTACATTTACCATACTGTAAATGTACCTTTTTCCCCCCCTCACAAAGACTATTAATAAACTTCTGCAAAGAAAATCTAAAAATCTGAGTTCTCAGTCATGCAGCATGAGATGAATGTGAAAATCAACTTCAGCCTTAAATAATGGAATTCCTTTGGTTCAAATCTTAACTTCTTCATGAAGCCCAACTTGAACAAGGTAGAACAGAGGAAATATTTTTCCTTGAAAGAAAAAGGCTCTCCATAAAAAGTGAAAAAAATTGCAGCAAATTACTAGCAATTCTAGCAATCAGTGTTAGAATCCATTTAATTTCATTGCTCTGCATTAGAATTAGCAAATTAAAGGTTTACTGCCCTATAGTCTGATACTTCAGTACAAAAATGATTGTAGTTAGAACATATTGGAAAACATTTCTTTTACTTTCCAGAACTGCCAAAACATCTAATATGTCAAAACAACTCCCTGTAGTACATTTTAAAACCTATCTGGATACAAATTTCTCTCTGCTAATCACAGTAGGAAACCCCAGCTTTCCAAAAACACCCAGGGGAGTCAGCCATGTAGCTGCTAATGAATTTCACTGGAAATTCTGGAAACACTCTGCAAAGTTCCTGGACCTTTTTCAGATGCTTGTAAGATCCTTGTAAAAATCCTTATTGGAGTGTCTCAGCATGAGACCTCCTACCTGATATTAAACCACTAAAAAGACTGTCTTCTGTCACCATCTTTCCAAACAACAGCATTGAACAAGAAAGCATATTGACTTTCAGCCAGATAAAATGTATAGATATGTTAATCACATCTCTCAGCTACACAGATTTCTCCCCTAGCTAAACCTTCCAAACCTACAGAAAGCAGCTATGCTCAACCATGGCAAAACACAGCTACGGGAAAGGGCACTGCTTTCATACTTACAAAGTCTTGTCGAATGTCATTGAAGTCCTTGCCATACTTTTCCAAAGCCTCTTCAAATAAGCTAGCTTCTGATGCTGACCACTCCTCCATTTCATCTCTACACAAGACAGGCCCCCCCAGTGGCACCAGGACACCGATGGCACTGCTCAGATCATAGTTGTGTTTGTGCAGTGTGTCCATTGCATGAAACTGGCAGGGACAAGGAGAGAATAAAGACATATTTGAATTGACACTAGTCCATCTCAGTTAATGCAAATTCAATTTATTATTCTCTATAAACAAAGCAAGCCTCAATTTTTTGCTATTAATGCAATTAATGCTAAATTTAGAATCTGTCTTGATATCGTATTTTTCTGCTGTGGAATATGAGGAAAATAAATGGCTTATTACTTAATCTGGGAAAGGAAATACCTTCATAAAATGTTTACCAAAAATGACACTAGTTTATTAGTTCCTGAAAATTACTAGCAAGCATTTCTAAAGAATTTCTTGTTGGCGGAAAATGGTTCCAAGAAACCCAATAAAGACAGTGGCACGTATCGACTGTGGGGCCATTTTCAATTAACGGAAGCTCTAAATAATAACTAAACAGCTGCTCAGACATCTATGAGCTCAATATTCTCATTGCTGGAGAAGGAAGACATTTACTGTTTTCATTATCATCATACTGAAAGAGCAGCAAGATTTTTGTCCCTTGCTAAACACGGTTATCACACACTGGTAAATAAGATTTCTTTGGTTGATTCCCTTTCTGTTATAAAGGGGAAAAACAGAAAAGAAACAAATTAGAACAATCTTCCCACTGTAGGTAACACTGAATGCTCCCATTGCTAACCAATGATGGGGAATATAAAAAGTAAACAAATCCGCCTGTCGGGAAAATGAGCAGCACACAAGACGCGTTTCTGACTCAGGGTCCCAAAAGATCCCATCAGCACAATCCAACTGGCTGTGCTGAAGGAGGTATCAGAGCTACAAGTGTGATAATGTCTGTGACTCTCTATCAGTCCCCTCCCAATGTGTCTCACCACAGTGCTGAGCTCCACATGTAGCACGCAAACTCTCACAAGGCCACAAACCCAGCTATGAGAAAACCTTGCAAGGAAGGAGCACTCCTGCATTATGTGTCAGTACAGCAATTCCAGCTGAGCTTCTGATACAAATCTAGTGCAAATAATGGATTTTTCTTGTTTTTTGCTATCTTCTATCAATGACTATTGCCTTTCTTCAATGTTTATAATAAGTCTTTGAGTGCTATCAAGCACAAGATTCTCAAACTGTTTTGTCTGCAGGAAGCAATGTCACTATTATTCTGCAATGTATCATTTTACTTATAGTTCAATCAAATTCACCAGCCTAGAGAAAAGCCATTGTTAAAATCAAGTATTCTATTAGGAGAGTATGTAACATAATGCCCAAAATCCATCAGCTTCATATTAGAGAATGTACATTGAAATCACTGATTTATTGCTTACCATTCAGGCAATGAGTAAAGCAGGTCTAAAGATTGAACTCTTACAGTAGATGTGCTACTGAGGTTTAAATCTTTGTTTAAATTACAGCCTTCATAGAACAGCAGTACACACAGGGTGTTTTCCAAGCAGCTGCTGAATCCAGATCTATTCACTGATACCAACTTTGACAAAAATGACAACAGAAGTGATGACATCGGAATCTTGCTCTTGCTTTATGTTCATTTTTCATTTCTAATAAACACCTGACTCCAGAACACTTTTTTTGATATTACTAAAGAAAAGATTTATACTGAACTCTGTGCTTAAGCGCTTCGCTGAGCTGTCCTGTGACAGAAGACCACTAAAAAGCTCTTTGATAACAGCTCTGCCTTCTACAGGCTTGTCAGCCTTGACCTGCATCAAATTTCCACACTGCAATGCAAATTGTGGTAGCAAAAGCATGAGAAGCCTGAAGGCATTAGTAGAGGCTGAGACAAAAAGTCCTGGAATATCTTCTTTTTATCTGCTTTACCTGAAGAAGCAGGAGGCTGGGAGACCTGGTATTGCCTCTCCCAAACAGGAGGCTGAAGGACAGAGAAAGAGCCACCCTTCTCAAAGAACTCTTGCCCAGAGCATGCTGTCCAGCACAGACACGGGGGCACATCAGAGGAAAAGTGTTAGCCATGAAGCTAAGAGGCAACTTCAAGCCCAAATAGAAGCAGGTAGAGGAAAAAACTTTCCACCAAAAGCTAAGGAAGGGCTGCATGGAGCTGGAAGAAAGGGCAGGAATCCTGCAACCAGCCACACAACACAGCTCCCAAAGCAGCTGCCATTCCAGAGTGAGCTGCCTCCAACAAAGCACTCAAACTGGACACTGAGTGTGGATTCTCCAATTCAATCAATACTTTAAGTGTGTTTACCTTAGGAGCCACATTTATTAGGAAGTCTAATAAAATAATTAAAAAGACACAATCCAAAATGCAAAGGAAAAGACTGCTCATACTTTTCATTTTGAAGAGACATCCAATATCAGATTTAGGTCCCTACATTAAGGTCACTTAAGCTCTTCTGAACAAGCCCAGCACAAGGAGCAAGTGATGCCATCAGCCTGCTTTGCTTTAAATGGCTTTCATGGTGAAAAAAAGTATTTAGGAATCTGAAACAGAAGGTCTTCCAAGTCTCTTTCTCTTCTTAGAGATCAATTTTCATTATGAAATAAAACACGGCCTTTGAGAAGGCCAGGAATGCAAGTTTTAGTTGGTTGTCTCACAATTCTTCATCACTGTAAGAGAAGCACCTTCTCACTTTATCATCTAAGAAGATAAACGCACATTCTTTCACGTCTTCTGTAGGGTTTTCTAAAAGCAGGGGGTTTCCTATCTTGTCTCATTACCTTCCCTATGTTTTCAAAATAAAGGAGCCTGAAAGCAGCCTCTCAGTTGTTATTCATCTGCAAGAAATGTGTACATCAGCCCTGGATTTATCTACATTCATCATCTAGGTTTTTGTTTTTTGTTTTTTTAATATCTGTCTGTTTACAGTTATCTCTGATTAAAACTAAATAGGATTAAAACTTAATAAGGAATACTGGAAAGCCACAGGTGTGGCATACAGAAATCCCATTAATATCACCTCAGGTGCAAGGGTTACCTGCCTTGCATTAACAAGAATGATGGTATAATTTTCTTAGTGTTGTGCACCTATATGCAAAGTATAAATGAGATACATCACAAGTTCTGCAAATGTCTCTACTAACTTTAACTGCTGCTGAAAATATGCTCCCAATTAACACGGAAATGTCTGAAAAAGTAACTATTATAATGACAAATATGTCTTTTCTTAATTTAGAAGGAAGTACGTTGCCAAAAAGCTAAAAATGTAGAGTTTTTAAAAGCTGAGGGGGTAGGAAAATGAGAAGAGACAGACACAATAATTAAGCCTAGGGTGGCTCCTTTGATGCCTCATTATAAGATATGCCTTTCATTAAGTGTAATGGAACTTAATGGATCATTTGCGATGGAGAAACATTAACAAGGCACTCAAACAAAGTACCCCTTTATTAGCAGCATTGCACATGTACTTTCAAATGAGAAATTGCCATAAGGATAAATCCACTCTATTAAATACTGAATACAGGATGCAAATGAAGAAGGGATATCCAATATGTAAAATTTATTAGAAATTCTTAATCCAACAAAATATTAATAAAATGAAAAATGTTAAGAACTATTTTGATGAACAAAATGAAGTATTTAATGTGAGCAGAATTGTGCTGGTAAAAGTCATCTTAGCAACTGTGAAAGAGAAAATTCATTTTGAGCCTGCCTTCATGATGCTAGCATAGTCCAGACTAAATCAGTTTCCTGCTCAATAGCCTTTAAGTACACTACAAAAGTGTACTTTAAAAAAAAAAATTCTCATCATAATAAAAAAGTTGTTTTATCTGAAATACAAGAATTGTCCCACTGAACCAGACCAATCACTCATTTAACTAAGCATTGTATATCTCTTACAGTAGCACCAAGGAATATTAGCTAAAATATTCAGGTAAGTGTAATCACAGTCTGAAGTCAATTCCCATTTCATCGACCAGCTTCTACAAAGCTTCAGAATGAGGACATTTAGAAGGTACACCTTTCCCTATTCTACTCAGTACTAATTTATGGCCTGTATGGCTACAAAATTTTTCCAACCTTTTTCTAACCTGCTGGTACTGCCCATTCCCACAAAATTTTGTGCAACTGAATTCTAGGGGCTCTCTATTCACTTTATAAGGCAGTGCCTTAGCTATTTTGAACTAATCTGTTAGTTTTATTGAGTTTCCTCTAATTCTAATACTCTAGTGTCTGGTAAGTAGCAGGTCTTCTTTAGCCTAAACCATGCAATGGTGTTTAGGTACAAAAAGCCTAAAATAAAACAACAGTTGATTCCTTTGGAAATCTAAGTCAAACTTGATTCACTGAAACAGTAACATTTTTGGTCTCACATAGTGCTCCTGACATACTTTATTTACTGCAGCACACCTTCTCATCTCAGCTAGTATGATTATACAGAAACAAACCTGCAATCAATATATTTTCACTTTCTCTAAAAGATGCAGGTGCTTACATTAACAGTGAACAGCATACTAAGGAAACATAGTAGAAATATGCTAATTGAAATGTTCTTAAAAAATATGCTTACAAAGTCAGATTGCTGATCCTTTAGAAAATATGATGACATATACATCCAGTAAGTACAAAGCATTATCCACACCATTTTCAGTCAGCTTGACTACCACATAAATGACACTGCCCCAAATAAATCCCGATACAATGTGCATTACCCATTCTCCTGTGGGTGTCCACAGCTATGGGTGATCCACAAGTAAAGCCAAGTGTTGCACAGTGTGATTACAAGGGCAGCACTGAGAAGCTTAAAGAAAACACACAGGATTTTCTAACACAGGCACACATGCACAGACACACACACACACACACACACATCTTGCTTGCAGGTATCTAAAGACAACAGGTGCAAAATGGGGACTTTGGAGTACCAGACAGTGTTGAATTCATGGATATACAAGTTGTAGGATGTTTAAGAAGCCACCTACCAGTGTGATGTCTCGGGAAGCAGCGGCTGCACTCATGTGTAAACTGGGTTGTCTGACAGAACTGCTGCAGTCCAAGGCTCGAGCAAACGTGCCAACCGCACTGCAACAGAGGAGCAGGAGCAACAGTAAATACACAGAAAGATGTCATCTCAAGTATCAGGCTGTGCCATATCTATAAAATGTCCTTTTCCACATGGAAGTCTCATACTGTTACTGTTTTCAGATCTTTGCTAACAAAGAACAACTTGATAAAGAGACATCATTAAACACTGCAGCAAAAACTCTGACCTTGTGCCCCCAAAAGTAACAATATACATATAAGAACAGCAGCTCAGAAATAAGAGATACTCAGAGAATTTTCATGCACCAACCTCTTAATCTATAGAATTTTCAATTAATTATGAAGTCAAAGGTTCTCCATAGTTTAAGGTTTACAGTCAGGACTGTTATTTCTAAAATTCCAATGCTACAATAGTGATTAAAAACTTTAATTCAGATTAAAAAGGGGGTTCACCATGTCCCCGTGAGGAAATTAAAAGCATTTTATTCACTTCAGTAGTACATGTCTTCTACTCCCATCTTCTACCTTTCATGGCAGTGAACCAAAAAAAATATATTAGCTTTGTCTAAGGTACCCCCAAAATTCCTGGTGTTGTCACAGGCTTCAAGCAATAATGAAATAAATGGATCTCTCAATCTACTTAATTAAAGCATTCCATTATTGAAATTGAAGTATTTTTTCCAAAACTTTACTTTCTTTTCCACTTTTGTTGATGAATTGCACATGGCATCTATTACATTTAGACTGTTCTGAAGTGTAAACATTTCTTGGAGAGTGGTAAATAGTTCCTGGAGGTACATCTATGTATCATGCACAGTGAAGGAAAAAGTGCACAGAGAATTTGACTGGGCCCAGCCTATCATACAGGAAATAAGCAAAGATGCAGAGACACAAAATATCATCAATAAACAGATCAGAAGTTTCTCCAGTACCTGGATTTGTATAATGACTCTTGAGGTGCATTCAGAAAAAAACTATTTATTGCAGTTATGACATAAGTCCTTCCAAATGCAAAGACCCAGTTACAGATGTAACACAGTGCAATCCTCTGGTGTCTGGACTCAAGCCTCACTCAGCAATTACACCCCACACAACTTACAAGTGCAGAATTATACCAATGGTGAATCTCACTGACAATTAAACACACTTTGCTGTATCCTATAAATCTGATATTCAACAGTAAAGCAATGTGCACCAAGACTTTAACTCAATGAAGTTATAAATGATCATGGAGAAACAGATAGTAAAGTACGTTACCGCAATTTTATCTTGAATCTCAAAAAAATTATTACTGAATGCGTGTTTCAGTACTTGCTGCCACAGTCTTGCAAGTTAAGATTTAACAGCAGTGATTCAGACCCTGATATTAACTGCTTTTCTAAAGGCAGTGGAATAAATAAGGGATATTCAAATGTTTTTCCACCTTCACTCCCTCTTTGTGGAGATGGCACATATGAGACAAGAACACACACACAGATTCTATTTTCTTTTCTTTTTTTCCTCTCAAAGTTTGGCAGTACATAAAACAGTATTTCTGGAAAAATCACTCCCAAGAATAAGGCTCTATTATGAACACATTTCCTAATAGTCTGTCAATCCCTTTCAACATGTTGGCATTGATAAGGGCTGCAGCTAAGCAGTCCTTCCTGTGATCCTTCTGTCCCTACAGCTCGAACCAGTGAATGTGGCATGACTGCATTTCCCTTCTCCTGCTACCTTCTTATCTTCCTTTTGCATAATTCTTTTGACCATATTTCTAAAATTAAGGCTGAGTATGCTATGAACACTACAAAAAACATTGTCACAGTTACTCTCTGGCAGATCAAACTTTTGAGGCTGACTTCAGAGACCAATAGTATTTTGTTGCTCAGAATGTAAAGTCAAAATTAAGAGACAATATAAATAATAATATACTTATTATATTATTATTAATAATAATAATTCTGAATAAGTGATAGAGAGGTAAGAACTGGTGCATCAGTGGACATTGCTTCCAGTGCTGCACTGACTAGAAGATTGCAACTGTCAGAAGAATGCTGTGTGGGATTTTGGAGTATATGAGTGCAAAACAAACTAATAATAAATAAAACATGCAAAGACAAAATAAAATAATGAAAACAATAGACTAAAATAATAAATACAGCATCAAACATAACAGAACAAATATGATAATAATAAGAAGAACAAAACAAATAAATACTACATTAAAAAATGAAGGCAGTGCACCATTTGGGGTGTCAATAGTGACAGGGGGTGGGGATGGTACAGGACACAAACCGGGGAGTCTGAAGGTGTGAGGTGTGTGCATGTCTGTGGCTCTCTTGAAATCAAACTAACTTCTAGTTCTCCTTTCCATGGAAACTTGGGAAAAACAGTGAATTTCCAACTAAGTGTAGAAATTCTAGAGCAATTGGCTGTTAAATAGTAACTAGGTTCAAAACGAAACAGTGATATACAGTGTTTTATATAATCTAGTGATGCAATTCACATCCATATTCAATATTAATTTTAGAAATCACTAACATAGCTTATTCTTTATGTTTTTCAATTAAAAATACAGATATGAGGTATGTATTGATGTAAAGGTCAAAACCTATGTTTGTCACTTTTCCTTGCATGATTTTTTTTCTAATTATTCCACTCAATTGTTTTAGAAAAGGAGCAAAATAAATAACTAAACAATGCCATTTCCAGTATTGTCTTCATCTAAAATAAAACTCAGTATTAAGCCAATACAAGCTAAATAGTCACACCCTAAGCACTCAATTTTCTCAACAAACTTTCAATATTAGTATCTTGCTAAGCTTGTACAATTCAAAGAATAATTGTAAATAGCTAACTGAAATTATATTTAATTCAATAATAACAATAATAAACTGACAACACAAAAAAAGTTGCTCAGCAAGCTACTTATGAATTATTCAACATGTAATTAAAATACTTGAACTTCAAACAGAAACCAACACTCCCCACGTTTTCCAAAATAAGCTAAAGCCAAAAGTCACACAGACAGTGATTTACACAGGTGGCAGAGAGAGGGACAGACAGGACGAACAATTGGAATTATCAGCAGGGAGATCACTCTCTGCATAGCCTGCATCAGCAAGCAGCTGTAACAGCTTTAAGGGGTTAGACCCTTAAATGAGCCAGTGTTACTTTAATTTGGTTTTCCATGGCTTAATTATCTTAAAGAGCAGAACCAAGAAGATTTATAACAGATTGCAGATGACAACCATACAGGCAAAACAAATGGATATAGTCTAGTGTCAGGATCTGAGATTATGGAATAAATCCACAAATTCAGCAAAACTCAACAAGTTCTATGTCCAAAACACTTCGGAGATGGCTGCACTTTCTATGCCTGTGTGCATTTAGGCAAATTTTCAGATTATATTTTGAACACAGAAAATAGATTGCTCCAAACTGCTTATAGTTCAAGTCTAAAACTTGAAAGGAAATTGTTCGAATTTTTGCCTAAGATTAAATAGTAGCTGTCAAAGAAATTAAGAAGCAGCAAACATAAGAGACTGTCCTAACAAGCTTCCAAAGATGTGGTGGCTCATCAGCAACTGGTTCTGAAAAGGGCTATTATTTACCAAAGAAAATCTGGAACACTGCAATTCTACATCAGGATAAAAAAACCTCTGCTTCTTCCAATAGCAACAGCAGTCCAGCATCAAATCAGATCCAGAAAGTTCTGGATGCAGACAAGTAACTCTCAATTTCCTTCTACCTTGTATTCTTGAAAATCCAGCTGAGACATAAACATCCTCAGATTGAGAAGGACGTATTTCAAAACTGTCCCCTTTTTTTTAACACAGTTTGTCTGTTTCACAAGTAGTGGGTGTACTCTGGACAAAGCTGTTGGAAGTGAGCCACATCTGTGCATACACGAATCCGCAAATGCACAATTCTCCACAGATTCTTGCAAACTAATTAATGAGACCTACGCCTAACCTCTGAGCTAATATTTTTGAGGAAAACAATTAAGTGACCTTTGGTGGTTTTCTACATATAGAGAAAGGAAATCTTTTCTCTCTATGTATAGAAAAAGGAAATCAAAGTCCTTGTCTTTACTCCACTGTTCCTCTTCATAGTAAATTGGACACAGTCCTAAAAAATGGCATCTTAGACTGGTCTGAACTTAAAAACCAACAAATTAATATCGGAGTGCTCTTTAGAAAATATCGTGATACTTAAAATATTGGATAGAAGGAAAAAAAACCATCTTAAGTGAAGACACATGCAAGCAACAAAACAGTAATTTAAAACCGAAAATACACATGAGATCTTTACTACTCAGTTCTGCAAAGTCTGACCTGCAGAATATATTCAAAGTAAAATGATGCTGTTAAAAAAGGTGTTTTCTTTGCATTTCTAAGCAACTACCTGCACAGTGCTATGCTTCATTATTATCACTTCAGGTATTTACAGCACAAAAGGAGATGGCATGATAAACATGAAAAGTCATCTGCCACTATTCTTTTGCTGAAAGACTCTCAAAGTTAGAGTAAGCATGGCATGATATATAGATGTATGGTATGACCATACATTTCAGTGCTATATGAATAGAAATGAAACATATGTGAAATCTTTCTTATTCAACAGAAACAGAATCCAATAGATAAAAGTAGTTTAATTCACAGGATGTTATTTAAGGCTTCATCTGTATGCCATCCTGCAATTTCACAGTCACAGAGGAGGAGATGTACAACCCCCTAAAAGCAGGTCTATGAAAAGTCTGCCATAGAAATTTATTCTTTATACTGAAAATAGATCAAAGGTCATGAAAAAAATACAAAAATAAATTCAGCTCCAAGTCTGAATTAGTTTTTTTCGAGTGAATTTGGGTCAAGGAGTGCAGTAATACAAAACACACAAAGGAATAAACATATACTAGCCAGGCACGACAGCCAGGCAGAAACATAGAATTTTTGATATGCCTGGTAAACTTGATGTGAACATATTTTTCCTTTTTACTGCCAAGCCATCTGCCTACCATTAGATGCTGTAATTCACCTTGCTATCAAACACCCAGTTTTGTGAGCACAGCACTGGCATCAAGATTTTTCACCATTTTTGTTGCATAATTTTATGTTGCAGTTCTGCCATTAAATTTAATTACGTCGTTAATGAACTTCAATTCCTTTTACTTCTCAGCACCTCCAGAGAATCCAGAAGCATTGTAACACTGAAGACTGCAAACCAATATCTTTTATGCATTTATCTTCATTTATGAGCTTTGGGAATCTGGCCTACTGCCACAGACTACAATGCATTATTTCACAAGAACAGAGCACTACTTTTTGATCACACCTGTAAATGTTTTTACTCATGGTTCTCAGTTAGTGAATGCATTATTTTCCTTTGTATAATGAAAGACACCTTGCCAGTTGAAGCTGCATTGTGTTCCCTTCCTCACTGTAAGATAAATTAATATAAAAATTATAGAGCATCTCCAAATACACCAACATACTGTGAGCACTTATAACACAGTAGCCAACAGAAAATGAATATAATCAATGTCCTAGAGCAAATGGAAAAGTGGGAACAACACAGGAAGGATCAAGCTCTAATTTAACATGACTAACAAGTAATTTTCCATTCTTCTATGGTTTTACATCAGAAAATACGCAGGCATTCAAATGAAGAGAAATATGTCAGATAGAGGTATGTAATGCAATTTTAATGTCATAGAAATCAAAGTACAAAATTTTAAGGTAGAGATGCAATGCTTCAAGGCTATTTTAATTAGATTTCAAAACTCTGGTTTAGTTGGGAATAAGCTGGGACCACAAATGTCTGTTAAATACCTTCATTTAGAAATATATTCCTTCCAGAGGACTATGTTGGTAATGTAGTTAGAAGAAGCAGAATAAAAGAACTACATTCTTAATGGTTTCACAGAATCATAAAGCATATAAATGGAACCAGAATGTACCAAAACTGTATCATGCAATGAATTGTAGACCAAATTAGCAGATAGAAAGAAAATTTTTAAAAAGAAAGAAAAAAAAAAGGGTCATTTCTTCAGCTCTCAGCATCTGTCCAGACCAGAGCCCACACCTCCTATTTACTGGGAAGGATATTTTTTTACTCTGAAAACCCAAAAAAAGACAGGACTATTATGTTACATAGACAATAGGAATGCTTCTATTTCCTAATACTGTGCAGCTTGGGACAGAATTAGAAAAAGAACAGAAGATCTGGCAATGAAATGAAGTACTCCTTGTATATTAGTAAACATAAGAGACTAATGACTGGAGGAAAGAGAGCTCAAATTAGGAACGCTGTACACAGCGTTTTTATCTACTTCATTTTAGCCAACAACAAAAATTTATCTCATAGCATACCAACTGGGTTCCCATCAGAAGCTCCACACACTCACAGATATTAAGTCCACAGGACTTTAAGATTAGAGTTATGACTAAAAAAAAATCTTCTCAAAATGTGCAGTGGGGACACCAGGCCCTCAGCACCAAATGCTTCAATTCTACAAACCCATTTTTGCTATACTAAACTATTTGCTAATGTGAGCAGATCTAAATGGCTGTTTCAGC
The DNA here is from genome assembly GCA_034509185.1 of Euphonia xanthogaster. Taxonomy (NCBI): domain Eukaryota; kingdom Metazoa; phylum Chordata; class Aves; order Passeriformes; family Fringillidae; genus Euphonia; species Euphonia xanthogaster. Next base: position 23,962,432 of record JAYDZK010000169.1, on the reverse strand, counting down.
TTCTCAAACTCCTGTCCTTTGAAGCTGGCAGACACAGAACATGGCCAATGTATAGTACAGAAGGCAAACTGGTTGGTGCAGTTGTATCTTATTTGAATGCAGTAGAAAATGCTGTTGGACTTTTCATTGTCACAGCACAAACATTCCCCAAAAGCCAACTCAAACCCAGAATACATTAGTCTGAGGCCTCAAGCTTCTCCTAACAGATGCTTTTGCTCGTTCAAGCAAGAGTCTTCACCCAAATTATGCTTCAGTAACAGCAATAAGGTACTTTCAAGATTTGTGTGTCAGGCAAGACTACTTGTGGAAGCCAAGTTTGTGGATCCTTCTACTTTTTTCCAATTCTCCACCACTTTTGGGCACTGTTACCTCTAATTTCTGCACAGGATAGCCATGTTCTTCCTTTCCACCCAGGAAATTATTAAATAGCAGAGCTTAGTGAGAAGCCCAGACTGACCAGGCATATAAACCTAGAGAAAAAGGCCTCTCACTCCTGAGGCAGTAAACAAACCCTGTAAGACCGGGAAAGCTATGTGTCCAAGGTAAAAATATAAATATACTTGTACATGGGCAACACAAATAAAAAGAGTATTTAAACACTTTCTGAAAAAACAACAAAGCTGCCTGTGAGATTGAAAAAAGCTAAAGCGTTTAAGGACAAAAGTAACTCTTCTTTCAACCAGATCAGACCTGGAAAAAAAATGAGAAGAAATACTCAATTCCTTTGAATCAGCATCTAAAAATAATCACTTGAAAATGCTTTTAAAATGTCAAGCACAATAGCATACACATACTTAACAAAAACTACACCTGGGAAGGTACTAAAGAAAAAAATATTCTTGTCATATTTTCAAATTTGCAGAACTAAACATAACCAGAGAAAGATCGTTCCAACTGGAAATCCAGCAGGCACAGCCAATGCCCAGTGAACCACAGTTAGGCTGAGGTTAGCAGTTAGCAGAGGTGTCTGTAAGCACTGTTCACCACATCATAATACCAGCTCTCTACTGTTTCTCAAGCAGCTTTTAATGGTCCTGTATAATGGCCCAGTATAAATCCTGTAACCACACAACACCCCGAATTGAAAGCTCCCACCAAATCATCACAGAACTGTTTCTCCAGAAATTCATTAAAAAATTTGCCTCAGAAGCCACTTAGAGCATCCTGTGAATACAAGTACATAGGAGCTTGGAAAACCATTTCTGTCAGTTCAAAAGCAACTTCTAAAGATGAATGGAGCTCTGTGCAAGAACACCCACAAAGCTGCACCTGAGTAATACCTGATTACAGACCAGGCACTACTCTTGTGGCATCCAAGTACCCCAAGACCTTGGATAGTACAATTAATCAGCCATGATCCACTATAACAGAAACCATCTTTACAGAAATGTGTTGACTTTAAAATAAATGCAGTCTTGGTCAGGGCACAGCATTGCAAAGGATATCTTAAACAAGAGGAGGAGAGAAGGATATTCTTCTTTATGTATTTAACTATTCTCTGTTACTTCCCAGCAGGCTGCTTACTGCTACTTTCCTCTGGGAATATTTTTGGCTCCACAGAATACTACTCCAGCTCCCCAGAGTAGCTGAGAAACAGCGAGTAGAGGAGTTTTAAAGCAGTGAATGAACTCTTCCAAAATTCCCAGTCTTCATCCAGATGTTTCTTTAGGGCACACCATAATAAACTGGCCATACATCTCCAGGTATTATATTGCTGGTGAAAAAGTAGCTCAGATTCTTGGTTTCTATGGAACATCTACCAGACCCTGTAACTTTCTGAACACCTGTTAACACCTAAACCCCTCTGTCTTGCTTGAAAATTCAACAAGGGCAGGTTAAAAAAAGTTTTAGTACCTTATAGGAAGGATACAACACTCCAAGTGGAAGAGTAAGGAAAAAAAATCAAGTGAATCAGCACATGAACTGTAAATGAGTAAATCAGCATCCCATATCACTATACACATAAGGTGGAAAATATAGAGCAACTTTTTTTTCTTTTTTTTTCTTGAATTTTTTTTTTTCAAAAGGGAGAGAGAAAAAAAATACCAAAAACTAGAACCCATTTTAAAGGATTATTTGCCTAAAAAGATTTTAGATTACACTCAGCAAGCAGGTTACAGAAAATACAGGAGATGGATTTTTTTCAGGATAAAATCTGTATGTGAACTGTGTTCTCTGCTATCATTAGAACAGTATCTTTGTAACTATGAATTAGAGGAAAGGCAAAACCTGCTGTATCCTATGAATGTAGAATTGTCCTTCAGTAAGAAACCTACAAATTTTGGAAGGTTTTTTTTTTTTTTAAAGTAGATAAACAATTTCTGAAGGTATTTATTAATTCAAAGCACTTTGATAGTGTCTTCATAAATCTGCATAATCATGTTAATTTATAAAATTGAGCCGACTTGAGCTAATGAAATACGTGACTTCAAAACTTTATTTCAATATTCATCCAAAATAAATATTCAGCTTACATGCGTAAGTGGCAAGTTCTGCACACATTTAATTTGTTAACATTTTCTTTATATCTACTCTTAACCTCTATTTTACACCATGAAATTCCAAGTACTGTGAAACACAAGACTGTAGTATTATTATTATTATTATTATTATTATTATTATCACTGAAATAATTTACTCTCAGGGGAAAGCAAACTGATATCTCCATTCAAAGCATCAAATTCTTCTATAACCTGAAATACAGGGAGTGTATCATTATTCCAAAAATCACTTTCTTTTTCTGCCTCCAGTACTCGTAGCTTCAATAAATATACAAAGGTTCATGGTTTGATTTTCTCTTTTAGCTGACTGTGGGAAAGAGAAGGGCTCACAAAATGACAAACAGGATGAGTAACACGATATAGGGGAAAGAATAGTCAATAGAAAAAGGAAAAGGATTTTTTATGAGAGGATTTTAATCTTACCGTGCTACAACTAAAAACTGGTCAATCTGACGGTCAGTAAGGGGGCTATCTGGATCCCATACTTTTACTTCCAGCTTTGCCTGTTCTCTGTCATCTAATTCTCCTGTCAAAAGGTAGATGGGACAAAACACTCATTACTCACAATGTTTTCCTTTGTGTAGTTCTTGCACGATGTTTAAAAGAGACATTGTACAATTTTAAACATATACACACACACGATTAACAATTATCAGCAGTTATCCAGTTAAATTCCACAATGCAGCATCCCCAAAATAAATACCTTCCCTTAACATCAGCATTTCAATTTAAGGAGACATTCTTAGGAGGTGAAATACCAATGAACCTTAATAAAATGTTATTATAAAGTTGAAACCATACCCTAAGTAACCAACCAGTAGCTTCTTTAAATAGCTTGTCTACTATATCAAAGTTACTGTTGCACTTAAGCCACACTAAATTTAATTTTACACTTAATCAACTTAAGCAATTAAATTCTATCCAATTTGTATTCTATGCCCCCCAAAAAATAAATCATTATGCAGAAAATGCTGTCTACTGTATTTAAGCATTTTTTACCTCTTCAGCCACTACATTATCTGTATTGTTAAAAACAAGAAAGTTACTATATACTGTATCATCATCTCCCAACTTCACTTATGTGAACAAAACAATTTGTGCACATGCATATGGCTGAAACAGTGGGGGTGGTTTCCAAAATTTATTTTGCCCTATATACATTGTTGCAAGAATACGATTTGTACTGCATGGAACAACAGTGAAGTGTGAATTCGGTGCAAGGATTCACATTCACAAGAAAGACTTGATCTTGTCTTGCCTACAACACCAACAACTCCTCCTGTAAAATAAGAAACATTTCACAGGCTGATGGAGGAAGCACCACCTATGCTACCAGTACGAGGAGATTTTCCTGTGGGACGTAGCCAACACATTTGTGGCCACCAGAGATGACAACAGGCAAGTCAGAATCACTGTCTTTCCCTGCTGTGTTAGAATAGGAGTGTGTTCCTCCCTCAGCCAGCATGTGAAAACCACTAATGTTTAGCTGGTTGCCAGTGACTTTTACAATTACTGCAAGAATGAAAACCTGTGGTCAGATCCAGCCATTCCACTCCCTTTGAAAATCTAGGCTGTGTAGGTCCCTCTCTGATCACACAGAAGATCACTTTAGTCTGTGCTATTTCTTGTGACTTAATGAAAACAGCCAGTCTAAACATGCACAATATCATCAAGACTTGAAATAACCTGTACACTTAAGAGACTGGAAGCAGACTGCAAACCAAGCACTGGCTCTTCTGAAATCACATCATATATGATGACTTCTAGCACATTGATTCTGGGAAGAAATTAACATGTGGTATATATTTATCCCTAGCAAATACACAAGTTAGAACTGCACCAAGCTGTCTGGCTAATGTTTCAGGAACAAATTTCACAGTCACATTCTCAGAAAAACACAGTAAATTACTTTCTTCCAATACACAGGCAATAAAGCATTGGCTGCCTAATGGGACTCAGCTTCTGTTCAAGCTAATTCACACCCAATACTGAAGACAAACTGTTTATTTCTGGCATCTTGGAAAGGATTTTAGATCTATAAACTTATTCTATCGATTGCACACCTGTCAATACATTCAGTTCTTCCATCTGTGACAGACACATTGTGGGTGATGTTCTACATTTTACAAATATTCTCTGAGCACTTCATTTCAATCTGTTAATATTTAGTTTTTAAATACCTTTAATGTTAGTTAACCATTTCAGGACATCATAGTCTGGGGATCCAACATTACTGCGGTAGATTCTAATTCTCACGAAGAGAAAACATCATACAAACACAGCACCAGTATTCAAACAAAACATCATCTTCTGAATGAAGTTTGCAAAAAGAATAAAAAATTTGTAATACTACAGATCTTACTCCAATTAGAGAAAATTAAACCATTGCTACTATAAAGTGCTGTAACTCTAGATAAAGGTGAATCTCAAATATTGCCAAGCAGCATTTTGTAATGGCAGTAGACATAAATAGGATACAAGCAATGGAATATCTATATCAAAATAATCTAATCACATATAATAATTGCAATATTAAATATCACTGCAACAATTGTAGACAGAGGTTTCCAGAAAATAGGTGGAGTCTGCCAAGCTGCACTTTAAACAGCCATGTAATTCCTGATTTTCCACTTACATGGCAGGATATAATCAATTAAACAGGGAAAGTAACTTAAACAGACCAAACCATGGAGGCAGTCAAGCAGTGCTGTAAAAACCTTAACAAGTTCATTTCAGGAATAAGTATTTTGTTGACTTCCTTTGCCTGTGCTGAAAGCATTAGTATAGGAGGATCACATCACATAAGATAAACAGCCCTCTGTGTTTTACTTGAGCTGTCAGTCCTTAGCTGATCATGCCTGTACTACATCCCATAGGATTTTTAACTTAGCAAACCACTTTCAGATGCAATTTCTCTGTTAGCACACCAACATTTATCTTATAATACATTGTTGAATTTGACACCAAAGTATAAGACATTCAAACTGAACTGATGATAAAGTTGTCATAGCATTAATCTGTTATATGGCAAAACCCAGCTCACAAAGGAATGGGGGAGTTTTACTTTCACCATTTTCAGTGCATCTGAGAAGTTCAGTTTTAAAGGTGTCACCTTCCCTTACCACCAGCAGCATATCAATTACAGCTTCTGAGAAGTACCGAGAAGGCTTTTTTTTTAATAAGTGATAAAACATACAAATATATCCAAGTTATTCTAGTCACTGCTTATAATTTTATTACAGCCTGTCTAACCCTGATGACTAATTTTATTGGAAAACATTAGTAGATGGTCAGAAATACATTTGGTTTACGCTTCATCAATCATTCAATTCCTTATTTCTCATGGGTGTCTTCTAGTAAAAAGTAAGATTTTTCTTTTAATGTAAAGTTTAAAAGTCTTGTATTTCAGTTAGTCATTTTAGACAAATGAAAGCATGATGTGCCACTCTAAAAAAAAGGAAGAAAAAATTTATAAAACAAAAGCAAACCAATTGTATTTAAAATGGGGCACAAGAAATTAAAGATCTACCTAGTCTTTTAGATTTCACTTCTTGCAGATAAATACCCCACAGACAACTAGTACATCAGATTCAGCATGATTCTCTGTTCTTCTTGTATCGAATTAAAGAAAATAACTTTCAATATAAACAATACTGCAATATAACACATTAATAAGAAATTGAAATATGAATCTATAAGTTAGGTTTTAATTTAAAAATCGTTGACAATGAAACAATACAAATTTAATTTTTAATGAAAAACAGTTGATGAGGTATCTAATTTTAAAGACACCTCTAATGTATAAAGTTTTATTTTTGTATTTTTCAAAAAACCTTTTTATTCTCCTTCTGAAAAAGTAATTCAGCTGTGAGTTCAATTCAAACATGCAAACTGAACACCTGCAGTGCTCAGCGTGATGAATGAGTGCAGCTTTCAGGAAAACAGAGGTGCCAGCTGCTGGATCCTTAATTCCACGGGACAGAAAATCTGTAGCTGTGGGGTTTTGGTCATAGTAAGGCAGAAGATCTATCCATGGACAGAACTGGACACCAGACCAAGCGTTTCAACCACAGAATTCCTCCTAGTAAGCAAATTCATTTATGCATCCACCCTCCTGAAATCAGCCAGTTTTGATGTGTGTGTCAACTCCTCAGACTCCCCAGACACCTAAGCAGATAAACGCGAAGGCATTTGTAAAGGCCTTAATGTTCTTAATGCTTAACATTCTTAATGTTTAGCACACATATGAGAAGTCAGTCCAGTGTCTTCACCTCAATGGTTTAGTTTTGTACTCGTGGAACAGGAATATCTCTTAGCTAACATTGCAAGGATGAGGAAGAGAGGTACTTGTTGGTTGTTATCCTCCCCTAGATGAGTTTAGCATGCAACACAATGAAATTTCTTTCACTGAAATATGGATTTAGCAGATCAAGCATTTAGCAGGTTGTTGCCAGAACTCTTTGGGAGTATACCACCTGCAGGTCAATCCTAAATGGTTTTTTGAATATAGTTTCACGTGCTGTTTGTGTACCATTCTTGTAAAAATAGGCAACAAATCGGTGAAAATGAAGTTTCTGTTAATGAATCACACTCTCATGCTGCTATTTAGATAGTCTGCAAACATTTTCTCTAACTTGCAGAGGAGAAAAAAAACAGATTAACATTGAATTTTCTTGTACTGTACATGAACAAAGTTCCAGACATTAAGCCTGTTTGTCTAATGCAAAATCTGAGCTATCTCCTTGGATGAAAAGTACGTTAGTTCCTCACTAAAAGAGTCAGCATATTCATCCTGCATAAAATTCTTATTACTAATTTTTATTTAATTTTTTTATAATTTGAAATTCTCACCAGTACAGATAAAAAAATTCAGAAGAAAAGTTCAAAAATTTACACTTAACTCTTCAAAAAGAGTGATGATAAGTGCAGGCAAAAGAAAAATTATTTGTTTACCTTTCAATTTCAAACCAATCTCCCTTCTGCCTTAGCTTGCCTGACAAAGGTATATTCAGATTTCAATTATTCAGGTAAGGAGTTCTATGTTTACACAAATCTCACGGTAAAAATTTATGAATGTAAGACATGTATAAGGACTAGAAATGAAAACCAGGCTACGCATAGAGACTACTAATGGAAGATATCATGTGAAAAAGGCCTGTTACTTGTCTATAAGCATTTAAACTGCTACTGGGCATTTTTAAAGCCAATAAAACATGCACAGTCCAGTCACCACTTGTCCTCTAGAGCTTGAATGTATAAAAACATTTCATCATTCTGCACTTGAAAAATCCCTTTTGAAATAGAACTGCCTCCTATGACCTTAAAGCTCTCTCAGTGTTCAGCCTTACAGTACTTATAATTTAATTACTGATGATCAAAAGACAAGCACTCACAAAACGCTCAGAGCTTAAATTCATCATGTTCTAAATTCCTAGAAATTAACAGAAAGAATTGCACTTGAGCTCAGAATAAACTGAACTGCAAACACACATTAATGACCAACTTCTACATAATGCAGCATCGAGGATGGCTGGCTTATGGAAATGCCCAGTGCTGGAAGGAAGGAACAAATGAGGCTGCCTCTTCCTCAAAACCCTACAGAACAGTTTTCAGTTTTGCTGAAATTCCTGAAATAACCACAGATGAGGCAACAGAGTTTTCAGGAAAGCATGGTGAATGAAAATCATTCTGAGTGTAAATAAAAGAACAGTAGGATACTACATATTAATATTAATAGTATTTAAAATACTTGCCTTTGAAAAAACGATACTATAATGCAGACATTTATTCTCAAAATTAAAAAAAGCAAACAAAAAAACAAAAACAAACAAAAAATCCCACCAGACAAACAACACCCATACCAAAACCCTGTCTAAATTAAAATTAAATCCGTGGTCCTGCAGTTTTGGGTTGTGTTGTTTTTTTTAAGAAACCCTAATATCAAAAATATGCAAATGCCCTGTTACTTAAGCATTCTAACAAGAAAAAAGAACTTGTTGTGTGAATAAATGTAAACAAAAAAATTAGGCAAGAACTTTTTGTTTAAGATGAAATGTATTTTGACTTATTAAAATGTAAAAAACCATATTTCATCTGCATCTGCTATTTGTTTTTTCATCTTCTACACCATAAACTTAGAAGAAAAATCAGACTTGCGGTAAAACAGCAAAGAAACAAACATCTGAACTTACAGTGAGTCCTTTTAGGTGAAGTTACTGGGGTAGAAAATACCAGCAAAGTCAATTAAACACTAAGATGTTGCTGCTTGAAAAGTGATTGGAGTGCCCATGGGGATAATAAGCACATACACAGCACACAATAAATAACTGTACCCTTCATAAGGCTGACTACCTGGCAGAACTCATTTATTATTTGAACAATCACAGCCAAGGCTCTACAGCTATTATTGGCAACAAAATCTTTCTGACAGCAATCATGCCCACCCTGCCACACCAACAGGCAGCACAGACCATTCACACTGCACTGCAACCACAGGGCCACTCTAACCATTCCCTTCAAGCTGTAGAGAAATAGGAGCTTCATAACAAACAGAACACTAATAACAGAAGCCTAAGTCTCCTCAAGGAGCTAAAGACAGCATAGTATCATGGCTCTTTTTTTACAAAGACCAAAAACTGGGCTGACCTCAAGCATAAATCAAAGTTGAGAAAGGCAGACCTGCTTTTACAACTCAGAGCAACCACTGAACAAGAAACCAAACAATACCAGAAAAAACCCACTTCAACTTTCCCAAACAGGACAACCCACAGAACTCATCTTAACTTTTGAGCAGCTTCTGTAAAATCTAATTGATAAACAGCACAATTTCCAACTCTTCTATCTTATCCTCGACTGCTAACATAGGAGTTGTGAATGATCTGAGAACTGAAGCTCAGAAATTTCCATGAGCACATTTGATCTGTTTGATCAAAATTATACATGCACTTAATACCTCAACAAATTGGACCAGAAGGCAACAAGTATTTTTAAATAACATCACTGAAAACACTCCATAAAACACTATGGTTTATACAAAGCTTTAAATACCCAACTGAGGTTTTGTAGTACATGTGGCTGCAACCCTAAACTACAGATTTTCCTTGCAAATGCATGATTAGGCTGAAGCAAATTCCCTCCTGAAAACAGGAATCAAGAGGCCATTTACATGTGTTTTGTTTCATTTCTAATAAAACTGATAAAATTATATCAACGTGCTTTTAATTGCCAGCACAAAAATCAATAACTCAGCTCTCTAGAAGTGAGATTGGCAAAAGTGATGTAAAGGATATTATAATCTTATTAAAATTTGACATGAACAACATTGTAAAGTGTATTTTACTGTTTGTGATAATCAAGCATTTGACAGTTAATTATGCAAAATTTACTGTATGAGCTTAAAAAAAAAATCTTCAAATCTGACAAGGGACTACCACGTTTAAATTAGCTAACCCCCAAGAAACAGCTCCTACTTTTAGAAGGTACTATAGAAAAAAAATTCATGTTAACTCAAAGTTAAAAGTGCAACCAACAGAAAGCCCATTTGAGAACAAAATATGTTTTAGCATATATAACAAGGAATTTTATTGTTTGTTGAGATGCATCTCATCTAAATATCTGATCAATTTTAAATATCCATTTTCAGCTGAGATGAATAAGTCTCAGCAACATTTTTTTTCCTATTCTGACCATAAAGGTGAGTCTTACTGGGTTAGCACCATCACACCTGTTATGTTTGGTGTTCTACTGCATCTTCCACAAATAGAAACTCCTAAATCTATTTGTTATATCTTTTGTTCCGTGTACTCCTTCTGAAAATGCATTGAAATAGAAAGCCATCATCTTATAGTTGAACAAAGATTCTAACAAATATTTTGAAATTTTCAATTATGTTGCTGCTGATTTACCAGATTTTCAGTCAAATATAAAAATTCAATGCATTTCACAACGAACTCGGTGAAATCAATTTCTACAAGGTTCCTAGGCATCTAGAAGCAAACCTGAGTTAGGCATAACCATCTCCTTTTGTACTTGCCTCTAAAGGTATTTTTTATTCCAGACTTCAAGCTTTGCTTTCTGCTCTGTGGATCCCATAAAGTCATCTTGAATTGACAAGAACCCCGGTTTTAGACACTGACTGTGAACTCCCAATTTGCTGTATGTAGAACAAGGGAGGTATGCAAGCCAGTAGACTCACTAGTTCCTCAACCCCATCCAAAAATAACTTTATGGTTGACAGCTTTTTCCACAAGAACCTTTCCCTCACATACTACTGATGGAAGAGCCTAAAGGTGCTGCTGTTGTCACCTGTGGATGTGTTGTCACCTGTGGATGCACAAGAAAAGCAACTCTTCCTTTGATCACACCTAAGCAGCTGGGTTTACTCTCATTTCACTTACTTATTCTTGGAACAGCACTTTGCTTCACTCACAAAGGAAACACTAACATGGCCTCAAAATTATGAGGCCTCGTGATTTTTTAAAGCCAGTTACATACAAAAGGTTAGACAGATAATATTTGTGAAACACTGAACTCAGGAATAAAAAGGCAATATTTTCTGAATTTTGTTTTTAAGAACTACTTACTGTATTAATGTGTCCAGTTAATATCCAGCAACTGCCAAAAAAGTGATCACTTAGCACAAATTACAGACTATTTTTCTGGAAATCAATAGGACACAGAGACACAATATTTTTTTATCCTGCCAGATATTCCTCACAAACACACGTTAGTCTGTCCTCAGAGTATCTGGCTGTCCAATTTTTAACTGAAATATTTGAATAATGAACTTTCTAAAAATATTTCATCAACTTTTTTTTTAAAAAAGGACAGATTATTATCTTTTCACAACAACATTAAAGCATTGCAACTACATCAACACTAACAGAAATAAGCCAGCACACAGACTTTTGACAAGAGAATCAGATGCACCATTCAAATGACTGCTGCAGGTCTCTGGCTGTATGAGTGATTTTCAAATTCAGCAGTGGTTCAGATAATAAATGGGAGAATTATGTACCACGAAGTAACAGAACAGACACCTCCCCATGAGATTACAGTTGACTTTCACTATTCTAAGGTATATTTTTATCAATTAAATAAAAGAAAAAAAAATTAATATATGGGAAGCATTTATAGAACCAGAAACACAATACACCAAGTCTAAGCAACCCTGAACTTTCATTATATTAAAAATCCAAACAGATTGTAAATGACTTTCTCATCTGCCTCTTTACTAGTAATCACGCTTAAACTTAAAATCTTGAAATTGCAATATTACAATATTCCCAAACATTGAAAGGTTTGAACTCTGAGTATAATAGTTTCCCTTTGGTATGTCTGGTCTATTAACAACAACATACTCTTACAATGGAGTTTTGGTAAAAAGCACAAAAGCAGTGAAAACTTTAGAAACCACCCTTAAAGGAATTAATTTATTCTTTTTTGAAACAGAAGCATTTTAAAAACTTTTCAATTTCTCTGTACGTCATCCAAAATTTGCGGCTTAAATTTGTCCAACTGCTCCCCTTCTTCCTGATAAGCACTCAATTAATTGAACTGCATTAATTATAAAACGCCTTGCCTTCAAAGATGAAATCAGCTGCACAGCAAGTGCTATTTCTAGGCACTCATTGGGTATTTTCAGGTGTGCAAGAGGGACTCCAGCATTTAGATTACAATTTTATTTACTAGAAGAAAAAAAATGCTTTGAAAGGAACATCTTTGCTACAGGGTGCTTCTTCCTCCATTTCAGAGACTCTAATTCCTCTTTTGTATGTCTTAGCAGGGAGTACTCCTCTCCCTTGCCCACTTCACACTCTTTGTATTGTTTTAAATGGCCAGAGATAACCCCGTTGTGTCGGATCCCCACTCCATAAATAATTCCCTAAGGTCTCCATTCAAACCCGGACGCAAGAGATAAGCAGCAGCGGGTTGGGAACAGCACTGCAGCTTGGAGGGGAGCATTAGCAGGTGAGCCTAAGATCACCCCTCCAGGCTATTAAAACAGGAACTTGCAGACAGCCCGGCACTGGGCACTCAATTAGGACTAGCAGGCAGTTCTCCAGAAAAACCTTTAAACCGAATCATTCCGTATCATACTTGCCAGTGCCTTGCCGCTTGGCTCCTGCCACGTACCTCTGCACAGAAACTGCAAACTCATTTCCCACATCAACGCTAACCCTTCCTGCATCCATCATCGCAGGTGCCTCTCTGACATGGCTCCATTCTGCCCAGGCAAGCCTGGCTCTACCTGACTTGCTGTGCACTCGGAGCAGGCACCATGAGCCCAAAGGAGCTGCTGCTCCCCGGCAATGAAGGCGGCAATCACTCACAGCAGACGCTTCCCTGTTGGAACCGCTGCTGCTGAGAATATTAAACTTTCTGTGCTAACAGACACTGACTCCCAAGAAAACACTACATTTAACCTGATGCCATAGAGAAAGTTTCCAAAATTGAATGATAAAACTGAGATTATGAGTGTGTAGTTTGAATAGAAGTGTGTAACATCACAGTAAAAAACTTAAGAGTTTAAAGATTTAAGATATAGTAATATATATAAAACAAGATAAGTTTTAATGCAGAAGCTAATCCTTCTTTTTTACCTTCTTCACCTTCTTTTTCAAGAGTTTAAGTAGTATTGTATAATTAAATAAAAAAATCCACATTACAAGTCACAGTTAGTTTTAAGTTAAAAATAAAAATAAAAATAAGTATATCTTCTTAATTAAACAATTTATCCTTAAAAACATTATAAAAAGAGAAATACAACTCCATTTTATAATTTATTAATAGAATAGCACAAAACTCGCAACTTCTAAGACTATAATATAAATAAAAACTAATAAACATCTAAGTCCAAACAAAAATACCATCTCACACATTTAATCCCAACCTTAACAAAAAAAAAAATTAAAATTCACATTTAGTGGTGGATTGACATACAACAATATACAACAATTACAAAAAATATAACCAAACTCAAAACAAAACAAAAGATAGTTAAATGATCTGTTTAGTTAACTAAATCTCACACTATTATTAAAAAAACTTTTAGAAATATACACTTCCCCTACTCAGATAACCGTGCACACAGCTGGCTGGGGATGCTGCCCGGGGGAACACCAGACCCCAGTGCTGGCTGACATCCCCTCCCTGCCTGCCAGCACGGCAGGGCTGTCCCACAGGGGCTGCTCCTCTCAGCCCCTTCAGTCCCAAATAAATTTCCTATACTCATGAAAGATATGAGCGAGGGTACTTTCATACACTGTAATTTTCACTTCAGCTAGAAAAAAATCAGGGACATCTCACATCACAGAGGGGAAAAACTGTCCTTGTCATTGAGGCACATTGCTAGATGTGGGGTTAATTTTTTTCTTGTCACTTTTCTTTTATCCTCCTATTTGCTACAACATTGTCCAAATTTCAGAGGGCATTAAAATGACTAAAGTCTTCTCAGACCATCAATAGAGTCAAAAGGTCTATAAAGAGTCCAAGACATTGACAATGTAATCTATTTAAAAAGGAAGCAAATAAGAGAAATTAAAATTAATTGTTGGAAGAGAAATCAAATTAATTTTCTGCATTTGTTATGACTGGACAGAAGTGGAGAGGTTCACATGCATAATGAGAGACCTAAAAGATACACCTTAAAATGATGCATCTATAGGAGAGGTTAGAGAACAATTATACTATGAACACTAATGAGCTACCTGAGTTTGGACAACAATCCTCTCCAGATTTCTACAGGATCTCAGGAATACAACAGCTACTAATGGAGATACATGAGCTCAAACCAAGTTGTGTTATACCACACACCCTAGTGTGAAGGAGGGAATGCAAGCTAAAGAAAAAATGTGGGCAACTAAGCACAGTCAAGGCTCGCAGCCATGCTAGCCAAATTAATCAAAATTGCAACCAAGACACGGTGGTCAACAGGCTTTTTATAAAGAAAAATCCTGAAGTACCGAAAAAGGATCAGAGGTTCCTGAGGAAGCTCAAGGTGACGGCCTACTGGATTTCTAATAGGCTTTAAACAAATTTTAAGGAAACTAGCAAACCCCAAGTGACAAGATTTCCTGCAGGGATAAACAGCTGATGGTCTGATTCAGCATGGTCCTTCCTCACTGCTAGGCTGGTTTTTTGAAAATCCTGCTTTCAACACTTAAACATCTTATGTTGCCTAGCACCACACTGTTCTACCACATCCTGGTAAACAAAATCAAATGCAACATCAGAAAATTTATTTTGATAAATTACTTTTTTAAAAAATCATAGGAAACTGTTATTCCAAATTGTAATAATTTTCTCAAAAATACAACTGTTTGGTTGGGATATTTTTTGCCAGAGAATTACTGCAGACAGTTTCACTAGGCTTACATATCATGCCTATAATGCAGTCAAGCTAAAATTTTTTGTTTGATTTGTTTAGAAAATATTCTTTGCTTTGGAAGTTTTAATAGAGGTTTGACAGACAGAAGACCTTTTTTTGACTTGGTTACAGCCTTTCCACTCGATTCACAACACCATGAATGAATGAAAGTAAGCATTACTTAAGAAATTACTGATTTGGCCAATGAGGTTACTGTAAACAATTGGCTTCCTTCTTTGCAACATGACTTCAATTGTGTTTGTTTAGCTAAGCTGTCATGCATTTTATTTTGTGCAAATGCATTTAAATTGTGTGACAGCTGCAGTTAGGCCTATGATGGCATGCATGAGGCAGAAAGAGCAGCACAGGCATGTGTCAGGAAAAACAACACATTAGAAGAACTCCTACAGACCAAAAAGATTTCCCATTTCTCCCATTCTTAAGCATTATCCTACTTTATAAACTATATCCCTAATGCCATGCTAGCACTTTTTCTCTCTCGTTCTCTGCTTTTTTAGCCAACCATGTAAAACAACCTGTCACTGTATCAGTTATTCCACTGCATGAGACACTGGTTGAAATGCCAGAATTTTAAAAACATTTGGATTTTAAAGCTGTGAGACAAGTAAGAATCAATGTTATATAAAAGTCTACCAAGAATCTAAACTAGTTTGCCTGGATGCAATCTCCCTGTACACAAAACATGACTAAATAAAATCTGCTAGTTAAAGGTGACAACAATTTGATTCTATTCAGAACAATTTATAAAAGTGTGCCTTGTAACCAAGTAACAATAATAATAACGACTTGCCTAAACCAACATGGTATAGGGTTTTGTACTTGCCTTTTTAGGGCTTTTAGCTTTGCTTATTAAAGTTATTAGTCACAGATTTTACAAGTTGTTGATCAAATACTGTAGGTGAGTGCACCTACACAGCAGCTTCCGGCCATCACATGCAGAGAACAAGACACCTTGCTCCTGTACTGAGGAGTAGGGATGCTCCACAGAAACAAGACACTCCTTGCCCAAATTCATGCTCTTGACTCTCAGAGATAAATTATTCTTGCTCTGCACAGAGGAGAAGAACGTTACCCCATGCTGGAAACAGAAGTGGAAACAAGCTGCTACATCCACGGAATAAGCCACAGGAGAATGTGTTGTTAAAACAAAGAAAGGAGATTCTTCAGTATCCTGCTAGCCAGAATTTCAGTCAATGCTGTAGAACAGCCTCCTCTCTATCAGCATATTTAAAGCAACTAAAAAGACTCTAAAAATCTTCAAACTAGAGTATAGACAGACTGTAACACTTGGCACTGGGGGGACGAAAGACTTCACACAACCATAAAATCATTCAAATCTGACAACTTTTACTCCCAAGTTTTACTCCCAAGAATGGTGTCAACAAAAGTCAGAAGAGACTGTGGAAAGAAATCTGCACTGGTCTTTCTCCAAAGTTACAGTCTTCACTAAGTGTGTGATCTAAGTGATTTAGCTACACTATTACAAACAAAAGTGGCATGGATTTACAAGGCTTATGCATTTTCAACCAAATTTAAACTTTGTTTACATTTGTTTACTGCAATTGTGTAAAGGATTTATGATTCAACATATCCTAAAGTGGAAAAACAGACAACAGTTGAATCTGGAAGACTTTATCAAGCATCTTGATTTTAATAAGCCTTTTAGTCTTTTGAAAGTAGATGCTCTTTTTGTTTCAAGAACTAAATATAAATTTATCCAATACACCTGTGGGGCAGGGAGAAGGAGGTATGCTGCATTATCCAAAGTTTGACCTAATCACCTGGGTTGGCAGTATGTTTTACTCAAAGAGGCAAAAATGGCAATATCAATGCAAGAAAAAATAAAAAATCTATTCCTTCAAAAATCACACATTGTTGTCCATTATGCACCAAAAAAAAAAAATCAAAACAAAACCACCATAGGCTATTCAGATAAAGCATAAATTATCACAGTATGGAGAAAGTGCAAGCAATTTGAATTTTTAATCTGCTAGAATTCATCACTGTATTTACAACAAATCAATTTCATGTTTGTCAAACTTCTTTTTACTTTTCAGCCACGTTGTGACTGGCCTTCTGAAAGCTAATCTAAACTGTCTTTAGTAATTTGACTTGGATTTATAAGCCAGTAACTTCAAAAATAAAACAACTGATGGTGTGTGAATCTTTGTTTACAACTTTGTTTGTTTGTTTTGGGGATTTTCTGTAAATATAAAATATGCCTACCAACCACTTTCAGAAAGGTATTGTTTAGATAACAGAACGAGTTTTACGTGTGAACAAATTCAGGAATGCTTTTTATTTGATATCATCTAATAATACTATTACTAGATGATATAAACTCTGATTTTTCTGAACTGACAAGATGTTGCCTAAATTCTCTCTATTAACTTCAGGTGACAGCTCTACACTTTTAAAGAGTTACACATTAGAGCATAACAATTTGGAGATACAGATCACTAGCCACTTTTAACATTACAGGCTGAAAAATGTACATAAAGACAAAAAATCTTTACAGAATCCCATAATTTCCAAATATAACTTCACTAATCTATTAATTTTAAACACTGTTTAGATTTGTTTTTATGAAAGAAAAGGCTTGACAGTGAATGGATTAACTTCCAGGCTGTCAGCTTACATAAAGACACAGCAACAGCTGAATCGTCTTTTGTTTTCCCTTGGAGGTCAGAGGGCTATGGAAACATTTAGAAAACCATCAGTCCAAACTACCATAATTTAGATATTTTTATCCTCCCAAAACCAAACTCTTATTTCCACCAGCCACTTGAAATAGGTGCAGATTAATCCAACTGAGCTGCTCAAGTGCTCCACGTACCAACAGATCCTTGGTTTGTGGGCAGCCTCGGGCTTCTCTTGGATGCATTATCATTTCCTACTGAAAGCAGCAAGAAGACTGCACCACTTATTGCATTTTGGGGGTTAGTGGGGTGAGAGGAAAAGAAGACAGTAACACACAGTGAAATCCTATCTTCATGATGTACAAGAGAGATTATCTACTCATTTGAAATAAACCAAGGACTTAACTCAAAACATTAAGCTCCAAAAGAACTTGGTAACTTTAGTTTAAATAAATATGGATTTTAACTTTAGAAAAAATCAAATAAGTAAAACTTGAACATGAAAAAATTTCCTTTATATTTAATATTCACTATTTCATAATAGTGACCTCTGTCTTTAGAAATTTAAGTAAGAAGAATTCAGTAGAAAAATACTTCCTGCCTGGCAGACAGCCCTAGCTTATCCAAAAAGCCCTACAGTTCAACCAGGTACTTGGGAATCAGATCAGTACTTCCCAGTTGCCTCTCACACACAGTGACACAGCCATTTTCACATGAGCCCTCTGGCAAGCTCTCCTCCTGAGCATATGAACATCTACAGGACTATTTTTTCCCTATGGCAGGTACATTTTACTGCAAGAATAGCAGTGGATCATAATCTATTCATAAACCTGTTCTGAAACAAGTCTGTACATTTATAAACAAACCTGAAGTGACTTCCTATACTCTATTTCGGGTTATTAAACAAAAAGAATAATAATGCAGGTGATCTATTAAATAGCATTCATTGTAAAATAATCTGCCACTTGCCAGAAATCAAATTATGCTTGTTTTATACATTTATTAAATAAGGTCTGTGGAAATTAGAAATAATAGAGGGTTTTGTTCAAGTAAAAGTATAGCAGCAAAAAAAAACAAAGTAGATCATGATGAATAGAATATACAACATTTAAAGTCACAAATAAATATATTTAGGGCATTCAAAACTCCTTGGACTTACTGGAAGTGATGCCGTTCTCACATAATCCTTTCTTTTTAAAGAATAAATACCATGACTCTTGAAAACAGTATCTAAATCTAGATACTTCCAAAGAAACATTTTTCTTTTTTTAAAATTTAATTAGCAAATACAGTTGTAAACATGACAAGACACAGTTACTCATGCTTCTTAAATAAGATCCAAATATTAAATAATTATTTTACTTGAAATGTTATTTAAAATAATAGTTTTATGTAGCAAAAGAGGCATAGGTAGTTGTGCTAGGTTATAAATAAATAAAATAAAATTTAAAAAACAACAGTGATTTTAAAGCTATGCCAAGGCTAGAAAGAATTTTTTCAACCCTGCTACAAAACAGACAAGATGCTTTAAAAAAGGCAATATTTTGAAATGAGAAGACACAAAGACCTGAATTCTCTATGCATTGTTTGCTTTAAAAGGGAAAAAAGAAATATCTTTTCCACTTGTTTTACTGCAGTATCAATATTTTACAGATGGGTTGGTCCTTAACATCTTTTCTCAATGCAGCCTATATTAAATAACTAACCAGAGCATATAATTAAATAAACAAATATAAAATACCTATGCACTGACTGGAAATGAACATATTTTCAACAGCTATTCAAGTATCCTTTCTTTTTCCACAAGATCTACTGGTGTTCATAAATTTTCTCAGACCTACCATCTTATTTTGTCTGCCTCTATGTACTAGCTTAGTTCAGAAAGTCAGCATGAGCAACAATGCAATATGAGAACTTTTATTTTTATCACTACTCAGAGATCAAGTATTTACCTTCCACAAGCATGTCTGGCACATCTGCTTGATATCTAGGCCCCACTCTGATTTCTCCCTTGTCTGCTAAAAGTGTTTTCAATGATGGATCATACACCAGTGAATAAAAAAAAGTATCCTAAAAAAAAGAGACATATTTGCAACAGCACAATAATTTTTAAAATTAGGTTTGAAAATTTGTAACACCTTCCATTTGGAAATTTGCATACTTTACAGAACACAGGTTTGGTACATAAATCTTTATTTTATATAATACAGGTGTTTCATCATTGTTAGGACTTCAGAACAGAGCAATAATGAAGAGATCCATACACAAAAATACATCAATGGATTTGAAGAGAATTGATCTTAAATGCTTACTGAATTTAACAAGTTTGCACTCATAAGTATCTCAACCAAACTGACTTTCCATTATAAATTAATCTCAAAAAAAATAAGACACTGTCTGTGTAAACCCTTCTCAGGCACTAAAACAGCATTGGCAAAGGTGGTATAGTCACATAAGTATAGGCCAAGCCCTGCTTTCAAAAATATTTTTACTGGTTATCAGTGGTTTGGTGCAAAAATTTAAAAATAAAGACATGCTAATTTCAGTTAGAAAACAATGCCTTCCTGATATTATATTAAGACACTCCAAAGAAAAATATGTTTACTTTAAAGGTATTTTGCAATCTTTCAAATTCTCTGGTAAAGCTAAGCATCCTAAGTATCTTCCAGAGGAAGATGAGGAGATACTTTCCATTCAATAAAAGGAAAAAATAAGGAGGAAAAAAAATCGCCATGTCAATTCCTCCTTCAGTATCTGCTACAGGAAAACATCTCTATATTTTCATCTGTAAGATGCCATATTAATTACTTGAAATTAATTATTTTCTAAATACAAACAGATTCATAATAAACCTATAATTTAAGTGTGTCAATTGATTTTTTATCCAATAATATTGTTTAAATCAGTGTTGTGAACAACATAATTTTTCTAACCTATCATCCAAGATATGATTTTTAAAGTATTGTTTGACCATTTGTTAAAAATACAGAAAGAAAAATAAACTTATCCTAAAATTTACTTGAAGAGAAATCACAATTACCTCTTTCTCCAGGTATGACAGCACAGATTCTGTTTCATTCAGAAGTGCAACACTGCATTTCCCCCTATGCAAACATAAGAAAGAATAGTTACTTTGTAAAAAGTTCAGATTTACAGTAAAGAGTTACTTACAAGAGAACTATCTAGATATACTTTAAATGTCCACACTAAAAGCATAAAAACATTAAAATATATAAAATGAACATTGCCATACTTTAATAATACCAAAATTAACATAAAAGGAACAAAACAAATGGCAGTACTGATCCAGCATTCAAATACACTGGAATTCCATCAAACTGGGAAATAATTTCAGTAATGGAAAGGCAAAAAAAAGAGAAGAGGTATAATGGCAAAAAATAAATACACACACAATTAACAAAAAGGCCTGGATTATAGCAACATCACCTCCAAGTGACTTATCTCCAATAAGTTCAGTGTATAATTTGAAAACAACCCAAACTGGAAATATAAGGCTTTACTTTTAAGGCTGTAAAAACAAAGCACTTTTCTCTTTTGAATGGAAGCATTTTTAATAATGAATCATGGAATTCCATTACTTTCTTCTATGCCCACATGAAAATGCTGATGATCACACTTCTGTGCAGGCTCTTGTTGCCCAGTAGTGGTACAGACCTGCCCACTGTAACATAAGTAGTCAATGCAATGGGACTTGGACCCCACCACCTTCCTCCCCTTTTCATCCCATCTCCCCCAGCATTGTCTTGCCTCAAATTTCTCTGTCTCCAACTCCTCTGCAAGTAACCTGCAGAATTATTTTCAACAAATGGTATTTTAAAGAAGCACTCATGGATGTGGATGAAAAATATTAAGTGTGCTGAATCACCTTGCTGGCAACCCACATTTTATATTATAATCTACAACTGAACTACCATTATATATATATATATATATATGTTTGTATATATATATGAAGGTATATTTATTGCCCCTTACACACAGCACCTTGTATTTCAAGCACTAAACTTTTACTCAGTTCAGTTGGTATTTGCCAGGAGGTTCCTGTGGCCTTACACATCCAGCTACAGGAAATATGTCCATCTCCCATCTACCCTCATGGAACAGACAGAACACACATAGAGAAAGAGCACTTGTTTGCAGAGACCTTCTTGATTTTAAGGTAACACCAAAATGGGTATTGTCAATTTATTCTGTCAGGGTGTGCAGACTCTAAGCTCAACCAGAGGCATTAGAATCCAACTGCTAATGGCTGATCATTAAGTGAACATACCCAGCTAATGTCTTATTCATTGCCACTGCACATCCTGGGAAAGGGGGTAAGTCACACATTACTGTCCTGAATTTCTCTTCATTGCCATACCTGTCAGGAGAACCACACCACCCAAGCAAAATGGGAAGAAGGGGAAGAAAAGTCTGACCAAAATACACAACAGCTGAGGAAAATCCTCCTGCAGCAGAGAAGTAGGAAACATTCTGGATACCCCATCATGGCTTTCTTTGAAGGTTTTCTTTAAGCTTTTGGCCTTGATAATTCCAGAGCATTCACCTCTAAAAATTAATTTGGTTGTAGCATGAAGTCAGTCTTCCAACTTTATTTTAATATTTTATTGGGTTTTTTTAGTGTAAAAAGCTAACCAGGAGTTCACCTTTCCAGTCTGGTTCTATTTTGTAGAGCTCAAGTGTGTCCTCTCTCTCCACTACACCCAGGCCTTATCTATCTTCAATCACCACAGAGGCATTCATTGCTCCACTGCCATCATGACTGCAAAAGTATTTTATGGACCAACCTCATTTTTTATTGGCAGTCCACTAAAAAATTCATTTTATTTCATTAAGATACAAGGTTAGTCCCTGCAGCATGTCTTCTAAGTGAGTGAGTTTCTATTTGATGCTAGATTTCTTTGTCCAGCAATTTAACCACCTAATGGCTGGAGTCACAGAGAGGTAATATTTTGTATGCATATATGACCTCTTGCACGGACTTGTGTCTCCATGCAGACAGCACTAGGCCTACAGTAGACACTAAAATAAAAATACAACAACAACAAAATTCATGTTTGAAAACAGAAGTCTTTCTACTTTTGATTCTCTATATTACAGTTAATCATTTCTGTAATCTAGAAACCTGCAATACTTAGCATAAGTGATTTAGAATCTTTACTAAATTCATAAAAGCCTGCTGTTTATATAACTCCTCCTCTCCTCTCCCGTCAGAGGAAAAGCTCCTCTGTATAGTTGCAAGAGCTCTGCTGGACTGAACTAAGCATCTAGTTCATTGCAGCATGAACACTGAGCACCCCTCAATCATGGATGCTAAGGTAAGAACTGAAGTGAATATTGATTTGCAATAATATGCCACTTAATATTGTCCAACCACCACTGCACTTTTAACCCATTCTTCAATAATAATAATAATAATAATCAAATGCCCTAGAGAAAAAGTTAATGTAATTTAAACCACATTACAACACAACCTGGGAGTTAGTTTTTTAAGGGATGTATCTGAGAACCCATAACTTCCCTGGATTTAAAAATAATATTTTTCTCCTTACACCATTCTGAAGCTTTATTCCTTAATGTTTTTAAATTATTTAAGATAACTGTGAAAGACAGAGTTATATCAAATAAAAAAATCAATATAACATCATACAGTCTGACACTTCCAAACTAGACAAAGAAAAGAAAGGGGGAGCTAGCTACCTACAAAAACAAATGAGAGTGTATGCTGCATTTAGTAGATTATAAAATCAGTTACACACCAAAATAAAATTATACTGTCTTCTTTCAGAAATCCTATTGTCTTTACATTTTAAGTATTATTTAGATTAGTGGCATACAATGTCACACGTTCATTGTTCTGTTGGAGTCTTCTGCCTGAAATGCATCATTAAACTGAACTCAGGTAAAAATTACAAAGAATTTCCCAGTTTAAAAAAAAAAATACATAAATAAATAAAGAGTTGTCTACTATTTTTCTACATATGAAACCTTCCTCCCCTTAGGTAACTCTAATTCTCTGATTTAAGTATTCCTCCAACAAGCAGCATTCTTGACTTAACTGGCATCAGCAAGTTGAATTATTGGCTAACAGCATGAGAAGGTCTCAATGTTAAGATGACATATCTGATTTTGACCTTTTTCTCAAATTAAAAATATTAAGAAAATTGGTATTTATTTCCTACAGAGTTAGGCAAAATGTATCTTGTAGGAATGTTGAGGGAAAATTTATGCAACCTCAGCAATGCACAAATAACAGGAAGCAAAAAAGCAAGTTAGCTTTTATATCTTCATTAAAACTTGATTTTGATGAGATTAAGTTGTGCCTCCAGAATCCTTTCTGCTCTTAGATGTATTTCATATTTAACCTAGTCGCAAATAAAGTGTTGTTCCATTGAGCTGACAACCATGCCAACAAAACTTATTATACAATTAAATCAGCCAGCAACAAAAAGTAATTTAGAGGTCTTGCAGTAAAAGGAGACAATAAAACTCACCTATAAATATATGCTCATGGTATTGCCAGCTTCTTTCATATAAACCACTTAGGATTCAATTTCTTCTCCTGTCCTAGTAGCCAGAGCCACAACTCCTAACTTTTTTCTTTAAAGCATTAATCATGTGAAAGCTCTTTTCACATGCTGCACCTTCCTTCCCTCTCACTTGTTAGAAGCTTTTGTCTGCTTGTATTTTTATTTTTTTTTTGGTATGTTCCAGGTGACTTCACCAGTGAGTTGACAATTTCTGATCATTTACACCCATCAGCTAAGGGATGCCTGACAAGCTATTTTTCCACACCTACAGCCTACTTCCATACCTCAGGGAAGCCCTTCTGTTACAATACAGAAATGAGACTCACACTCTCTCCAGAAAAAAAAACAAAACAAAACAAAACAAAAAAAAAAACAAACACAAAAAAACCACCAAAACTTTAGTTCTAAATTGCTTTTATATGAAAGGATTTCTTCAACAGCCCTGGCAGAAACCCAGGACCATACAGTCCCAAAACCAAAACTCTAACCATCTACAGCCAAAATCTCAAAGCACAGAGACATGATGAGGATTACAAGGAAATGGTAAGAAATACCAGTTAGCATGGTAGATAGAAGTCTCATGGCAGGGAACATAAGGATTTGTTCCCCCTCCCCCCCACCCTTGTTTTATGGAACTATTTTTCCTGGGATGGGTGGGAGGCTGTTTACTGTGCAACAAAGAAAAGGAGAATTAAATTTTAAGAAATAAGTGACAGCTTTGTGAGACACTGATAAGTCAGACTGTCTTGGACAAGTCAATATGGAGCTCATGAAAATCAACACTCTATGTGAGATGTCAGTTACCATACCAGTCCTGAAGGACAGATTTCACAGAGAGTAAGCTGAGGTAAGACCTAAGAGATCTTGAAAACTAAAGAGAAAAACATGGCATGTTTAAGTGAGACCCAATAGAGGAATGGAAAACTTGTAGGAACTTACTTCAGACAAGAATGTGACAACAATCAGTATTTAGACGAGAAAAGGACAAGACTGCCTTTACAAATCTGTTACAATGAAGGCAAAAGATGATGATAACCAGCTCAAGAGTTTAAGTAGCATGAAAAACGGTTGTACCAAGGTTATCATACCAGACAACGCTATCAAGAGATTTCAATAAATTCTGGTTAAACAACCTAGACCAAAATACCAAATTGCCCAGAAGACAGAATGAAATGCCTTCTTGTTTGCACTGTCTAGGGAATTGCTCTTTAACGAGCTTTTTCTTAAAGTAATCAAAATGATAGATTAAAATCTTTATGAAAATTTTAAAAAGCTGATGCAAACACTTATATTTTAAAACTATCAAAATTAATCAAAATCAACAGCAACTGCCTCATTATTTCAGCCCTAACTTATATACCAGTGGAAGCTTCTACAATTCCAGTTCTGCTGTTCTTGCAGGCTATTTCTTCATGTTTTCACCAGATGAGTAAGACAGCCCACGAGACACTAACTTTTTAAAATATAGATTTCTTGGAAGAGGAGGTTTGCAAAAAAAAAAAATTACAAAAGGAAATTACAAGAAACAAAATACCTGCTGCCTTTTAACTAGTATGAATGATAAGATGGGAAAAGGCACCTTCATGGGTTCAGTACCACACCAACAAAATCTCCTGTTGGAATGTAGATGTAGCCTGGGTGACAATGATGCAGTGCAAGAACTCTCAGAAGTCATTGCTCTGGGTTCCCACCAAGTCAATGAAATTTTATACGCATTGCTAATTCAGATACAAGCTGAAGAAAGAAAACCACATGTGCAGACATGGCCCCAGAGACTTAGAAATATTAATTATCAACTGCCCTCCTGAAAACAACAGAATTATGTTGGATAATCTTGTACAGATATATACCAATTGTATCTTGATCATCTGCATCAAGAAATGTTAGTGTCTCAGTAGACATTTGGAACACAGAAGCATGAGTCACTAGCTAGACAGTCTGAGAATAAAATAACAGGAAAGAATATTAGGAAATATTATGCTGGTGAGAAACATCTGATTTGATTTTAACATATGCTGTTACTTCAATGGCAATCGGAGATTAAACTCAAATGAAGGTACATAATGAAGAGGGATAGAAAGGAGCAGGTGCAGGAGTAGAACTCCAGAGTAATCTTTCCCATATCCAGCATAAAGGGAGAAAAGTGAGGGGAAAGATAAAGATATTGAATTAAGGAGGAGAGAGCTACCTGAAATAACAACACTTTTTTCCCTGAATTGTCTTAAATGAGAAAGTGTTCTGAAGATTTCCAATCAAACACCCACTTTGAGCCAAGTCTTGATCCCTCACAAGCAGCCTACACTGCAATGATGATCACCAAACCACAGAGTGGGAACTGCGGGGTCCAAAGAGCTTCTACTAATTATACGAAATTGATTCCCCAGTCACAGCCAGTACTAAGAGTACCTGTGTATTCTACTTTGAAGCACAATTTAAGGGGCACAGAATGTGCTGACAGACACATACCAATGTCTTTATAGCAAATTTCAAGTTCTCAAGACTGCAAAGAGATCAACTGGGGAGCAAGCTATTGCAGGACAGTAAAAACAAACAAAAAAATCATCATAGTGATTTAAACCTGTAATAGATCCCTAACTACAATCTGACTTTTAAAATATTCAATCAATATCTAGAACTGACCAAAAAATCTGCATTGTATTGATTTATAATTAATTGGCTCAAGTCTGTCTCTGTCCATTTACAGAGTCATCTCAAACATGAGGAGGAAAACCCAAACAAAAAACAAAAAACTATTTGATAGGCGACTACTACTGGGATGTGTGCCTCTGACAAAATAATACCAATCTTCTAAAGAATATAAGATTGTGTATCTGTGGCCAAAAGATAAATCAATAAATTTGGTATTATCTGATTAACACACACTTGATCAAATAAAATCAAAAACAGAATGCACAGCAAACTAATTTATGCACATCTAAATGAACTAGTAAATGCCTGGCATCTAAACATGTGCATAGATCATATGGATGGATGGCCCAGAATTTTGATACTGCATGTGGCTTTTAGTCCAAAACTTCAGAGTTTTAATTTTAATTTGAGCTGGAGTGCTCATTTTGTGCACTCGAAATTGGTAAGATTTACAGACAGTCTCCTGAAGCAATCGTGCCCAACTGACGTGGATTTACAACTAATTAAAAGGTAAATATTTTCTCAATGTGACCACAATAAAACTACATATTTTGATAACTGAAAACAAGCATAACTGTAGATGTACTTTCTGTAAACTGGAAACTGCATTGTTGCAAACTCAAGTGATTGATATTTTCTCTCTAGGGATTAATTCACGCTAAAAAGTAAAAGAATTGTTGCCTTTTAGCACAGCACTAGTGAACTGAACAAAACCACAGGAAGCTGGTTAGGAATGATTTTCCATACATTGATTAAACCATTTAGGTTGAAGAACACCTTTAAGATCATCACATCCATTACAAACTGCCCAGTTCAGAAGCAACACACATAACTCCAAGAAACAGAAAGTAAAAGTTTTGCACCCTATGAAAGGCTCCTACTTTGTAATTATACAGAGAATACTACAGAGAAATATGTACTGATTTTCAGATATTTATGTGACAGTTTTCCACTGATAAATACACTTTTCCTTACACTGTTACTAGTACTAGCTATTGACCACATATGAAAACAGGATTCTGTCCTGAACTGAATTTGCATTTTAATTCAGGTAAAAAAAAGAAGAAAATAGTCATGCTTCAAAAGTCCCTTTGCTCCAAATAAACTCATTCCAGAAGGGGAATACCTTGCTTAACAATCTAAATCATTAGGTAAGCACATGCCTATGCAAAACAAATTCACTCCTTATCCAGTCTGATTCATGCCAGAAAATAATCAGGCCTATAAGGATCATAGTAAGCTTTTAAAAAGTAGCTAAAATTTGTATATATATACTCACACATCCAGTCTGCAGAAACTTTTAGTTTGCCAGGAATGCCAAAACTAGAAATTCCAAGGTAATACCACTAAATTATAAAGGTCCCTGTCTTGAGAAGTAACACTACAAAATGACCTGCCATATCTCCCTTGAGCTTCAGACCATTTGTTGTGTTTTGAGTTAAGGAATCCCACGTTCAGAGAAAAAGGATTCCTCTACACCTTAGTTGTATCACACAACTTTCTTTCCTGCTGTTCTTTCTTCTTCATCATCTCATCAGGACTCACTAATATTGATACTTCAAACAACTGAGTAATTTATAACACATCTAAGGTTACAGTTTGTAAGTATGACACATTTTTAAGCTACTTTTTCTTCTACGTCTACAAAGTGGTACCAAAGTTTCTTTAATCCACCCAAGGGCAGATTAAAAGAGCAAGGGTACCATTTAACAACCAAAAACACAACCACCAAAATACCAAAAAAACACCATCACCAAACAAACAATTAAAAGTTAATGAAACACCAAACTGAAAAAAAAAAAAATTAATGCTGTGTTCTGAATTCCATTAATGATCAGAATAATGTCAAAAGAGGAAAACCAAGATCCTTATAGACTGGTACTTTAGAAGTTTAAGTACACTTTTTTCGTACATTTACATGTAAAAGTATGCAGACAGTACAAATTGCTTAATAAAAATTGAAGACTTCTCATGATCTGGCCGTTTGGATGCTCTTTAACATCATATATGCACAGGCACATCTCCTCAGTCATATTAATCAGCTTTTAATAAAACTATCTTATGCAATCACAATTTTTAAAAGGCTTATGAAGACTTTTCTGTGCTGGAGCAGAAGTAATAAACCAAGCCATGATCATCTTAAGATAATTTTGAGGGCTCTTTTCTTGGTTTTGTCAGTTTTTAAAATAAAGGGTACAGGTAAAAATAATTCAGAAACAATGCTCAGAAAGTTTTTCTTCCATAGGTGCACAGAAAACTTGAATTTGCTGTTTATGCCAAGCAACAAATAGAATCCTCTAAAAATTTATCCAATTACACATTGAATAAACACTCCCCATTAAACATTAGGGTGCAAATTTTCTACAGTTATTTGCACAAACCCCATCATGACAAACATCTATGTAATGTACAGATATCCTACGTATGTAAATTGAAATGCAAGAAAAAGAATATTATTTCTTTTTTTTTTTTCCTGAAGGGGGTGGAGGTTTATATTGCTGTATAAAGCAGCCCAAAGGATGCACACCTGCTTTTATTATGACATCTTAGAATGTCTGGCTTATGTATACTTTCCAAACACTTAAAATATAATCATCATCATCATCATCATCATCTTACATAAAACCCCCCAGCCTCAAGTCTGGAACACCAAATAAGCAAACAAGAAATAAGTAAAGATATTGAAACGGTAAGATGAACCTTGATGTATAAATAAATTCTTCTACACAATTCATATGAAATATTTAACTTTAGAGCAATTACAAATGACCTTAGATACTAATGCATCTTTTACAACAATCTAAACCTGTTTAATACCTAATAAGACTTGAGAGCTTAAGAATGAAAAATAATTTTAAAGCTCAAAGCTCATAACCCAACACATCTCCAACAAGATAACCATTTGCAGATTTTTATACAAGAACCCACTTTTACCACATGCTAAATTTTATGGTGAATTTTGCAACACTGGCAGATAATTTCAACTTTCTGACACTTTTCACCATTCTTCACGCCATAACTTTGCATACCTTCCCTAAATGATGTATTTGGTAATGCTCAAACCTCTGAGAGCCCAAGTACCCAGCCCTGGCTCAACTCAGCCCCTCTCTGGGATGGCACTGCTCACAGGAGCCACCAGCACCGACCCTGGGTGCAGTCCCTGTGTGACATTAATGAAGGAGAGTGACTCAGGGAGTCCAGCGGGCAGGACGGCTGTGACAAGGACACTGGGATTACAGAGACTGGCAAAACTGCATCTGCATCATGCAGGGATTAGGAAGGAAGGAGATAATCCACTGGAGGGCTGATACTGACTGCACACATTTGAGCAGACAGGGGAGGCAACAATTTCACTTGTAACTTGACAAGTAGGCAGGAAGGTAACAAGCCTTGTCTTTGAACCCCAGACTGATACATGAGCTTGCTCTGTGCCACACACCATGACTCCAGAGCAAGCTAGGTAATTCCACCTTCTGAAACACATTCCACTGCAAGAACTCTGTACACAAGGCACCATTGCCACACTTAATTACTACCCTACCCACTTCTAATTATTTTCTAAATCTGGCTCTCCAGGGTTTATGCCAAAACTTTTGCTGCTCCATAAAGCTACTGAAATGGCATAGTGACATCTAATTTTAAGGGGAGACAAGATGAAGTCTAAAAAAATCCCAGCATTTCTAGAAAGAAATTACATATCAAAACAGTTACATACAATGTATATATAACAAAATAAAAATATCAGAATGAGAGATGAAACTGTTTTTTACTAATACAAAAGCAAATAGGTTACAACAGAATTATTCAAAACCCAGAGCTGCAGATCAAAAAGCTCCAGAATTAGACATGCACATCAAAGAAATCTAACCCAATAAATTACTGCAAGGTAGTTACTCTGGAGCTTCAACTATGAAGTAACAGCAACAGGTATATAAATGAGGCATCACTGTATTTGGAATTGTGAACTACTACAAAAGTAACCTTAGTGATAGGGTTTTTTTGGAGGGAAAGAGGTGTAATTTCCTCTACCATTCAGTTTGAAAAACATAAAAAGGGTAAAGTTAAGAAAAGAAGAAAGACAAAACAAAAGGAGTAAAACCTTTTAAGTAAAAACTAAACAAAAACATACTAGGTAAAATTCTTTTACTCTTTCCATTCCAACAGAAATGCAGTTAGTCTCAGATACATTTCTTGGCTGAAGATGTAAGGAAAAGGTCAAGATCTGTAGCTGTCAAAAATCTCCATTCTCTTAAAATCAACTTGAATTTTCTCCTCTTCCTTCCAGAGGGGTTGAGGTTTTGTGTTCTTACTCTGGAGAGAATTGATTTCCAACATCCAATCTCCACTCTATACCATTGTACCATTTACTTCTGTAAATCCAGTTTTTCCTAAGGGCTAAAACTGTAAGTGCTGAGAGCAAAGGCCAACACCGTGGAGCTACCTGGGCTTTGATTGCACAGATATCCCCAGCTTTCTATATGGAGGCAACTGACTTGGTAGGCAAGTGACAGCAGAGAACGTCATTGAACCTGACTTCAGCAAGGCCTGCAGTGTCCCAGTGGCCTTCAAGCAGGTTGGAAACATATGGACTAGACAAGTAGACAAGGTTGGAAAAAACCACCAGACTGGAAAGGCTGTGGTGAGTGATACAAAGTTCACCAGGCAGCTGCATACTGGGGGCATCCCTCAGTTGCTGACCCTGGCAAAAAATACACTTTCAACACATCTGCAGCTGATATTAAATTAGATTTATTCACTCTTAAAGTATGACAACTAAAGGGAGAAATTCTACTGCTTTGTTCAATTAGCTAATGAAAAGATAGATAACTAAGGTGGCACCAGGCTCCTTTCAGAGAAGCAGTGACAGGACACAAAGTAGTAGACAAAGTTCCAGTAAGTAAAATCCCAAATATAAAACAAGGAAAAAAAAAATCACCGTAACAGACATCAAACACTGAAACAGACACCCAGAGAAGCTGTGATATCTTCTTCCTTGAGTATTCTGGAGTACTCATGGAAGAAAGCTAGAGGAGTGCCACATCCTCAATATTTCTATCCACTTTAGAGGACAAGCTAATTATTAAAGGTTAAGAAAACCACTGAGCATCACAGAATGTGAACACAAGTAAGTAAAAGACCTAAGTAAGGAATACCAGGAATACCTTATAGTGCATTTGCCTATTTGTTTCTTTCTAAAACAGTTTCAAAATGTTGAAACATCAAGCTTGTTCCAGAATTTGTCTGCTAAAGGTCTTAGTAACATGTGACAGCACAGTCCTGAACATTCATCTGTTCTGAAAAGTAGATGCAAGTCATCACTCTGCCTGCTGTGCTGTGTGGCATGTACTATGAATTCACGTGTTTCTCTGCCTTCTTTGTGAACTATGTACTGGAGAACCTCTATTGTATTTGCTCCCTGAATTGTGAGGTGAGAAGACATTTACAATACTTCTTCTATGTAATCTTCCCTCTGCAAGGAGAATACCTTATTTCAATATCTAAATGTCAAAGTAAGTAAAAGAAACTGCACAGGATTATTATCTCCATGCTATAGTTGGAGCAGCAGAAAATTGACAGTTAAATGACTTTCTCAAAGTCAGAAGAAGGAGCTGAATAAAGCACAAGAAATTAATACAAAAATTTCCAACTTCCACTTTTTGTGTTGTCAGCAAGAGAGATAAGCAACCTCTCATCTCTGTGGTGCCCAGTGACAGGACCAAAGGAATGGCCTGAATTGTGTCAAGAGAGGTTTAGGTTGGATATTAGGAAAAGGTTTTTTACCCAGAGGGTGTTTGGGCACTGCAGCAGGCTCCCCAGGGCAGTGCTCACAGCACCAAGCCTGACAGGGTTCAAGAAGTGTTCGGACAATGCTCTCAGGCACATGGTGTGATTCTTGGAGATGGTGCTGTGCAGGTCCAGGAGCTGGACTCAGTGATGTTTGTGGGTCCATTCCAACACAGAATATTCCATGATTTTATGATTTTCCAATAAGAGAGAAAATAAATATACACATAAAATGTGCTTCTCCTGTTGGATAATATGTACCTTTTTTTTTGGCAACTTGTAGACACTTACGGTCTGAAATAGCTTGGGTCAGCTAGATGTAATAAGAAAACAAAAACTCCTTAAGAATGTAATGTAAGAATACATTTTTTTCACACTAAATTAGACTCCCCCCATCACTGTGCTATTTCGTTTCCATTTCTAGATTCATCATCCCCTCATTCCAACACAAAAAAAAAAGTTTTCCTGACTGCTAAATAGAAGGTAACATGAGAACCTACGTTACTTACAGAAAGAAGTTGACAAACACTTTGAGCTTTAGCAAGCCTCTTCCTGCATTAGCATTAAAGGCAATTTAAAACAATACTTGAAATGCTTCTGCAACATTTAGCCAAACTCAGTCGGGACTTCTTCACATTTAGTGAAGTTGGGGTAATTTAAATTTACATGCATGCAGCCCTAAACTGCAGATCTGACCAATGAGTCACTGCCTCCTTTCCAAACCCATCTGCTGTTTTCCAGGCCAGAGAAAATGGTCAAGCTTCCTTTGGCCAGCAGAATAACTTAAAAAATTAGCCCTTCCAAAGCAGCAACAGACTGACTTTCCACCAAATTATCAACTGATGCTATCAGTGGGCAAGCTAGAGCTCTGAGACTCTTGTGCCTTCTAAGGCTCAAACATCAAGTAACAGAAGGAAAAAACAATGGTGCTTCCAAAGCAGTTCATGGGATAACCTGGCCCAACTCAGCTAAGATCAGCAATACCCTTTTGCAAGGCTGTAGCAGTCCAGCAGAGGGGCTATGGGCAGGCAATCCACCCAGGAGAACACACAGATAAATTGTATTTACTACTTCTTACCTGATATGCGTTGCTGGTAGGGACTCATACTGGCGAGAAAGGAAAAGCTCTCTGTGCTTCAACTGATGTTTCTGTTTATCAGTCAAATCAACCTCAATTGTAGTTTCAGACTCTTCTTCAACTTCTTCTGCAGAGAAGCAGAGCGTAGGTCGAAATTAACTGTGTTGCATAACATCATTGCAGCCATTTCATTTGACATCCCCCCCACCCCTTAGCAACCTCCTTTAGTATTTCAAAGAAAAGATGAGTTTAACAGGACTACAGTTTATGTAACTTGACAGAATGTTAAGTATTTTGAATTATACACTTCTACTTCAACCCTTTAAAAAATCATGCTCCTCTCCTCTGCACTACGCATTGATGTCTTTCACACAGTTTAAGAACAATCCTGTCAACATTACTCATTCTTCTTTCATCTTCTTTCCTCTGTTTTTTTCTCTTGCGTGCTGACCAGTTTTGGGTTTGACTTTCTCTTGCCAATATTACTAGCACTAAAACTTTTACAGAAGTCCTGGAGAAAACCACACTTTCTATGTACTGAAATTTACAAAACATAACTGAAGTCCAAGACTGCAAAATCAGTCTAAGAAAACTGAAAAAGTCTAATGTCTTCCACTACGTTAACCTTCTTCCATACTGACAACAAAGGCAGTGTATTTGCATATTTAAATAAGATTTAAAGTTGTTTCTATTTTAAGCAAGGCAGGAAGAAATAAAAGCAGACACTAGAAAGAGTCACATATAGATTTGAAGGACAGTGTTCCCAGTGCTTGCTAACATGTCACACAATGGCAGGCTCTCCAAAAGAGCTACCCTGGCATCTTGAGGACTGAACTTTTAGTGGATTTTTGGGACATGTGGAGCTTGAATCTGTACTTCCTCCAGCTTCCCAAAAAGGGCAAAAAGTCCCTCTGAATAATGGATGCAAAATTACAGACCCTTTAAAAACTTCTTTAAAATTTGGCAACTTTCTACCTGGTAAATTATCCATCATCTGCAAAACCAAGTGTAGTTTACAAAATGTTTCTCAGAAACTCAACAACAGAACCTCAGCATGAGATAGTATTTCATGTAACTACCTACAACAGAGGACCTCACCCGCTCTACTAATAATAACCATTTTTACAACCAACCTACAAAGACTATTTCAAATTGAAGCCTGCCTGCATCCTCATAGCAACCACAGTTCTCTCCAAATGCAACACTACTACTTTTTTAATCGTGCCTGTGTGTAGTTCATTCCACTTCTAATAGTTCTTTTCACAAAAGTGATATAACAACATACCCTGGTATAATCAACTTCTTTAAACCCAATTCCACTTTAAGTCTATCTTGCTGTAAACACCCCCATCCCCTTTCCTGTCTTGGCATGTTTTGTGGAGAAAGAGAGCAAGAAAACAAAAATGAAGACAAGAATTTCACCCATCTCACTTGACAATCCACAGCCTCACCAGGCATATGCACAGGTTCAAGTCAAACTATAACTCAATTCAGAATTATTTTGGCATCTGTAATTAGGCAAATAGTTAATTAAAAAATAGAAATTCATATTAAAAGGTTTATGTTTGTGTGGGTTTTGGCTGGGATAGGGTTCATTTTCTTCACAGTGGCTAGCATAGGGCTGCGTTTTGGATTTGTTGATAACACAGGAATGTTTCTGCTAGTGTTGAGCAGAGCTTACCCAGAGCCAAGGCCATTTCTGCTCCTCACCCCATCAACAAGGAGGCTGGGGAGGCACAAGGAGCTGGGAGGGGACACAGCCAGGACAGCTGACCCCAAATGACCCAGGGGATACCACATGGCATCATGATCAGCATATA
The DNA here is from genome assembly GCA_034509185.1 of Euphonia xanthogaster. Taxonomy (NCBI): domain Eukaryota; kingdom Metazoa; phylum Chordata; class Aves; order Passeriformes; family Fringillidae; genus Euphonia; species Euphonia xanthogaster. Next base: position 23,927,022 of record JAYDZK010000169.1, on the reverse strand, counting down.
AAGCTGGGGACAGAAGAGGGAAGTGGGGACATTTGGAGTGATGATGTCTTGCCTTCCCAAGTCACTGTGGTGTGTAACAAACTCTGGCTGTCCTGGGGATGGATGAACACCTGCCTACCCATGGGAAGCAGTGAATTAATTAATTAATTAATTCCTTGCTTTGTTTTGTTTGTTAATTCCAATCCCTATCCTACCTGGGGTAGGGAGCTGTGTGGTGTTTTGTTGCTAGTTGGGGTTATACCACAGCAACGTTTCCAGCAATTAATTTCTACAACTGTTTATTACAGTAAGTGACCATTACAAGCTACATTTTGATTGTCAGGTTCAAGCATTAATATTTATTCCAGTTACCTTGGGTTTGGGGCTTTTTTCCTAAGTAATTTAGGCATCCAAACATAAGTTTGGTCAACATATCAAAAACATCTGATTACAGATAAGACACAAAACACATGACAATATGGGCCATTTTAAAGTTGCAGGAAGCCAGAGATGATATTCCACCGTTTAAAAATGGCTTTAGACACCTATGCTCATCTCAATATCTTCCTCAAGTAAGAATTTAAATTAAAAAATTAAGAAGAAAACCCACTACCTTTAAGCAAATTTATTTCCCTCATCTTATACAAGCCATGAAAATGTTGATCCAATAGCCTGAAGCTGAAACCAAATGTCTCTTAGACCTAGCTCTTAAAACACTCTGAACCTAAATATGAAACAATGTAAATTTCTCTGTTGTATTTTTAGAAATAAAACAGATGTTTTACACAGGATGATCTGACAAGCTGGGTAATAAGTAAAACAGACCATGACCAGACACAGAATAGTTCCATCCACTCAACACAATTTACCATTGGGAAAATGTTACCATTTCCTGCTTCAGCATTAAAATATAAAACCAATGTTCACAGTAGGATTTTTTAAAACAAGTAATAATTTGTCCCAGCAATTATACAAACCAGTACCAGGAAAGGAAACTGGACAGCATGAAGAAGGGAGGAAGTTTGCTTGATGGCAATATAAAGAATTCTGCATCTGAAGAAACCTCCAGAGAGCTGCTTTTGAAGCAGGTTTTTTCAATTATCAAGCCTTAATACCCATTAGAAGGAAAGTGGTAACAACCTTGCAGAACTTTTCAAGATCTCTTCACATCTTTGACTTGATTTACAGCACATGTGAATTTCATTTGCTACCCAAGGAGAGATTATTTCTATTATAAGGAGTGAAACAGAAGGTACCTACATGAAATCACTAAGTAGCACCAAGTTAAGCACATTTCAGCACTCAGGAAGGGAAGAAAAGCAATAGCTCAGAGTGAGCAAATATTTTTATGCAGCAATATGGTGATGACATACACAGACCTCATTGTTCATTGATTAGCGAGACCAAAAAAAAACACAACTTAAAATTGCTCAGCTAAATATAATTTTGAACTCTTAGGTATGACTCCAAAGATAAATACTTCATACAATTATGTTTTGAAAATTACACACTTCCCTTTAGGCCTTGGGCAAAATTTAAGATAATGGTGTTTTGTGGCACTTCTCCCAGCTTACAAGAAATATTTCATTATTTAAAGGAAAAATCCTAGTGAGCAAAAGCAGGCATCTCCAGTGAGCTTTTAAAACTTGTGGTCTATTTATTATATGTGGGCTTTCTAATCATCAGTGGTAAATAATAACTGTGCTCCTGAAAATCAGAGTAATCTGGTGGTGATACTTTCAGGGACAGAACTGCAACTTTCCCTTTCCCAACTGATGTAAATTAGACTGAACTGACTCACTTAAGCAATGGATACCAGAAAGAAACTGGAACCCTCACTCATTTTACATATGCATCACCACTTTTAAACATGATAAACACTCTTTTTTTCCACCTTCCATTTAATTTGTGGGATTTGCTGTTAGAAAATGGTGGTGTTAGAGAGCCTGAGAAGAAGAGAAAACTGTCCATGCCACCTAAACTTAGTATACAGTATCTCTGTTTATAGTTATGTGATGAGTCAAGCTTGCTATGAGGAAGAATTGCAACTAAAAGGCAAATAAACTGAGGGCAAGTCTCCAGAAATACAATACTCCCATTTAATAAAGATTTCTTTTTAAATAACTTTTTTTAAGTCCTGAAAGACATTTAAAGGTTTTAACGCAACTCCAACAACTGTATAGTTAACCATCAGCTAGAAAAGCAAGGTCAATTCCTTGGACATACTACTCTCCCTTAACTAAATCAAAATAATCCCCCATGTGCTCTCCTTGTGTACTGCAAGAGAATAAGAGATTAGTTTAAACATTGAAGACTATCTTCAGGGAGGAGAAGTAAATCTTCAGTATTAAAAGAAAGGAGGAAGTTATCCCTCTATTGCCACCAAAATGCTGACAGCATTCTTTCCAGCTAGAGTTGGAATCTGGAAATTCTACCAAAAATCATGGAAACAGTAATTCAGGCTGGAAGAGGCCTTGGAAGGTCCCTTGCAAAAACTATACTTCAAAATAGGCTCAGCTGTGAGGTCCGTCCCTGGTACTCAGTAATTGCAAATCTCTGAAGACAAAAGACCACAGAAGCTCCCCATCCCCCAGTAATGGAGAAAAGATTCTACAAGTATTTAATTAATCCAAATCACTCCCGTTTCAATCTAGGCACTGCCAAGAGTTCAACTCCATCTCCTGGTCTATAACCCCCATAGGCACTGGGAGTCCACCTCTTCTCCAAATTGAGAAAGGTCAATTCCAGATGACTCTCCTAGAAGGGCAAGTGCCTATCATGATGGTTTTTGCTGAATGCATTCCAATTTATCAGCAACTTTCCTTTTATCAGGAACCTAAAATTGGATGTTTTATAATTATAAAATTAAATTTAAAACATAATTCAATGTAATGCAACAGGTGCTGAATAATTAGGGAGAAAAATCTCTTGCCTTGATCTACTGGCTATGTGCCTGGTGATACAGCCCAGGATGCTCTTGGCCAACTCCTTGTCAGGGAGTTTTCTGCAGGCAGCTTCAGGGCCCTTCCTGCAGAGCTGCTCCCCCAAGCCCCCCTGTTCTCAGCTTATGCTCCTGCCAGGAGCTCTTCCCTCCTAGGTGCATTTGTCTGTACTGAACATCATGTTCTTGACAAAGCACTCCTCCTGCTTTCTAGGAATCCCTGCATACCAGCCCTTCCCTCAAGCCATCAGCTAGTCACCCCCTTCATGCTTGTGTCACTGCAAAGATAAGAGTGCAGCATATTGCCTGCTCCAGCCACTGCTAAAGAAGGTCCCCATGGAGATTTCCATGAGACTCCACACACAGTGTGGACACCTAACCACCACCCTCTGACTCAGACCATGCAATCAGTTTTTTAATCAGCTAGTTGTCCCTTAATCCACGTCAATTCCAATTGCTTGGCCTGCTACAAAGAAAAAAAATAAGAAAAAGAGAACGAGAAAAAAGCAGAAATAGGAGACTGGGAAGGCATAATGGGAAAACACAAGACTCCTTTCAACAGCGGCACAGACCAATGCTGGATGAAAACTGCAGAGTACCCAAAGCTACAGCGCATTAACTTAATTGCTTGAAGCCATACCTTGGCTTAGCTGTATCCAGCTTATGCAAGCATTCAAATCACCACCAACAATATTTGTGTAAGTTTGTGGAGTTACAGCCATTTCACTGTTTGTTAAAATACTTTTCAAATTGTATTAGATCAGTATGAGATCAGAATTTCATGTTCAAAGAAAGTCTCACTTTCAGAAAATTTTCCAAACCTTCTTCCTTTCCTGTATACCTTTTTCTTCAACACTCAGACTAAAAAATATGTACATTGCAGGTATCAACAACATATTTTCAAACCTACAGATAAAAAGCTGGGAATACTGAAGAGCAGCAAGTTTACCACACACCAAAGGAAAGGTGGCTGTGCATAAGTCTGTTTAAGCTTAGATGGTTGTAGCAAAAACTTCAAATGCACATTTGGTAGTTAGATGCTACAGCAGTAACAACTATAAATATAGATTTTGGGGGAGAGAGAGTAAATCTAATTACTGCCAAATTTCATACAAAAGAAAAACAGTAAGTCTAACCATCTGAACAGCTTTATTCAGACTGTGAATGAAGAGCTCTCTTAGGTTAGCAGTAGGCCAATTTGCTCATCTGCATGAGGCTTCTTGCCACGTTTCATTGTACTAACTTAGTTGTGATATTTAATCCCCTAAAGCTGTAGTAAGGCCATTTAATCAACTTTGTGAGCCAGACTATGCATGGTTACACTTTCAATTTGAGTGAGGAAGCGTTTCCCAAAGCTGAATTAATTAGCTTTACATATACCACGTCTGTTGCAATGTTCAGATGACTTAGAATGTCTAACATCAATTTGATATTTGCTGTTACTTTCAGATAGGATAAGAAATCCAAAGAGCAGTTTGTATACATTACAAGTCATGTAAGTAGCATATTGCTATCTAAAGCATGAATCTGAGCAATTTTACAGGTAAGAAAAAAAGAAGTGATCACTTGTGCTTACAGGGAACAGGTCTACTTTTAATTCCTGCTGGATAGCATGGATATACATGTGGCCTCTAAGGGATTATCCAGTTTTCCGACACAATTATCCAGGTGATCTTCCCACACTACCTCATCATTCTTTTTCTAACGAAGGTCACAAAACAAAGAAATGACTACTGTGTAGCCATTAAGAACTAATATGCCAACCTCCTGTCCAATAATAAAAATTATTTCCAAAAGAATGCAAAATGGGTTTTTGGATACTTCCAAGTAGCATGTTATGATAATAACAATTTCCAGGACAATAGTCAGTCATAAGCAATTGGACAACCATATCACATTTATCACAGGCCTGTAGAGAAAATATTTTATGGAAAACATCACACCTTTCATAAGCAGATAAGTTCACCTTCCCAAACTTGATGGGCGGAGGTTATTTGATAACTGGTTCTGGAGATTTTTGAGAGCTAGGAGCTTGTGGGCGGAAAGCAAGGAAGGATTACCTCCATAAGTACTATGAATCATGATGTGCTACATTAATAAATAGATCCTAATAAATTAAATATAACATGAATAAATGCAAAAGCAAGCACAATAGTTCTTTAACCATTTTTCAGCACTGCAAGCTAGTTTGTAACAACACTACAGAACAGAAGGTCCTACAGAAGCATGAGATCAATAACACGCTGGCAGTGGTGAAAAAGCTGGTTTATGTATCATAAACTTCAACTAGATTTTTCCCCTTTTACCTGATTTCTGTATCACCTATTCAAATGCAAATTCTCCCAAATGAGAAAAATATCCTGTTAGAGGGCTCAGGTTGTGTTTGGTCATGTGTACATCTGAATCAACTACAGCAAGCTGCTGCAGGATGTGAGAAGCAACAGCCCTGGGTGGTGTTTCTTTGAGCAGCTCATTAGGAGCAGCAAGCAGCAGAGTGAAAACTGTGCCATGGACACTGGTATTTGCAACATGATGAACATCCAATTACTGGTTACATCCAGCTCATCAGCTGAATCAGAAGTCAATTAGTGGTTTTTCCAAAGTGTACATATGTTTAGAGCTGTGTGGGAAAGAAAGGAAATTTTAGTTCTACCCTCAAATCCAGGCTGGCAGACCACCATGAGCAAAAGGGTACACGGTTAATCTGACAGCACCCAAGAAATAATTTTTAAATTCATCATCTGGCTCAAGACATACAAAGGCTACCTGCAACACTGCCATGTAAACTGCATGAATAACTACTACACCTTATTTTAGGAAAAGGGAGATTTGTATATTCCATTTTCCTGAGACAGCTGCTATTAATAATTTTTCCCATCACTAAGATTTTCACCATTTTTATGTGAAACTCCTGCTCATACCTTGTTTTAACAGGATAGTCTTTCCTTTAGCATAGGCAACAGGTCTGTTTGATCTAGTTGGTTAACAAGCTGCATGGTTTTCTCTCCATAAGAAAATGTAATGTTAATATATATTTAAAAAAAATAAATGTAGCATGAGAAGAACAAAGCACACAAAAATTTGCTCTTATGTTTTCTGTAAGAACCTGAACTCCATGTTTAAGATCTACACTGGCATTTTCTTGCACTGTGTGACAATAAACACAGAGTTTCAGAGATCTAAACTGCTTTTCTAACATTCAGTTCACATCCTCAAAAGCCGATAAACAACTTTTCAAAATTTGTTGGCAGAGATGAAAAGGCACAGATTGTACAAGAACTCTCCTACCCCTACTCAGAATGGCATATGATTCTGCTTATAAAACACAAATTATTTATCTTCTACAGCATCTCCTTACAGAAGGGCTGAATTTTGTTGGACTTTTTGCAGGAAGAAAGGAAGAAGTAGGGAGAAAATAAAAAGAAAAAAAAGGGGGGAAAAAAGAGAAAGAAAATAAAAGGATTTGTATATCCTGTTCTTGGATAAACAATCCAAGAACAATCAAAATACATTAAGGCTCTAGGTGTGGGATTAGGAAATGAGAAGAATATTATCCAAGAGAATGCCTGCTCCGTGCCAACATGGTAAGAAAGCTTTTCTGTCTATAGACCTGACAAGACAACCAGGAAGAAGAGTTCATTCACTCTGATGGTCTGTGCAAGACTTAAAGGATGATTTTTTTCCCCATCTTTTTTTCCATCAACTATGTTAGAGATTTACATTCCAGGATACATTATTTCCTTAATGCCTGTACAGAGATAATGAGATCATAATTTACAGGAATTGTACACATGAACTGAGAAAAGTGTAAAGAGATATGAATACATGTATTACTTTAAATAATTAAAGCATTTTAATTTATTCATTCTGAAGCCAGAAGGAAAAACAAACAAACAAAAAAAAAGGCTAGGAATAACATCACCATTAGCTATTCAAATTTTAATACATATGCCATTCCCAAGTAAACCAACAAAGTTTTTCTTCTACTCTCAGTACTTTGCTTTGTAGACAAAATGTCCAAATACCATTTTTGTTGCAGCAAGTAAAATATCAAAAATCTTCACTTATTCATTGCATACATGGTAAATCTTCAGTATTCTGATTCCGGCTTTTTTTCCTCTTACTAAAAACAAAAATTAAAAATTAAAAGAAAGGGGAGAGCATTATGAAGGTAGATGAAATTAGCCCCCATTTGAAGGCAAATGTAAATATAAAAGCTATCCATATATCAAAACCTTTCTTCTTGTATAATACTTGCCAAATGAGTCCTTGGCCTCTTGAGGGCCTGCTGAGAATAACTGCATCAGGATTTCACTCCTGACAGCAGCATCAGTCAAAGGATCTGCCTAAAGGCACTGCCACACACCAACGTACCCTTTAGGGTCTGGGTTACAGGTCACCAACTCTGCCAACACTATTTCTACTCTGGTTTAAGCCAAAACAAGGCTGCATTTTTAATATAGGAAACTGAAACATTACTCCCTTCATCATTGCTTATTGCTGTCACAATCCTACATAAAAACAAGAAAATTTGAAAATTAATTCTATCATTCAGCATATCAAAAAAGGGAAGATAGCTAATTTAGTTGTGCTGGTTTTGGATAGATGTTTAACCTGTTGTACAAGTAGAAAAGGCACATGCACTCACATAACCCCTGGATATATGCATATATAGTGCTCTATGCATAGCCCAGCAACTCTGCAACCTGCACAGAGACATTCTGTGTACTGTGATAAATCCTCAAACAGGTTTTGGACTCAGGCAGTAGGTGACAGTCAAAATGAACTACCCAGCTTCCTGAAATCTTTTAGGAATTTGATAATGTAGAACAGGCTTTTACTGAAAAAGCATTGCCCTTTTTACCACTCAGACTTTTTTTGCTTATGGGAGTGACATATTCTACATCAGTACAAAACAATGTCTCTGCAAGGATCACAGAATCATTTGTTGCATATCAAAACCAAAAGCAAAGCAGACTCACACTACAAATCTTCACTTGATCAGAGAGGGTTACAAACAATAGCTGAGGTAAAAACCAAAATATTGATCAAACAGACAAACTGCACTGTGAAATAGCACAGCCACTCTGGCCATCCCACTCCATGTGGTTTGGGGCATGACAAACTCAACATATTTGCTAACTTTGAGTCCTGTTACTTGTGCAGACTACCTTTAACAGAAAGAGAGATTACAGACAAATCACACAGCAACTTTATACATTCATCTTATCTGATACTTCTACCTAGTCCCTAATACCTCACACCCTAAATATATAAATATATACACACACAGAGCACTGCATGAATCAGCTTGGGTAGGAAGCACTACACTCATTCTCACGCAGAGCCTTGCCCAAGCTGAAAAGCTCCACTTCCACCAGCATGTGTGCAGTTACAGGCATGCATGAGTATTACCAAGGGCAACTATTGCACACTTCATTACACTGCAGAACACAGACATTCAAGAATTACTGCTGGTAAGCCTTTAAATCATCAGACCTGATTCCTACATCACACATTTAATTGCCACTGCATGATGGGAAAGTCTTTCTATATTAATAGTAAGTTTACATCATTCAAATTTATAAATTATATAAAGTGCTGATTCAATTAGACTATCAGAGAACTCTTTGAAGATGTGAAATGCATCTCTTATTGGAGCTTTACAGATAGAAATAACCTAGCAATATTTTTGTAGTCTAAAATGTATGCCTCAGGTGCTTTGGTACAGTGTGAGTGCACTGGGAAGAAAGTGGGAAAAGTCACTTAAAATTAGGGGCCAAGGGAAAACAAAAAGAAGTAGAACCATTTGAGATTATAGAAATCTACTTATCTTGATGAGACAAAAAGTTATGATCAATAATATCAATTTAAATACCACAAGTATTTTAAGGGTACCAAGAAAACAGTGTTGCATCACTCGCATGCACAATTAAGAAACATGAAAGAGGCAGGAAACTGAAAGAAAACAGTTACATGTTTTCCACAGATCAAAAGAAACCCTGAACAAGTACAGTAACAATGGCATGTGTATTTAAACTTGACCACGAGGAAATGAATCCTAAGGAACACGGGGAAATAGAGGAATGCACGATGCTTTGGCAATTTTCTGTGAATACTCTCTCCTTCTAAAGACTCAAATGTGAAGAATTTATTTTGGGAGTAGAGCTCAAAAAAATGACACTTTTTTTACCCTACTGAGTTCTTTACTAAGGAAACATACTAAATAAATACTTCTGGTATTTAAGTAATAAAAATAAAAACTGAGCTTCATATATCTTATGAACAGTTTTAAACATGAACTGATATTTTACAGCTTTCCACTCTTCACAGCAAATTCACAGAATTAATCCAGATTTTAGGTTTAGTTTGTTTTTACAGAGAAATTGGCAGCAATGTATTCAAGCCTCTCAAATTCTGTGTTCAGAAAATAAGATTGGTGAATTTGAAATAAAATTAACTTACACACGCTTGCCCAAAATTATAAGTTTATACTTTGGAGGTCTAAAGATGAAGCTAGCAGTTACTAGCTAGCAAAAATTCAGTCCATGCAAAAATTCAGATGTAGTTATACAAATTGCACAGAGCAGACAATTTTTTATATGTGAAGAAGCCACGCGTGATCCAAACGCAGATCACACATACACAGGTGAAAAAAAATGGGTCTATGCAAGTTTTCCATAAGAGCTAGAAACTCCTAAAATTATGAACTTAGATGTAAATCCATTCATCCATTAGGAGAAGATCATTAACATTCACAATCTAACAAGCCATTCTGCACCAAAGGAGGAGCCTGAACAGACACCGAAGTTAATAACTCTACAAGATACTTGGGGCTGACAGTAAACCTGTAAATGAGACAATATAACTACTAATTCTAAATGTCAGTCACAAAAAGAATACTCAGATATTGTCAGAAGCAAAACACTCCTCATTAGTGCTTCTTTATTTCTTTCCCTGTTGAGGAGAGAAAACATTCACAAGTTCTTTAACAAAAATCAAATGAAGAAAACACATAATTTGTGACACTACCCAAAGCACCCTTGAAAAGAATAATTGGGAGCCTTGAGACAAGTTTTTCCTTGGTGACAAGGAAGCAGTTTTCAACAGGGCTTGCTGTATTTCAGCAAGTTCTGAATTTTTTCTCCCCTTTTCAAATAAATTACAACTGATGGCATTCTCCTGGGTAAATGAAGGAAAACTTGATGTTCCCCTGTCTCAGGAGATCAAACAGATCATGTTTCCCCACAAAAAACCCCAAGCTCATTTTCAGTGAAAATGATAGACTCATCTAAGTGCCTTAGCATAAAAGCTACTCTGTCACTGATTAAAGAATTTGTTATCTGCATCATCCTTAAATGGCCCTCCTAGGGTGTGTCTCTCCCACATCACAGACTTCAGGATTTCCAGAAGCAACACAACAAAACTGAATTTGCTACTTCTTAGTTTACATATCTCTATCAGATGACTGTAAATAATATTAACATGTAAAATTACAACAAAAGCAACTTTGAAACCTATACACCCAAATTTCCTGGCTTACTATATTTGGTTTTGTCTCCATTCACCAACCCAAGAGCCTTCTGATGATCTGCTCACAGACAGGGACTTCTGAAAAATGCCTTGTCCTCAAAGAGGGTAACTATGTGAGATCAAAACTAATTTTCTCCTAATTCTGGGGGGGGTGTGTGTATGTGGACAAAGAGGACAGAGCCAGGGATAGTGAGCTGCAAACAAACACTCGTTTACAGAAGCCTTGAGATTAACAAGGCAGTATCTCACTGAACCAGTTACACGAGTCTGCTCACCCACTCCTCAGGCATAACTAGCAGCCAAGCCTTCCTCCTCATATACAATTCAAGAGCCTCTCCTACCTTTCATTCCCAGCTCTGTCTTTCCAGGCCTTAGCTCCTTTTTCTCCTATCCAACTGGAAAAATGGTATCTTTCATCACAGGGTGGTATCGACAGATCTCTTTTCTTAACAGCAAGCAAGAGAGGTCTGCCCACCAAGGGCAATTGAAAAAATCAACTGTAACCTAACAGAAAACTTTCCAAAAGCCACACAATTCCATGGAAGTGCTACTTACACTACTGTTAGAGACACAAATCAATTGACCTCTTAAGCTCTAAAGACTTGTTTTGGTTTGGTTTTTTTCACCAACATGACCACAAGCAAGACAAAAAAAGTATTCACCATGGAGTTGATTTTTGTTGTTTGGAACTCTTTTTTTTTTTTTTTGAGAAACTATTAATTATTTCAACATTTAAAATTATCAAGACAGAGAAAATTGATTGTATGCAGTAGAAGAATTAATATTTGTCTCTTGGGTTTATTCCACCAAGGGTGCTTCTAACTGAACATAGGCTACAAAGACAGGTATCAAGGGAAGCAGTGAAACCAAAAAAAAGACAATTTAGGATTTCAAATAAAATCTCTAGCCAAAACATACTTTTTATGGTAAGACATTATGTGACTTGAATTAGATAACAGGAAAAGTCATCTTAAAGTGATTTTTCAGAAAAGGGATTGTGGTTAAAGAAATGCTCTATCCTTTATGAGAACCTGTTTAGTTTGATGTACAAGAACTACTATGATGAAAAAGAACCAGAACCAAAGAAAAAAAAAATCCACCAAGTTTCTGGTTGTGTTACAATCTGATTGGACAAAAATAGTCCAGCTATAGTATTTTATACATGTTTTGAATTCTACTGAGTCAAATATGTGACTGAGATAACAGAACACTGAAAAACACAAGGTGCTTTGGACAATTTTCTCTGGAGCTCTTTCCTTAACCCCAAGGGTCTCCACGCCCATAACTTTTTTCATAAAACTTTCTAAATTGATTTTTTTTTATTGTTGTAAAGGGCATTAAAAAATCTTGTGTTTTTCCTGGAGTTGAGTATTAAAAATACTGCTATGCAACAGCAACCATATGTTGAAAAACCTGATGACACATGAAAAGGAACTCACATTTCAGTTTTGAGTATCTTTAGGAACATCAGTGAGTAATCTGCTAAACACTACTGCTCAAGTTAAGCTAATTTTCTTAACATCTTCAATGATACCTGCTAGCCTGCAGCTCTACTAAAATAAAATGCTTCTCAAAAATCAGATGGAATATCAACAACTTCATTCTCTCAGATGCATCTGGAATGTTGGCAGTTAACATAGACAATACACAAAATATTTCTCCCCTCAAATACAAATCACCTTTAAGTGAAGGTAAGAAGACTCAGCAGCAGCTAAACTGCTCTGCAAGATCAAGCCATTTCCAGGGATGCTGGAACATTCTTGATATTATATAGAAAATAAACTACAAGTGTTTGTAAGGCACTTTGAGATCTTTTAACAGCAACTATAAAAACATATTGGCATATTAAATATTTTTCACCAACTTTAATAAGAACTTCTAATAGGGGCATTACAGGCAAAAAAAACTGAAGTACAGACAGAATACTGGATTTGTCTCTGATTGCAACACATCAAATTCATAAAAAAGTAAGAACTGAGTACAGACTCCAACATCTGAAGATAAAGTTTCAGTGGGCATGGCAGTGTTCAGTCAAAGACTGGATCTTGAAGGTCTTTCCCAACCCTAATGATTGTCTAACCAGGAATGCCCAGCAGGACTCTTCTCCTCCTAGATATCTATCACATACAAAAATTCTGTAGCAGAAACACCATTTTACAAAGCAATGTGACATGAAACATGACTGATCAAGAGCAAAAGAATAAAAGTTTTTAAAATGTGCAACAAGTAAAGCCAGTAAGTGATCTCGTAAAAGAACAACTGAGATTGAACGTGATTTTTTGTCAGCTTCTGTAGTCTAGAAAAATTTCATTTTACCTTTCATCTCAGTCAATGAAACAAATATCTCTGAGTTTTTTTTAATGGAGTACTGTCTCATTCACAAAGAATATCAATTCTGTTAATGAGAAAAAATGCATTCTGCATGGGCTTTATCACAGCCCAGAAATATTCTTGGCATTTAGTCAGCATCTCAGCACACCTAAATGAAACAAACCTTCTTTAATAAATCAGAAGATGAAGGACTGCAAGAACAGTAATTTTTTTTATATCCTCACCAGATGGTTGACTAGGGAAAAACTGGCTGGGGAGTTGCAATAAGAGAATGACTTCAGACGTAGTATTACATGATAACACATGATCAGATAAAGAATTTAAAGTGCAAAGAATGGCAAAAAATGGCATCATGCACTCAAGTCACCCCACTCAGCTTCAAGATAGTAGTGAATAAATCTCAAATATGGTATGGTTCTTGGAATGGTCCCTGTGCAGGGCCAGGAGTTGGACCCAATTATCTTCATGTATCCCTTGTGATACAGGATATTCTATGATTCTTTGCAATCTATTGCAAAAGAAAGAAATAAGAACTTGAGCCCTTTGCTGTAACCCAAAACCAGTGCTGATACAAAGCTGACACAGTTTTCTCTCCACAGCTATTAAAACCTTGCCCTAAAACACTTACATTAATTCTACTGAAGATAAAGAATCATCTACACTTTATAGATTCAGCTACAGCTGGCCATTTCTCAATCCCACCATTTAGTCAGGAAACATCTCTATGCCACCCCTTTATGCTTGCCTCACCCATTTTAATGAGCTGAGTGTTTCTGTCCCACCTCTCCAAGCTCACTCGCTTACGCTCTCAGTTTCTGTTGCAATATCTGTCTCTTGTACTGCCTGCCATCCTCTCCTCATCTCTCTTCCTTCTTTTCCCTTCACGGTAAACCTTACTCTGCTGCTGGTCAATTCTTTATTACCAAGAAAGGAACAGCCCCCTCACAGTGACCCTGTGGTGATGACTACAACCTAAGTGAGTTAACACCCCAACAACAAGAACCTGGTGAGTGTTATCACTCCAAAAGAACTCTCTTACTAAGCTCAGGAGGCTGCACAGGACCAAAAAGATGATCCTGGACAGTATTTTGGTTTTTATTTCAAGCTGACCTTACCATAAACTCTATAGTAACATAAATCAACAGTGAAAAAACATAAAGTCCTCAAATGCCCATAAAACCTCCCAAATCCCCGGATTTAAGTGGCTACAGTCAGCTTCTAGAACTATTCCCAGACCTAAGCTGATGCCATACATGATGCTGGTAGACAAATAAAAATTTCCTTAATTAAATTCCACCTGAAACACCAGGGAAAGAAAGAAGGCAATACAATTTCCTCACAGATTAGTGACAGTCTTTGAAAACAAGAGACTGTACCTGAGTATTTTAGAATGGCCTAAGGAAAATTTTATTCCCCCCACCCCCTCAAGTTGTTTCAATATCTTGAAACGTTTTGGAAGAAAACTCAAAACAAAAGCAAACGAACAAAAAAATCCCAACCAAATTTAAAAACCCCAAACAAAAAACCAAACCCAAACAAAGAAACCCAACAGCAACAACAAAAAGCACCCTAGGGAAACAATATACCAACTCCTTACCAGTGATAAAGGCACAGATCAACTTTATTTCATGTTTCCCAAATATTCCTTAGAATAATTCTGAAACTTTTTCAAGTTGCTGAAATTTTCTTTTTAAAGTTCCAAAATATTTTCTTACAAAACTCTTTTCTTCTTTTAGTAAATGGGACCATATCTACATCTCAAAATGTAACCTTCAGAAATTGACATCTCACTCAAAAAAACCCCAACCAACTGCCAAAATCCTGAGAAATGCATAACTCAGAGCAGTTTTCTCAATCATAAAGAAAAAAAAATATGCTAGCAATACAAAACATCATTGGAAAAGACCAAGCAGATCTTATACTTAAAAGACTTCTCCAAACAGGCACACAGGAGAAATCAGTGGCTGAACTGGAGTTTCCATTCCTTAAGAAACTTGTATCTTTTAACATTTATTTTATACCAAACCAGGTAGATGTGTTGATGTGTCAACATGTTTAGCTATATAAATCATTTCCAAAACATTCCATTCATAAATATACAAATATTTTGTTTGCACACACCATATTTTTAAACAGAACACTGTGTTATCCCAGAATGAAAGCCTTTAAATTGAATTGACATTTAACTACGTCTGCTCTATGAGCTATAGGAAGCTCTAGGTGAGCAATCCTTCACTATGTGCTGTCCCCTGTAACTGTAACAAACATCTCCTAAGAGAACTTGGCACTACAGATTCCACAGATTGGTCAGAACAGAGACATTGTGTCCAGAGAAAATGTTCATAGAGAAACATAATTCATAAGAGCACAGGGTTAGAAGGCCCGTAACCTGTGAGAGGCATTCTAAAGATGTTTGTTGAACCAGCTGGAAATCACATTTCTGTTTCCTCACTACAAAACCACAAGAGAATCCCAATAGACAAAAAATGATAGAAGACTCCATGGCACTCCTAGTGACACCAACAAACCCCTAGTATGCTATAGGAGAAAAGCAACAGACCATCAACAAATCCTTTCTATCAAAGTGCTGACAAAATGGCAATCTAAAACTCAAAAAGGAAATGGGAAAATCTTATTCACTTTTCCAGACTGAATGATACCCACAGGACTAAAATTTTATTTTTAGTTGGCCTTTTCTAAGAAATAAGCCAACTAAAAAACAATTTACAAGCTCCACGTTTTAAAAATGAAATTACAAAAAAAAAAAAAAAAGTGTT
>JAYDZK010000169.1:23886274-23901143 GCA_034509185.1 Euphonia xanthogaster | reverse complement strand
GTTTTTTTTTGTGCAAAATAAGTCAGATCCGGACCTATATGTACCTGTATAGTTGTTATGACTGAATTTGCTTTAATGAAAACCAGTCCATTGCTTTAGGTTTGAGGGAGGAATGGTAAAGTAAGGTTTATTATTAATCTTCTACTAGAGGCTAGATGTATTTCCTCCACTCCAGAGGCATAGTGTCGCAATGGGACACAAAATAAAATGACACACAGATTGGAACCTCTAAGGTAAAAAAGAAGGGAAGTTTATTTTCAAACTCCAGTATTTATAGACTTTCAAAAGTGACAGTAGATTGGAGGATGAAATTGCCACCTCTCCAATGACACTGGTCAAACCAACAGCCCATCAATTTTCTCTTCCTCCAGAAAAGAATGCAAAAGCAATCATTATTTACATAAAAGTGCGTGAGAAACTCCATTACAAAAATGTAAGCATCAGAAGGCTTAGAAGAACTTAAAAGAACAAAACAATAGCATAGCTCTCAGTTTTTGATAATAATTTCAATAACAAACAAAACATCTTATATTTCTAATCAGATTAAAAAGAAAAAATAAGATTTACCAATCTGGAGCTTTTGTTAGATCTACCAATGTACTTTCCAGTCCCCATCTTAATGGAGAAAAAGCCTGCAGCTCTAGGATTCAGTTTTGTACCCCATTCTGTTTGCCAGTTTTAGACGACCCTTAGGTTTATGTCTAGTTTCTGTTCAAGTCCATGCAAATTTTGTGGTTGACTCCAGTGGAGCTAAAGCAATACCATTATATAGCTTTTTCTCTTTGACACAAGCAAGGTTGCAAACGAGAGCAGTTGGAAGCACACTGGAGCATTGCAGACATCTGCAGCACTCTGAAGTGAAGCCATTTTGGGCTTCAACACAATACTGGATAGATATTAAACACTCCACAGCAAATTTACTCTTTATCTCTCCCTTTCTTTCAACTGATCTATTTTTTGTGCTTAACACCTGCTAAAAAGCTCTGAAAGGTGCTTAATGACACCTATTTAAGTAGAGTACAGTACATTCATCTGAGCAGAATTAATTTAAGTCAAGGACTCAGCATCTGTTCAGTTCAGTTTTTCTGGAGCTTGAATGATCTCAGGCGAGCAACACCGAAGTGTGACTTATTGAAATGTACCCTCAGTGCCTTCCTGTGTCTCTAAAGACTGCCTGGTGTTTCCATTACAGATGCATTTGACCTGAAATTTTCAGGTACCGGTTCTACCTCTAGTTTTGAAAACCAGAACAATTTCCTTATGCAGGTCTCCTGCTCAGTGCAGTGAGAAGATGATCATTCATTGTTCTGTTGGTAGGAGGAACTTCACTTCTGAATTCAAGCTGGATGACTCTCAGGGACACACTTATCAGTGCTGTATTGCACACACCTCCTCTTATGTCAAGGGCATCATTCCTGCTTACACACAGTGAATTTAACTTTGTGTTCAAGTGGCCTTTATTTCTAACAACAGGTGGTATGACAGAGGAGGTCAGCTTGTCTGCATGATGAACAGGTGTCTGACTAGACAACTTACTTTCAAAAACCACTCTGGGGAATGGTGACAAAGAGCAGCAGCACTCAGCACAACAGCAGTACTGCTGGTATTTCAAAAAGTATTGGCATTGCATTTAAGTCTTTTACCTAGAGACAATCAAATACCTGTCTCAAGCCAGTGAAGTTAATGAAGTATTTTCTCAGGATGAGTGGAAAGAACAAGGAACATACCTTTAGATGGGTAGATTAGAGTTGGTATACCAGGCAATAGGTGCTAACACAAGAAATACTGCAAAAACTAGAGGATTCCTAGTTACAAAGCTGGCATGATTTTTATTGTTGTTTGGAATTATTTTGTTTGTTTTAAATCAACTATGTTTTGCTTGGCAAGAAGAAACAAACAAACAGCTTGAAAACCCCTTTCCCCACAGTATACAATGGGCAGAGTGCATACTTGCATATGCATACTCAGAATACTCTGAGTATTCCCCCAATACAAAAAAAGAACAGGAGATTTTACATACCTCCTATAGCAATAAGCCAACTGATATGTCCTGCAAGTAAGTTCTTTAATAATGGCTGTTTGAGCCAAATTTGATTGTTTGTACCAAGTAGGCACAAACAAAAAAAAAACAAAAAAATCCTGAACATATTACCTGTTTCTGAAATATCCATGTTCAGTAAAAATCTATTGCAATTGAGTCTTTTTTTTTTTTGTCAGAAAGGCAAAGGCCAGCTCTGCTGTCTGAAGATCTGTCATTTCCATGCTCAGTCTGACAAGTTTTACCTTCTCTCTGGCAGACTGAAGATTTTTGACTCTACAGTCCTTACACCCATTTATCAGATGAGACTTTTGCTATTTTTTAACCTCTGCAACTAAGCCCTTTTGCAGTTACAGCTAGGAATGAAAACTTGTAAAATCTGGATACCCAAGATTAACAGTCTGAAAGTACCTGAGTTTTAATATTCTACAACATTTTCTAGAACACAAAAGAATATTTGACACCCTTGCAAGCAAGTTGTTCATATTTCAATATGAACTAAAACCAGGGTGCATCAGCTCTCTTCTCCTTATGAAGCTACTTTGGGATGCAAGGGTATTATGCACAGCTGAGACAAACAAACACAGATCCAAAAGTTAATGTTTTCATTCCCCTGTCTTGCTCAAAGCTATCCAAGCAACCAATCTGATATAGGGAATCAGTACTGGGGAGAACTGCTAGAGGAAAACATGAATTCCTTCTCTTCAAGATGAATATGACTAAAGAAGCATCTTTTATAGTATGCCCTTTGAAAAAAAATTAGACTCCTTCATGGCAGTGGTTCTGCCACAGAACTCTGAAAATATTTTAAAGTCCATCCTGCAAGTTCTGCTTTGGGACGAAACTCAAAAATTCGTAAAAAGAGACATGTGATAGCAGGAAGAAGTCATGGACTTCCATGCATACAGTGTGCTTGGTTTCCTTTTCTTCTAAACAGAAGAATGATTTATACTGGAATAACCCCTTTTTATACTGTTACAGCTACTTCTCCTTTAGGAATCTGTAAAAGTTGTTAAGCTAATGAATATATGCAGCAATAACAAAAACAAACCAGCAGAACCCCTGAAAAACAAACCAGCCAACCAACCCACCCCACCCAAAAAAAACCACAACCAAAATTAGTCGTCAAGATATCCAAGACTATTTTCACTGAAACCAGTTCCTGAATTTCACCAGAATAACCCCCAGGAGCCAAATAAAAGTACAAACATATGGGTATGTGAAATCCCAGAAGACACCACAGAGAAAATAAACACAGCTCATACTGTTAAATCACAAATACACTGGGATAGAAGCAGCCTGCTCACCCATGTTTCTCAGATCTGCTCTCAGGAGTTCTGGACATCTTCCCAAATGGATATTCATATCCCCTTGAGGCCTGGCGGGGTCAATAAATAAACCACGGTCAACACCCAAGCCCATGACTGGAGAGCACAGTTCTAACCTACGCTGAATGCCATCTGCTTTCATGGACATCAATCAGATGATACAGAACACACAACAGAGGTAGAAGGCCCTTCAACTTTTCCATGCTGGAGAGCAGTCACACAGCAAGTACTCACACTGTGTAAGCTCTCCTAATAATTATCCATTACACCAGTTCCATAGGGACTGCTCCCTTAAACCAGTTGAAAATAGTAGACCATGACAGGGATGACAAGGAGGGAAAAGTTGCAATACAAATATCCCAGCCATAGTGACTGTCAAGCCTTTCTGGATATAGTATTTTTAATGAATATTTTAAGAAGATTTCATGTTCTGATTGGAGTCCTATTCAGCAGCTGCCCAACATTTTGGGATGAAAAAGGTTATTTATGATTGTTTGACGACTATCTTCTGAACATGAGTTACTGCATGTTTTGCTGTGATTGCTTTCTGTTTAGAAAAGAAAATAATAAACAACTGAATGCAGTGTAATGATCTGTTGTGGGGGGAGAAGCAGGAGGAGAAGGTGTCTGGGCAGGGGCATAGTGTTGCCTTGTGTAGGATGGAATCCATGGGCTTTGCACTACTTAATGGGATGTTATGCCTGAGCTCTTACCTAGCTCTTTAGCAAGCCTGATGTAATCTATAAAGCACTGAATATATTAAAATCATGTTAGTTCTATCTTTAAAATTTGAAGAGGCACACCACAAGAGGATTACCATAGTAATCATGACTTAAAAGGGACCAGTCTTTTTGAAAGCACTTTATACATTTCCTCATACATCAAATTGTAAAAATCAAATCTTTTTCTTTATAGAACAAATTCTGCTGGTGAGTATCATTCTTATTCACTTACAGATTTCTCTGATGAAAGCATCACAAGGACTGAAAGCAATATTTGCTGCTGTATTAGTCCTTAAAAAATTCAAAAACTTTTATGAATGGAGTGCACAGTTCAAGAACTTTGTTGTTCAGGGATGAGCCATTCCCTACAAACATTTCGAAACACTGTTACTCTTGCACTAAAATTATTTCCCCACCAAAGAAGACAAAAGTAACTAGAGTTCTTTATGATCTTTCTGGAATTCACTTTCTGTTGGAGTCTGCTGTTCTAAATAGCAAAAGGCAATGCTGCTTTTTCAGACACACCAATCTTGCAATCCCTCACAAGTGCAAAATTTCAAGGCACAGAGAATCCATCATATCACCATTCACAACTCTAAAATATTCTCCATTGCTATTTCCATTACCAGCCCCTGTTCCAAGGTCTATAACTCAGCAGTAAAAGCTCATGCTAGGCTAAAATTTGTCCTGTGAGGTTTAAGGAACCCAAGAGCTATTTTATTTTTTACTACAGAATCACTTGTCTGTTGTAGGAGACAGAGAGGATTGCTTTTACATCAGGAAAATACTCAGAGAACCTAATGCCTACACTTGTATCAAGCAATTTGTCCATGAGAAATAATTATTCTGTTACAACATCTGTCTCTTGAGCCAGTAGACCTAAATGGTCACAATTTCTGCAACATAAATTTCTTTCAATGGAATTTGTCTCCTAAATTCATTAAATACACCAAATACTGGCATACTAGACAGACCATCATTATTAGCAATGCAACTGTATTACTTTATTTGCCTACAGAGACTCAGAAATACTGATCCATTATTAACTCTGTCACGCCTCTGTAAGTTCAGAATAACTCTATTGGTATGGTTGAGTTCATCCACTGGAATCACACTCTTGGGGAAGGGAAAAGCACTTGGTTACATAATTACAAAATTCAGCAATAGTTGAGTCTTTTAAGACCCAACCCCGTGAAAGGAGGACTGTGCATCTCTGTTCTGCCTTAGTATGGGATAGGAAACCATAAGCTTCAGGTTGGTAACTGGTCTGCCAGGCCTCTCTGGCACACTGGGAGGAGGAATACAGGGACACTTCTACATGCTCCCTCCCACAAAGCCCCTGAGAGGTGCAGGGGTAGGAATCACAGCTCCACAGGCTTGTCTTCCTCACAGCTGTCAAGGATTGCTCCTCAGGAAATAACAGAAGTGTAAGAGACTGCAAAACTCACCTGTGTGAGCAGACAATCCAACCACACATTTGTCTGAGTATTTTTCATGTTCTATGAAGCCACTGAAATGCTGAATTTGAGAGATGAGGAGGTTTTAAGGAATATTTTCCATATAATCTCTGCAAATAATGAGAGCACCAGGCTCTGGCACGTCCTTAATTTCTGCTGGAACCCAGGCCACAGCAACTGCACACATCCTAGAATGGGTGACCACAGCCCATGCTGAGTGGGAAGCTCCTCACCATCCTCTTTTTAGAAAAGGATGCTTGGTGCTAAGGAGAGAGAACAAGAGAGAGATTGGATGTATGACTTAATGAGAAGGACACTCACAAATAGCTCCTAGTACAGCTTCTGGAAGACAGAAGCATAGGAATTCAGTCCAGTGTTTCTATCAGTGTCTGGGAGTTTTAATTAGTGCTTTTATTTTTTTTTATTTTTTTAATTTTTTTGCCTTTAGTTCTATTTTGTGTTTTGGTTTTTTTAAAAGCTTATTTTCCCTATAATTCTCTTTGGAAGAAAAAAATAGTTTTTAATATATGAATTACAAAATGAGTTAGGAAGAAAACACAGAAAATCAGATATATAAACTGGTGAAGACAGATCTCCAAATTAAAGATGCAATCAAACAAGCTTCAGTGCAAACATGAGAAGTCAGTTCCCAGTCTGAAGTCTGCTTTGCAGCACAAATGTTTAAACAGATGAAATTTCTAAAAAAGAGAGAAAGAGTCAAATTTAAATGTGCTGAGGGAAAAATATGTTAATGCTTTGATAACAATACTCTTCAGAAAAATAAGAAAACATGGTCTTAAGGCCGTATTTTGAAGTATTCAGCATAATACCACCATACGACATAATAAATAAATAAGAACTCCAAAACTCCAAATAGAAAAAAGTTCCTACAGCTGAATGCTGCAGTCTAAGGTCAGAGACTTGCAGATAAGGGGTTGGAGTCTTCTGAAACAAGTTTCTGTGCTATTTACTATAATTTCCCATTTTTGAGAGTCAGGCCAATATTATATTCACTGAAGTGCAACACAGAGTAGTGCATCTCATTAAACCATGCTAAGCTTTTCTAGAGATGTCTACACATTTTTCCCTGCTATGATTATAAGATTAATGATGTCTCCTGCCTTTTTTGTGCAATAGCTATTGCACAAATAACAATAAAAAAAATAAAATAAGAAGAAACACAAAACAAACTCACACAGATCAAAGAAAACCACAATTCAGAATCTGCAATGAGCAATCTGTTTTATTCTGGCTCCTGCAAGGGCATGTCTATAAACCTGCCTGGGCAGCTTAACATGAAAAACCCCAAATTTACCAAAAAATTTTATCAGAATAAGTTTGCATGTCTCTGCAGACAATATTACCAATTTGTTTCCTAGCTATCATTTCCAGAAAAGATTTGCTTTGTTATCACTATTGTGATGTTTGTTTCCTCTCTCTCAAGGCTAGAGTCAGCCCTAACTAGATGGCAAAGATGTGCCAAAGTCCCTCCAGCCTCAGCAGCCCGGTTTCACAGTTCATCGCTGTGGGAAGCAGGGAAATTAGAGGCTGACTAAATTGCTAATGCCGGTTGATTAGCTTTACATCCTGCAGGTACATCGGCAGCTGAGTCAGAGGTAGTGGCCATTAGGGCAATGCAGGTGGCCCACTTGCTCTTCAGTTTTGAGCACTGCAGAGTCCACCAGCAGCACTTCCCAACACACCACGGGATAGTTCTTTTTCAGCTGCAATTTCATTATCAATTTGGCACATATTATAGAGGGATACCATAGGCAAACTGCTCCTTCTCCAAATCCCACTCCTCTCTCCCCAAAGAGAGGGTGTGGAATTTACCTTCCCCCCCCTGTAATTAGCAGGAAAAGAACAATTGGTCAACATATTGCAGCTTTCCACAAAACGACTAAGAATCTGTGACTTTAGTGACATTTGACTTAAAATGTGGAGGCAGGTCTGCATGTAGATAGGATCTAAAGTTCCCAGCAGAGAAATGAAAGTATGTTGAAATAGGCAAAAATACATGTTTAAAAAAAAAAAAAAATGAAATCAGTACTTGCCCAAAATGAAGCTGTAGTAACTTATACCAGAGAACAATATAGCATGAAAACTGTACACAAATGAATATTTTCACAGTGTGAAATAAATAAAAATATGCTCTCATGCAGTTGTTTTAATCTTGAGAGTCAAGTTTTCAGATATTTCACTCACTCTTTTGTCTAAACGGTGCTCAATCTACCAGATCATTCTGGTGGATTTTGTCACAAGGATTTGTACCTGATCCAGACCATCAGTGGCTACATCTTGAAGTCATAATTGAAAAGCACCCTTATGAGGGACACTATTTCTTCTTACAATGAAGGCAGAGAAAGACAGACTCATTCTGGCTATGAGACATTTCTAGCTGTGTACCAGAGATAACGGCGTGCTCATTTTTAACTCCCAACTCCGGGACATAACCCAGCCTCTTGCATCATTTAGGAAAGAGTCACTTGATGCAAATGCTGAGAAGTTACTGCTCCTGAAAGCAGACAGAACTTGCACCAATGAACTTGGGGAGCATCTATGTCATTTGTTCAGATGTTGGTGGCGATTATGTCGGCACCCGGGGAGACCTGTCTACAATCGCCTACCTGCAACCCAGTTTTGTAACCTATTTGCTGGAAGCCAGAGTCCTCTCCAATATTTTGCAGAGAAGTTACAGAAAGCAGTGAGGGATCTTTAACTTATTTCTGCCCAGCTGCGAGGAGCAAGCTGCCATTCAATGTCCTGTGCTGAGAGCTCAGGACAGAGCGGCTTTATCGGCTCTCCTGGAACTGTAACCGAGCCATGCTCTACTTGTTCCCGAAGCTCTGATAACAGGAAGGTTTTAACACCTCGTTGCACGGCAGAGCCAGGTCTGCCTGTGGCCTGAAAAAGGGTAACAGCCTCCTACACTCCCTCTAATGCTCCAAGAGGCTCAGGAAAAAAAGGTGTTTTGTAAAGACATCTGATCTCATTTTCTCTAAGAATCAAAGGATTTACACTAAGAGCTTATTAATTTTAAGTGGATGAGTATTTGACTGCAGATTTAGTATTTTACGAACCTGAGCATCCTCTTTGAGTTCTAAATAGTAATCCAAATAGTTATCTAAGTTATCAGGCTTGATCATTTTCATAAACTATTACAGTCAACAGGAAGAATTTCTGGGACCTCTGAAAGAACATGTATG
Organism: Euphonia xanthogaster; assembly: GCA_034509185.1. Lineage (NCBI taxonomy): Eukaryota > Metazoa > Chordata > Aves > Passeriformes > Fringillidae > Euphonia > Euphonia xanthogaster. Next base: position 23,892,392 of record JAYDZK010000169.1, on the reverse strand, counting down.
ATAAAAAAAGCTGAATAATTCTTTTTAGAAATAAATGTCTCCATGTAAGGGGTAAAATCTTTGCTAAATAATACAAGAGACTGGATTATGTCCCAGAGTTAGAAGTTCTAGTGACCACACTGTTATCTCCATTTCACAGCTAGAAATAGTGAATTTTGTATGCCTGAGTATTAGGTATGACCTAAATCTGCACCACTTATTGTAGTTTCCTACAATCAAGCAGACAGTATTTAACAGTGCTGCATTTGTGAAGAACAGGAGAAGGAAATATTTCCCCTTATTCATAATAAAAAAAATAAACTGCTTTCAAAAATGCTTTATTTAACTTTATTTCCTCTGAAGTGTGAAGTTTAGAGCAGCATTATAGCAAGATGGAGTTTCTAACTCTCCTCTCCTTCCCCTAGAACTTTCAATACCTAAAATGAAGAATTACAGCATTTCTCACTAAGGAAGAAAAGAAATTAACCAGCATTTCCAGAAATTTCATTTTAGAATATTTTTTCCACAGATCCAGTAAAACCCTACTTGTGAGACACTAACTCACTGTGATTACACCTCACCTAATTAGACCTCCAGGCTTATCACCTCCTTTAAATAAGCAGTCAGAGCAATGTGTGCTGTTTCAGTGGCTCAGCAGAAATCTCCAGCAATGGGATTTTGGTGTCCCAGCTGCCTGAATTCCCTTCCCAAAGGCAATGAGTGACTCACCAGGGCACCTGATCTGAGACCCAACCAACACAACTTCCAAGCTTCTGATCCTGTGATTTAAAGAGGCCTGACAGATGCTGAGGGCTCCTTTCAGCTCCCTAACTGCAGTATGAAGTGTCCCCTCTATGGCATGCTGGGCATCCACAGGGGCTGCTGGACAGGACAAAAAAGGCTCATGCACTACTGGAGCAGCCCATGGAGAATAGGGTAAACCACAGAATCATGGGGTTTGAAAAGACCTCCTAGGTGATTGAGCACAACCATTACCCCAGCACTGCCAAGTCAGTCAGTAAACCATGTCCCTAAATGCCACATCTACTCCTCTTTTCAATACCTCCATGGATGGTGATTCAACCACTTCCCCAAGCAGTCTTTCCAATACTTAGCATCCCTCCTGGTGAATAAATGCATCTCAACATCCAACCTAAACCTTCCCTGGTTTTAGGGGACAATGCTGAGGACATTTTCTCTTGCTCTATAGCGAGTAACTAGGGAGAAAATGGAGGGCACCTCAAGTGGTATGTTTAGGCAACTGAACTCATGGCCTTTGCTGAGGATGCAAGTGGAAAAAAAACCTCCCAAACCACAAATAAAAAAAAAAAAAGAACAAACCAAACCAACCAAACAAAAACCACTCCAAAACAAACAAACAAAAAAGCACAACAACAGCTCTTTATGTTAGCTAGTGCAAAAAAAAAAAAGGGGGTAAGATTTTGACAAAATAATGCTTATATACATTTACCTGGACCTATTCTTCCTATTCTGAGAGCACACTTAGGATTCACCCACATACATGGCTTCTCCAAATCCTGTTATTTCTCTCCATCTTCTCTTCAGGCTGTTTCCCTTCTCCTTGGTAGGAATTTAGAAAAGAATGTCTCTGGTGTGAAAACACATTCCCATGTTGTACTCTCCTGTGAGGATATGTTCATGCCTTTGAATTATCCATTAGCAAGTCTCCTTCTAATCACCTTCCTCAGGCGAGAAATGTCCTCTCTGGGCTTTGTATCTGCCTGCCTGAAGTTCAGATGTAACAAACTGGTTTATTCTCCCAGTTAGTAACCATCTCTGCCCAAAAGGGCTTCGTTTGATTCACTGATCATAGAAAATGTAATAGTCTTCATAATTAGCCCAGGATCAGGGACAAGAAGTTTTGCTGGGAGTTTCTCAATATGGAGGTGAAGGAAAGCAAAGAAGGCAGTTGTCTCTCACATTAAAACATTTCACAGTCTGACCCACAAATACATCAAGTCTCCAGGATCAAATCTTAATTGTTCATAGCCAAATTTCCCAAAGAGTTATCACGTTTCACAAAGTAAGTTAGTCTCATTATAAATGTCAACTCCAGATTGTATTCTGAGCACATGTATATATATGTGAATACCCAGTTCCCTACTAAATGTCATTCATCCATTTTTAGAAACACTTATATTTAAAATTATTCAGACTTTTATAAGTGCCTCAGTGACAAGGGAACTTGTACTCTTATGTCAGGTGCCACTGACAATCCTGCATTTGTCATTAGATGGTTTGTTTGGTAATTATATGTGGCAGTGGGCTCATCTCCTGAAAGGTTTTCTACAGAGCCCACAAACCAGACTGAAGTAGAGGGGCTTTGGTGCAGAGAAGCAAGATTAAAAAAAAAAAATCCAAAAAATATCTATTTGAAACCATTTTTTCCCAAGCCCTAAACAAAAGATAAATGCAAACCATAGTCCATCTGTGCATGCAGAACCTTTTGAAGCATTTGTTCTGTTCTTTATATATTGCCTTTCCAAATAATTAAGAGAGAGATGGCTAAATGTGGCAATATGTTTATTACCAAAAAGATTGGGGTTTTCCCCCCACAATTGTACATGATATATACTATATACTCCCTAGCCAGGAAGATTTTTTGTTCTGTGTTTACAAGTCTATCATCATGGCAACCTGCTCCACAACTAGAGTTGCTACATGTTGTAGTCATAAAAATAATCAAGATTCCTGACAAGACAGCCCACTAAAAGCCAATTTTGCTTGCACTGAAGTCAACAGCATTCAGTAGCTACCTCGGTAGGAACAGAATCTCATCCCAAGTTATGAAAAATGCCTTCCATCAAAATATAACTTTGTTCACAATAAAAAATGCAAGTAGAGACTCTCTTCTCTAAAAGCAAGCTTAGAATTGCACTCAGAACACAGAGCAATGGTCTCAGCATGGAGCCAGAAGGATTTAGAATCTGTAGAAAATATTTCAAGTTCATTAAATACCCCTAGGATGCAATAGCACAGTGCAAGCCATGAAAATAAATGTTGACACAAAGAAAGCTAGTTTTACATAATTACTATTAATTGTGAAGTTCCTCCTGGGTAGCAAAGGATAACAACTATAACACCAGGAAAAACTTAATTGCTTTGATTCAGCATCCCAGCAGTATATCCAGAACCTAAAAATTCAAACCAAACCAAAAACAAGCCAACACTACAACCACCTGAACACAACTACTTGAAAGAGGTCTTTATTATATTTTAGATCATTAGCCTGCTAAGTCCTTCTGAAGTATGCCTCTATGCCTCATACTTTTTTAGCATATAGGGAGAATACTCTTTACTAATTTCTATACTGACCTCAATGAATTTATTTGCTCACCCGAGTTTTTCTTCACTGATTATGTACCATTTTTCAAATCAGATGGAACTTTCAAACACACTTTTTCATTACCAGAATTGCCTTTAAAAATATCTTTCTCTTAATATATTACTAAATGTTTTGCTTATGGTCACACAAAGTCTCCAGTGTTTTGGGTCTCCATCCTATTTCTTCAAATTTCTTGAGACATTCAGTTGCAAAATTAAACACCACCACCACCAAAAAAAAAACAACATATAGTTTACACTCAGTGAAGTCTCCTCAAAAATTAGGCAGCTCTAGTACAACAACAAATCTGCTATTTCACAACTCCAAAGGGCTAACCAATCTCAAAGTCAAGAAAGAGGAACCCTTTTTATTTTTTTTTACTCAAAACCTGCGCATTTTGTCTAAAATCTGACGTTTTGTTCCTGATAAATTGCTGCTCCTGCTCTGAGAAGATGTACTTTACAATTGTTGGCACCAGCCCACTAGGACAAATCTCCTCAATTGGAAGTCAGCAGTTACAACTAAAATAACTAGTGAACACGTCAAACTACAGAGGAAAACAAAATATCACTCTTTCCAGGTTAGCTTTGCTTATATTGAATATTTGACGACGTAATTCTGAAGGAGGAAATAATTCTATTCTATATTTAAAATAAACTGAAAACCAGAAATAGGAATAGGCATTAATCAACTCACAATGCCTCATCAAGCAATGCACTTTAAAGATAAAGCCTTGTCAGGCCAGCATTTTACCTGTTCTGCCAGACAGCTTCTTAACACAGCACACAAAGCTTTGTCCCTCTTGAAATAATTTCTAGAACATAGACTCACAATATTTCAATAGAGTTAGTAAATACGTGTCTTCAAGCTGTGTTATTTGTACTCTGCTCTCTTCCTCTGCAAGCTCCCTATGAGGGGTCGTTAGAACATATGGAGCAGGAAGCCTGACAAACTGCAAAGTCAAAAGCACCTGGGTAACTCATTAGCACTGTCAGACTTCTAGTCAGGTTTTGCTATTTAATTTTTTAAGCAAATTTTCTAGTGATTGTTCCTGAAAGAATGAAATACAGAAGGTATACATCAAAAAGAGGAGAAGTTTCATGTTTGATGCTTATAAAATTAACAAATAGAAAAATACACTATATCTGTACCAGGGAATGGCTGAGTCACCATCCCTGGAGGCATTTAAAATATGTGTAGATGTGGTGCTTAGGGACATGGTTTAGTGGTGGACTTGGCAGCGTGGGGTTAATGGTTGGACTCGATGTCTTAAAGGTCTTTTCCAAGGGAAATGATTTGATGGTTCTATGAACGCAGCTGCTGGAAGGAAAAACCTTTCCAGCTATATGAAAACAGACATCAGCATGACTAAGCAGACATCATAAAAGACCTTACGGTGCCAGAACACGCTGGTGCGCGCACTTGACAGCATTTCGGAGTTTGGGTGGGTTTCTCGTGAAAACCGGGAAACAAACGGGGAACAATGTCTAACCGCGCCCTCTCGCGGCCACACTGTAGGACAGCCAGAGATCGCGGGATTCTCCCGCTGGGAATGGGGACATTTATTCGTCTCTCCAGAAGTATATTTTAGAAGATGACAAATAGGCTTAAAAATAGTAGCGCTTAATATCATTCTCATTAAAAAAGAAAAAAACAAACCAATTTTTACTACACAATTAGACGAGTATTCATTTATTTTGATACGCCTAAATGTGACTTAGAAATTTCAGCTGATAAAGTAACTTGGCAGCAAGAACAACCCATAAAGCGCACACGTCTAGAGCGACAAAGAACGGGGATGGGAAAACACTGGTTTAACCTGGATGCCCCTTTAAAGACCACACCTGAGTGACAAATCTTTGGCATTGGTTTGGAAAAGACATACTTACCTACCCTTTCTCCTGGTAACCTGGAAGCATCTCATTGAAAGAGAGAGCTGTGTCTTGCCTGCTTTTAGCCCAAAATATTCCAGATGTTAATGAGCCTAGAAAATACCTCAGTTTGGAGAACTGTCATATTCGAATAAAACAATGAATTTTAAAAACGGTCAGGAGCAGAAATTAACTCCCTGTACTTGATGCAGCCAAATTAAATCGAAGCTTTAGAGTGCAGACAGGGTCGGAGCAGCTAATAATTGCTTTAATCTTGAGAACAGGTGCAGGACACAGGAACACAGGAAGCTGCGGGAGCAGAGACCTGAGACCAGGATGGGCAGAAGCAGGGAAGAAGACTGCCTATTGCACCTGGCTCTTCCTGGTGTCCATGCACTATCTGAGGAGGAAAAAGAGAAGAGTCTCGCTATCCAGATGTGCACGGCAGAGGGCCGGGGCGGATGGGCTGTGACAAGAACCCTGCGTGTTGCAGGGAAGTCCGGCGCTCCGGCCGGCGATGCCCGCCGCCTCCCTGGCCTTGCCGGGCACCGGGACCGCCCGGCGCCCCGAAGGGCAAACAAACGAGATAGGAAAGACAGGCGCTGGCCGTCGGCTGCCGCGAGCCAGGAGCGAGCTGCATCGTGCTCACACACTCCACTTCGAGATCTCCTTGAGGGGGGGAAAACGCCCACAAAGTGTTACTTGCGTTTAGTGGACAACTTCGAGCAAGCGCCGCTTGGCGGAGCGGACAGCGGGGCTGGCGGGTCCCCGCGCTGCCCAAACCCTGTGCCGGGAGGGGTGCCCGGAGGGCGGGGGGCAGCGGGAGTCCCGCTCCGCTCCGTGTGCGCGGGCGGGGAGGAGGCGTGTCCCCACCCCGCCGTCGCCGCACCGCCCCTCGCTCGCTCGCCCGCCAGCCGGCACC
>JAYDZK010000169.1:23860263-23884960 GCA_034509185.1 Euphonia xanthogaster | reverse complement strand
TGCAGGCGGGCTGGGGCCGGCGGCAAGCTCGGCTCTGGGCAGGCTGGCAGCGGAGCGGGGCCATCGGGATACGGCTCCTATTCGCAGGGAGGGTGCCTCCCTCCGTGAAGATTCTTGGAGCTCTTATTGCCCCCTTTAAGGAGATACGGGACCAGACAGAGAACTTCAGGCACTCCGGAAATCAATTTATACCTTACGATTGTGGAGGGGGGGGGAAAAAAAGGAAAATAATCCCCCAAAAGAATGCAATTCCCTTGTCTTTTCCTTTGAGAAAAGGTAAATGCTGTAAGTACTCTGCATGTATTCGTAGAGGTCCTCCTGGTAGAGCAGATGCAGTGTGTTACGATTGTGCTCCGGTAAAATCCGGGATGTGGGAACAGCCTTGCCCCCACTCCTCCCTTTACATGTCAGATTCTCTATGCGGGGAACACAGGAGATGATCAAACTGTACATCAAGCTCTTGCAAATGCACCCCAGTGTATTAATGTAACAGATGTTTACATTTCCTTTAAGCATAATAAACACTGAAAAACAGTTGCAGAAAACAGGGCATGGGGTATAAGGCTCAATCCTGAGCCTTACTAGTAAGAATAAACCCTTTTCTATCTTCTTGTGACCTCAGATTAGAGTTACATTGATGCAACTCTTGCACTCTTCTGTTCCCTCTCTCTCTCCTTCCTCTTCCCTGTTCCCTAGAGAACAAAATTGAGACCAGTCTGGTAGAATTTCTCCCATACACTGACATATAAGGAAAGAAGTAAACGTTTCTGGTATTTGCTAGCTTCTCCCTTTTTTAAAAACAGACAGGATATTCAACAAAAAGTTTTCAGCTTCTGCTCTTGTAAAAGGGCACTACCGTGAAATTGCAGCCTTGTCATTATGAAATCATCATCTTTTACCATAGAGTTAATTGGAATGTGATATATTATATCTTAGTAGCCAGATTAATTCCTTGGAAAGTATTTTCATAGTTTCCATTAGCTTAATGGAAAACTGCACCTGTATTTCTCATTGTAGTTGAGCCAAAGAATTAATTGTATGAACAAAAAGAAAGCAGATGCAGGGTGAGAAGCTGTTGATTCCTGCTTAGATTCAGATATGTCAAAAGGGGGGCCTAAAGGTTCTTCCAGTTAAAAAGCTTAGCAAGGTAATTTCAAAGAGGAGCTGCTGTGGGTGACCTCTGTGCAGCAGCAAATTGCTGAGATACTCTCAAGAGGCATGGGAAAATAGATGCAACACTACAACAGCATTAACCACATCGGTCATGTCTTTGTTCATGTCTTCATGGTGTGGGAATCAACCGCAAGTTTTCTCTTGCAAGAAAGAGTTCAGCTTGCAGAGGAACATGGCATAGGATGTGTAATTTTTCTTTCACAGTGCCTTTGTCTTCAAGATCCTAATTTTACTCTTCTGAACAATTGCATCTGTTATACCAGGTGTTAGAAGGATAAGGTCCTGAGTACTTGTAAAGTGCAGTAGAGCCAAACAGTTCCCAGGGCACTGAATGCTCCTTTTAGAACCAGAAGTATGACTACCAATGATGGGCTGAGTTTCTTCTCTACCAGCTGTAGTACTCCATGTTATTGCAACAAACAAATAGAAAAGTTTCTACCAGCTGAAAGTTTCTACCCATGTCACAAAAGTCTGCTGCATGTAAGCAACAGTACAGACTGGGTCATCTAACCCATGCACTGACTGCACAGGAACCTATCCCAATCTGATGGCAAACACCTGAAAAACAGACACAAATGTGTGCCTCTCTGTCCACAGGTGACCACCAAGGTGGAGCCACTGCTCTCTTTTGCACATGATGCTTCATTGCTAAAAAGTCTGTTATAGCTGGAAAAGAGTGTGTTAGCTACAGCTGCTTTTAAGTGAGCTGTCCAGTTTAGTTATCACTACTGACATGTGCCATAGCATTGGACCTAACATGCCCAGTTGTCATCTGACTGTATTTGCCTTTATGTGTTTATGATTACTTTGTAGTTATTTCATTTAAAAATAGTTGGGTTTGCAAAACTTAAGTAGCTAAGTGGTTTATTTGAAAGCCTGACCACGGAAATCGTATGGAAGTTTCTGGGATTGCATACTCTGGCAATACAATCCCTCTTAGGTGAGAAGGTTTTTAAAAATCTATCCACTTGTTTCTGACACATTTAAAAGTTTGAAACCAAATTCTGTCATTTGTTTATTAAGCAGTGTTCCTCATCAAAATAAAGAAATTCTATCTAACATAGTAATACAAAAAATTTAATTTTTTTCCCAAGAGAAATTGTTACCTTACTGCTGTACACAAGTGAGTTTTGTCTCACATGGCACTGTAATTACTAGTATGAAAATGGTAGGTTATTCCAAAAATGTATTTTGAGAAGTTTTAGGAGTGAAAATTGAATGGGCTAATCTAGAATTCCTTAGTCTGTAGATTTGGATGTAGTCGGTTATTCAGCTCAGCATAAGCCACAGAGGTGAGGTGAGAACACCTGAGGAAACTCAGCAACTGATATTTTCAGTCTCTCACAATAAGCCCCCCTGCCCTTGCCTCAGTGTGTTATGTCAGAAAGGTGCCACATGGACAATTTCTGTGGCTGACTCCCATAGTTACCATTCCCAGAACTGCTTTGGACGGCTGTACCGAAAGCAGCTGACCAGCAGTGTGCCTTCAGCTTACATGGACATCATCTCAGCAAGTGAGGGGGTCACTAATTCTGGCATCTACAAAAAATGAGGTTTGCAGTGAGGGCTACTGGGGCTGCTAGCTAACACCAGATATGAACATGTATGAACACCCCTTCAGCAGAAGAGGAATTAAATCCACCAAACTTTTTTTCACAAACCATTACATTGTTATGCCTTTTCGTGGTGACCACTCTCTCAAAGGATGAACAGCCCATGGCTATTTCTGATCCTTTGGAATAGCATGCAAGAGAGAACAGGCAACAGAGAACTCTAGGAGTAAGCTTTGTTCAAGGAGAGAGGGATGGGAAATCTGACCTTGGAATTTCACAGATATTACAGACACTGAAATACAATTCCCTGATTGCAGAGGGATTGCCTTTCCCAGGCCTGTTCTCAGGATGAGGGATGAGTTATTAAATTTATTTCATTCTAAGATTTTTGCTCCATTCCCTGCCTTGGCAAGTTCCACTTATCAGAGCTAAAGATTTGCATTAGATTTGCAGAGTTTAGGAGCAGACAGCAGGAAAGCCTTCTGTTGCTTCTGGCAATTTCAAGTCATCTTTGCTGTCCTCTGAACTGTGCCAACAAATGCATACTGTGAGTCTCTGCTCAGGGACCTGTCCATACACAGGTTGGGAGCATAATCTTCTAGGGAGAGCTTCTCAAGCCTGTAATAGGAAATCATTTGAAGCTGCTTGACTTACTGCCAGCACAGTTCTATCTACCTGCCTTAAAACTATTTTTCTAATGCTGAATACAAGCAGCTTGTTAGCACTAAGAAGAGATGGTTGTCCCCTTTCCACTTGATAATCATGATTAGGTTGTACTGAAATAATCACTGACTTATCAAGCCTACATGATTTCTGTGTTCTTAAGCAAAAGCAAATAAACACGGTAGTTTCTCCAAACAGCATCTTTCATCAAGACCCTGTGGGCTTTTTTTAATCTTTGCAAAATATCAGCCTAAAAAACTGCATCTAAATTTTAGACATACAAAAAAATTTATTTCTTTATAGTAGTGGAATTTCGGAACACCTGAATGTTCATGTTTAACACCTCTTCAAAAAACAGTAAGAACTCCCTTCCTGGACAAGATCTAACTTGAATATCACATTTTTGCTGGTTCTAGGTTAAAACAGTGGGCTGAAGGTAAAGAATGGAACCTAAAGGTTAAAAACACAGGGGCATGGATTCTTCTACTGAATTTACCAGTTCTTTGAAAAATAGAGGTAAAACAAAGAACATATGTATATCACTGCCTGGGCACAGCCAAGCCTTAAACTCACCAGGGCTAGGTGCCGGTCATGTTCAACATAGAGGGTAAAGATGCTGAGGATCTCTGGGCTCAAGATGTTTGTATCCAGGTCTCCTCTTCGAGCTGCAAAAGGATTTGCCCCTTCCCTAGGGAGTGATGGGTCATTACAGCCTCCCACACAAAGCTGTAGAGTTTAATGCATGACAACATATAATTTCTACCAAAGCAGGGACAGAATGGGGAAAAAAAAAGCCAGCAGGGTTTTTAATTCAGGGGAACTAGCTGTTCTGTGGCCTTTACTCCACAGTTTGTAGTGAGAAGGAAGCCCTTGATTTCAAAAGGATTAAAAAACTCTGAACATTTGCAGAAATCACTTAGGAGTCTTCCTGAGCAGGAATTTGATCATTCTAGCTACTGCTTGGACATTTTTTGGTTTAAAGTGCTTTACATAGAAATAGGCTTTAGCAACAATTTAACAAATCAGTGCTGACAGTCTTTAATCCTGTCATATACTGTCTTTAATCATATCATCTGTTTTCCTCGTGTGTCCTGTTGCTGTGTATGTTTTATTTACAAGCTTAATAGATAATAATGCCACTAAGGAATATTTTGGCTCAATTTCAACCAACTCACATGGGGATATTGAAAGTATATGAATTGGCAAGCTGAGGCAAAGAATATTGCTAAGTTGAAATTCTAAGATAGTTACAACATAGTTTTCTTTTTTATTAATAACAAACTAAACTTGTTAGTGATTGAAAAAGATGATTTCTGAAATGGTTTAACTCATTGTACATAAAGTAGCTTATTCTGAGAGAAAGTTATCATATGGAACAGAAAACTGAACAGTGATGGGATTACAGTAGGAATGAGGCTTACATAGGCTTGATTTTCTGTTTAGGGACAAAAGATTTATTAGAGCATTCTTGAAAGACTGCTAAGTACCAAGCAGCTTAAAATTTTGTGAGAAAAACTCTCTTTCATGTGCTTCAGTCTGGGACAATGAACAGTAAATTTGAGCACGAATAGCTTGTAAATGAATAAAAATTAGGACTCAGTATTTTGTGTGATTATTCATAAAATTTGTGGGGAATCTTCAAGGAAATACTTAATTACTTTGTTTTTAATTACCCCTCTCCTTTTTGGATACCAGCTATTTTAAAACTGAAAAAACCCAACCAACCAAAAACTGGGATGGAAGTTTATAAAGTAGATACTAGATTTTTACCAAATAAAGGCACTATTTAATTATATAGTTATAGACTTTAATACATCATTATTCCAAACATAGGCAATAAAAGCAGTCTGTCCTGTGAATATGCAGAAAACATTTTAAGAACTGATTATGAAAAATACAGGTGCTTTAGTCTTCTGAGAATATGCCTTTTATTTGGCTTTAACTTCATACTCTGTTGAGTTCGCTTAAGGACTAACTGTTAAAATTGCTTTCCTTATTAGATTTATTTATCCACTGATAAGGTTAACTATATAGATAAGTCACTGCAAGGAGAGGGAGATTTGATCTGAAAGTGGAAATGTAGAATGTAGCACTCCAGATTTCCCCACATGCCAGAGGTTTCTAGGTTTTCTCACCAAAGCACTCATTTTCGTATGATTCACCAGTACTGCCAAAATCCATCCACACAGGCAAAAAAGGAATGACAAGAGAGGAAAAATGAAAAATGTTTCACTGATGGCTGAAAAGTAAGTAGAGGAAGGAAAAAAATAAGGGACACCCTTCTTCATTATCTTTTCCCCAGCCAGGGGAAAGAAGGATGGATGCAAAATGGAGAAGTGGAAGTGCAAGCTAAAATGGAATGGCATTAATGTATCCCCCACTGCCTTGATCTCGCTTTGTCATTTTTGCACCAATGATGTTCCTTACTTCAAATCTGTTCTACAAAAAAATACTTCTTCAGCCCTTCTTACTGAAGTATATCTGATTTACAGTATTTCTTGTCCCAGGAACTGCCAGAGTAAAGCAATGGATTGACTATATTTCCTGGACTTTTACGTGTACAACTATTCCCCAAAGTTATATGACCACTGAATCGATATTGATTCATGAAGAAAATTTCTACTGTATCACAACGATCAGGACCTAACTTCCTTAAATCTCAACCCAGAGATAACCTGCCTAAGGGGTTACAAAATGGAAGAGTCACGTTTCTGACATTATCAGGGCATCAGGAGGAAATAACAAGTGAAAAAGCTTTAAATTGTATCATTACAAATTTCTTTTTCATTTAAATGCTTCATGTCATAGGAGACAGACAACACTACCAGAGAAATCTCATAAAATGCAAAGAAATAGTCTGTTGGAATTGTTGACTATTCCTGATTGCAACTTTCTATTATCTTTTAATGGTTACATGTCATCTCAACTAGACAACATACAAGTACATTCAGACATCATCAGTTTGTCCATTACCATGATCTTGCTGTTTGATTATGCTGGGGAAATCTTAGGGATTTCCTCACCATAAGTAAAAAAGGATTTAAGAGAACATACCGATTAAGCTTTTTTCCTTAATTTTTTTTTTTCTAACATAAAATAAGTTTCAAAAAGCCTAATTGTTAAGCGAACACCTAATTCTTAAGAGTAAACTGGTTTTGAATTTCAAAACTCTTTCCAGCAAAAGGTGCTAACATGAGCTAGTGTTCTCAAAGGCCTTTATGAAGAAAGACCACTTGCTTTCAGAACTTCCATTGTTATTTGTAAAAAAAAAGAAAAATATGGTCCAATTTTATCTGACTAAATATATAAGTAATTAATTTATGATCAGTTAAATTTACTGTGGCTAAAATAACAATGTACCTTATGACTTTACACCAAGTGACTGTTACTGTTGCTTCCAATTTTAGCTTAAAATTAAAGAGAATTAATTAAAAATTAATGAAAAAGAAATAAAAATTTAGTGTGTAAAACATCTATGAAAAAGTTAGTTTAAAGCATCTATAATTACATCACTTAGAGAAGAATCTTTCTAACAGGCCACTATCTTATTAATAACAATAGATTTCAGAATTGGTAAGAAATTATGCAGATGTGTTAGGGAAGAAAAATTTTAGGTTTGAAATGACAGTTGGATTTTCACTTGCAAATCAAAATGTTTCAACAGACACTACCTTGTCAGAGTCCTTGCAGTAGCAAAAAACTCTGGTTGTATTTCCTGGCAGTATTTTTGATTCTCTGATCTCACATCAATTTGGTTTCAGAGCTGTTGATAAGAGAAGGCATCAGTGATGAGCTTTTTCTTTGATTAAACTGTTGGTTAAAAAGATAAATGGAGAAATGAGAGGAAGGTTAGCTTCCATGCCCTCATATATTAAAAAAATGAGCACAGTCTGAAGTCTTAGGGAGATTTGTGACCACGTGCACAACAGTTACTAAATAATATTTGAGCGACATTTTTACCTTCTGTTTCTATCTTCCACTGGTTTCAAGTTGAGATATTCTCAAATCTCATTCAATGCAGTGGGACTTGAAAAAATTTAAGAACATACTGAAATCCTCTTCCAGGGTTTCTTCTGCTTTTGGCAAGAAGAGTATCTTGCCTATTACCTTAACATCTGTTTACCTTGACATTTTTGCTGCAATGTAGTTTAGGTGGACTTACATTTACAGCAAAAGAGAATATTCAGTAATGCAGAGCGTAGTGGTAAATGGGAGAACACAAGCTTAGTACTTTATGGATGCAATACTGAAAAATAAAATATCTGTATAGTGGCAATACCTATATAAGTTTGAATGTAGGCAAGCCCCTGTTTGGGATGCAGATCAGATAGATTAGTTTAGGTTGGTTCCTACAGAACTAATATGCATGAATCATCCAATGCAAGTACTTATATCTGCCTGTTCCATCTGCACTTGCATTTTAGTTTAGCAGTCTCGTTCTATACATTACTGTTCATAACCAGACAGTTCACTGATCTACAACCTTTGGCATTCCCAACTGGATCAGGCCTCACAGACTTAGAAAAATTTAAAAAAAAAAAATCCCCCAAAACAACAACAACAAAAATCCAAACCCAGCTGTCCTAGATAAGGTTACACATTGGCATTGGTGTCCTATCATTTCCTGTAGGATTCCAGTTTTTGTGGGCATATTTGCCCAATACTATGACTAGTAGTAAGCTAGTAATCTGTAATTCAAAGAAAATGCAATCCGTAATTCAAAGAAAATGATCAGTGAGTGAGTTCTTAGCAATTATCAGCTTAAACTCTCACTGAGATCCTCAGGTTAATTGCTGAAATCCAGTGCCACATGCAGGATAAGGATGGCATGGCTTTCTGTTTGTTGTTTGTGAAAGTCTAAGTGTCACTCTGGTAATATCTGTGAACAAACAAAACATCCCCTGAAGACTTTGCACCGAGCATAAATGCTGTCCTTTGGTTTTTTTTGGCAGGATAATTGAAGCTATCTGCATAGGCTGGTTCACTGCAGAATGCATTGTGAGGTTCATCGTCTCCAAAAACAAGTGTGAGTTTGTCAGAAGACCTCTCAACATCATTGATTTGCTGGCAATTACTCCTTACTACATCTCTGTTCTAATGACAGTTTTCACAGGGGAAAATTCGCAACTTCAGAGGGCTGGAGTCACCTTGAGGGTCTTAAGAATGATGAGAATCTTTTGGGTGATTAAACTGGCCCGTCATTTCATTGGCCTTCAAACACTTGGTCTGACTCTGAAGCGTTGTTACAGAGAGATGGTGATGCTACTTGTCTTTATCTGTGTTGCTATGGCAATTTTCAGTGCACTTTCACAGCTTCTTGAAAATGGGCTGGACTTGGGAACAAAGAATAAGGATTATGCCAGCATTCCTGCTGCTTGTTGGTGGGTGATCATCTCGATGACCACAGTCGGTTACGGTGACATGTGTCCCATCACTGTACCAGGAAGGATTCTTGGAGGAATTTGTGTGGTTAGTGGCATTGTTTTATTAGCCCTGCCAATCACTTTCATTTATCACAGCTTTGTGCAATGCTACCATGAGCTCAAGTTCCGATCTGCTAGGTACAGTAGAAGCCTCTCTGCTGAATTCTTAAATTGACCCAACTTGCATTCTGTTGTACTTACTTGCTAAGCTTTGTCTTAGAAGAGAACGGTGGAAGGTCCCTTCGCGTGTCCTCCTTGACTGGATGGTCCTGTGGAACAACATTCTCACCAGCCCGGAGAAAGCCCGTCACCATTCAGACAGGAAGGATGTCCATCTGCCTTGAGCATCTTGCAAGGAGAGGGAGTGATGTTTCAAATTGGAGAGAACAAAATTAACCAAAGAGGATTCAGAAGTCCTCAACCAAACCAGTTTGGTGTTCAGTTTGCCTTCCCACAAAAAAAGCAGAACAAAAAATGGGTGTAACACTGAGATCTGTCATTCCTGTAATTAAATCCTAAACCATTCTAAGCAATGTGTAGCAGAAGTTTTTCAAGTATTCCAATATCTAAATGCTTCACAGGGGCATTGATAGCTTCTTGCCTGAAGTATGTCCACTTTTAACTCAGATAACCAAGTTATATGCTGAAGGAGAATCACTGCTACTTTTGTGCTTTGCAACAAAGTAGAGCTGGTTCTGTGACTCAGGAAAGATGAAGAATATAGGTCTGTAGGACAAAAAGAACCTTGAGGCCTGATTCTGATCTTTGAGGAAGCACACAAATCTTCTGTAAACCCAGTGAAGTCAGTGGCATTTCTCTGAATTTGAGAGTTCATAAAGAAGTGCAAGAAGTGAACCTCCAAATGTTGTAAGCAAGGACTTCTTTAGGTCACAATTAATTTCTTCTCTGGAACCAAACTGTAAGTGGAAGCAAGTACTGTATTTTACAAAGATCAGCATAAGAAATCAGGGATTGATATATATATATATTTCCTGGTAGGTTAGTGGGGGAGCTCTTCAAATTTTATATACATTCAGCTCAACTCCATCCTCCTGAAGTTACATTCTCATAAGCACAGATTGTCCCTCCCTGAACTCCTCCCTGCCCCACATATCTTAAACATAGGTATCATAGTGAGAGTTCTCTTAAGACAAATTGTAAGATTTCATCATTTGAAATGGCCTGGAGAAAGCACTGGAAAAGAAGAGTACCTGCTCCCTGTCAGATAGGACTCTTCATCATCTTAAATTTTGCAATCCTTACTGAAGGATATACCTCAATGGAAGTTTTAAAAACAACTGTAAAAAGCCCAGAGCATACCAAAGAAAGTAAAATATAGAAGTGTGAGTTGCACTTGGCAAAATGGTGTATTCTCCAATGTTACTAGAAAATGAAAATGAACCAAGTTAGGTTCTGAAATATAGTTCACTACATTTCTTGTGTAGTACTGCTTAATAGCATTGTTCAGTATAATTCTGAAAGGCTGCTATATAGAAATGTGCAGTTAGATACTAAATCACATCAAGGTACAGCTTTATAAATTTGGGTACCAATAAACATCAACAGGGAGCTTTCATGCTAACATGAAAGTTCAGAGTCATCAGCACAGCTGGAATTTGTGTGCTTGCCTGAAAATACTGCATTTACTCTTACTGTGCTGTAGAGGCATCTTTTATCTTTTATATATGTAACTGTGAAAGGCTTTAGAAGTGAAATGAGTACCACCTAGAAAACGCATCCCTGGAATTGCTCACTCAAATAAACCTGCCACATCAGTAACCAGTATATTGAAGGTTCTTCCCTGAGACCTCAAAGAGTCATTATTATTTTAAATAGTCTAAGTCTTAAGTAGTCTTAAAGAAATACATTGCAATCACAATTTTTCTGAAGACCTGGAAAGAATTTGAGTAGCCTTCTTACAGACAAGCTTGACTTTCCCTTCAAGACTCCATCGTTGAGTGCTGTTACAGCCATCAACCTCTGTTTCTTGCCACTAGTGTGTTCAAAGATTAGCTCTGTAGTTCCCTACACTATTATCTATTTATGCCTTTTCTATCAAAATCATGTTGCTCAGAAACCTGCTCCAGCATTCCACAGAGAGGTGAATATGAGATCAGCAAAATCTCTTTCTTAGGTGAGATTCACAGCTGATGTTAGTTAGGCAAGTTGTGACTTCAGAGACGCTTAGATGTTTTACAGCCGTGGAGCTGCTGGCTCTGTATTCCTGCATGTGTACCTATATATATCCTGCATATATTATATATTATAGTCAGTTGAAATGTTTGGGGTTTTTTTATTCCTCGCAAAAAATTTCCTTGACAAAATTAAAATTACAGACTTTAATCCAAACATAGACATTGAAGAAAATGACATTTTCATCTTCTAATGAAAAGTTATTTTGACAATATCAAAACCATTTATAAGTATAAAACTGCTTTTTTTTCTCTATTTTGCTCCCATTTTTAAATTTTTTTTAAATTTATTTTTTTAGCTAAAATAGGTTAAAGACCCCACCTAAGAACTTAGCCCTACAGATTTTCATGTGCTGTTTTGAATGCTTGGGAAAAATACTGTTTGTCACAAAACTCCTTAAAACTTACTTTGTCTTTTGTCCATGTATTGTATTTAATCAAACCAATACTCTAAGGTACAACCCTCCTCCACAAAACACCCAAACCATCATCATGATGACAATAGCCTAAAATCCATACAGAATGTGAATATAAAGTATGTTGCAATCTTGATTTAAAGACAAAATAAAATGTGTTTCAGCACAACCTATAAATCTAATCTTTAGATGCCTGTACAAAGGAAAAACATAAATTAATGCACATAATAACTTGTGAATACCAATTTGCACCATGAATCATTTTTGCATAAGCAATTAAGGACAGGAAGTTTTCAACGATCCAGGCTATATATGGTATACAAACAAATGTTTAATCCTTTATGAAGCGTTTTTTAGATGAAGAATCCTTTCCCAGTGTAAAAACATAAATCTAATGAAAATAACTGTGTAAAGGAATAAGTCTGTGGAAATTATCTTAAGTCATACTATGTTTTTTTGAACAGTTTGTGTTCAATTTTTATATGGCAAAATGTGAACAGAATGACCCAATGTTCTTTTTTAATTTGAGTTATAATAAAATATTTTCAATCTGCTGTATATAAGCCCACGAAGGAGAGATCCTGCAGTGGGTTTTTTGGTGTTTGTTTGTTTGTGGGGTTTTTGGGTTAGTATTTTTTTCTTTCTCTTTTTGTTGTTGTATGGTTATCAGTGTGTAGATTTTATTTTCCTTACAAACCAAGTTGAAATAAAATAATCTTCATGGTAGCCTTAAATCAGAATTTTATAGGGTAATTAGGATGCCTGACTTCTAGTAATGTATGTCATCTTATTTCCAACAGACCAGTGGTTTTTCAGTGAAATTTTACAAAATATGAATTATATGTGTAGTCAAAAATAAGCATATTTTAAGACAGTTGAAACTGTTCTATAAAATTTTCTGGAAACTGTGTTTATGCGGACATGGGGTGCAGCACTCTATTTCAAAGTGCAGCATTTCAAAGCCAAGTGAAGGCAAGCTGGCTCATCTCTAATCTCTCTATGTTTGAACCCTATACAACAAAAGACTTGATGGGCAGTTTCTCTTGGAAACATTCACATCTGGAACAAATTAGATGAAACACAAATATAATAAAACTGGAGAAAAATGAAGACAGCTTGTACAATTGTGATCCAGCATTTTGGTTCATCTAAAATGGAAACAAATGTCAATGACTTTTGAACTGCCAAGGTAAATCAGACATTATATACTAGGTTCAAAGCCTAGGACTGATTTATTGGAAACTATATATTGGCTGTAATCCTTAAAGGTACTGTGTGTCACTTATAAGTACTTGATCATTAATGAAGTCCCTGAAATGGAAAGCTCTCTAGGGTATTTTCCTTCTAAAGTTTAACATGAACTTCACCATCATCCCAAAAATCACAATGAATGGAAGATTATCCTTACCCTTGATGTAAAGCTTGAAAACAATATTGTCTTGATGAGTACCCACCAAAAAAAAAAAATTAATTTGGTTGACTGATGATAATAAACAGTCTTATCTGCATAGGGATGAGCCATAAAATATCATAAAAATGTGATATCAATTCTTATTGTAAAGTGGCTTATACTGGTTTGTATAGCAGCAAGTTTGAGAAAGATTAAAATCCTGATGATGTAAGTTTCCTATCTTGATATCCATGTATTTAAAAGAAAAGGCACAGCTTTGTCATATAATGTATGCAATTCATGCCTGTAAAGGAATTGATGTTCCTATTCCAAAGTAAAACTGAAGTCCTTATGGGTTCAAAACACTTTGTCTCTTCCCTTTTGGGTAACAACTACAAAAATCTTATCAGATCTGAACATCTTCCAGGAAGTGGACACATGCACACACCAGCCAGCTCAATTCAGCAGCCAGACCCTGTCAGTTTCTTGGGAACCAGCACAACGAACAAGGTCTGCTGTGCTCTGAATTTTATCTCACCTAAGAGGTTCAGGATCACTTGAAGTTTTTAGAATTATTATTTCAGATGAGCTACTAAGGAGACACTTGCTGGAAAGTTAAATAAGTTATGCAGAGCAAAAAAAGATACTACTTTATAAAAAAAAGTTTTCACTGACTTTAAAAAAAAGAAACTGGTTCTTATTTTCTGTTCTTTGTAAAAGCAAATATGCAGGTCAGGATATGTGATGATAATTAAAATTGCTACATAAAACAGATACCTGTTTAAAATACAGAGAGTTAGTGTGAAAAGTCTTCCAGCTTTGCTAGAGCTGTAACAGCTTCCAGTAGCTGAAAGGCTGCTCCAGCCCACACGGAGGAAAACAAAACAATGGTTTCACTGTAAAAAAGTGCAACACAAATTAGGGAGTGTGTTTCAGACAACAGACAGGTTAAGCATCAACAAGCTGCAGTGAGCAATCAAGACTGACAATCTGCTTGACAACAAATGTTAAGAGCCACAGAAGAAGAAGAATATAAATCTTTGGTCAAATCAATAAAATACAAATGTTTGCAACTACACATTTTAGAGCCCTTTATTCTTTACAAATGCAAAGGTTTATCATTTCACAGATCCTTAATTTTATATATTGTCTGATTACCTGTAAAGAAAAACGTACTCTATAATTTGAAAATATAATAAATGTGGAGGGTTTTATGTGAATACAGAATTAATTAGATAAAATAATGTAATTAAATTTGCTGGTCTCATTGCCATATTTAATGGACTAGTGGTCAAAACACAAATGTTTATAAAATGTGTTCTTTTAAACAAGTGAATTCCATGGCTATTCATATTGGTACTGTACCTCTGCAAAAACTTATTCTTTAAAAATTTTTGGCTACTGAGAAATTTGCAAATTAGAACCCAGGAGTTTTAATCAATATAAAATTTCAATATTTGATCCAGAAGTAAGTCTGAAGCAAAAAGTTAAAGTTAAACATCCACAGGATTATTCTTCAGCAACTGAAGATCTTATCATAATTATGGACTGTCAAAACAAAATGAAAAGCAGCCATGTAACACATATATTATTCCTCAGGGATTATTTTTAAAAATGAATCTGGAAAATTTGATTGAATTTGGCTTCAAGTTCACTGATTTTTTTTAATATTAAAAAATAAAACCCCAAACCAACCCCAAACATCAACATGGTATTCAGTCTGGAATGTCAACACAACCAGAAATTTCAGCATTGCAATCCATGCATTATTGTGAATGGATCTGAGATACTCTCTTGATGTTTTAAATGCAGCCATTTCAAAAGTACTTCCAAAAATTAAAAAAAAAGTATTTCACAACTAATGTTCTTGTAAAAAAAAAGAAGTTGAATATTTTTAGAGATCACTGAATTATAAACTATTCTGGTATCAATCCTCTGCATTATTATGAGAATGAACAGACTTTTCATTTGGAAATCAAGAGCATTTTTAGTTCTGTTATTTATTACTTTTAAATATTTTACATAAAATCAGACAGAGAAGAAACAGAAGAAATAAAGCAGATGTCCACATACTCATAGAAGTATTTTTTGAAGTGTTTTTCCTAAAAGGACTACTAAAATATTTGGAAGCAGAAGGGTTTTTTTTTAATGTTTAAACACAGTTACTGTTTTGCAGATATGCTCAGCATTTGCACTTTCCATCAATTTGTGATACAACTGTAAATGCATAGAATCCCCCAAAAGAAGATTGATTCTTTCTGCCTTGGGGAACATTTTATACATTTTTTGCAATAAGAATTTAAAAAAGTAAACACTAAAGAAGATAATGAAAATCTAGGAAATCTAGAACTTCAATATTGGATTTCTTACCCACGCACTCCAGAAATCCTGCACTCTGCTTTTATATTTTTTGCACTGCTTTTTTACCAGTATTGTAGTAAGTAGGAGCCACAGAGAGGACCAGTTGTACTAAGAACTTGCTAGCTACAGATCAGAAATTACAGTGCTGCTCCCAAAACCCCTACAATTCAATACTGAGACACGAATCAAAGCACGTATCAGCACAAGCAAGCAAGATGGCATTTCTCTGTAGCACAAGTGTAGCTTATCTAGTGAGCCTGATACACTGTTAAGTACTAAGTGTTGACATACATTTTTTCTCCTCAATTTAGAGAGCCTCACAGAGAACACAGCACTTAGAAGACAGTATTTTCTCTCTCTCTGTTGCTAAAGGCCTTGACAGCTGCACTGGCTGTGCCAAGACAGCACAGTGCCTAATGAGGATTTCTGTCATTAGGGTTTAATATTTGAACTTGATGACATTTGATGAGATGTTATGAATTAGTAAAATTTGGGCCATTTATTAAGATAGCATTTTGAATCCTCAATGCTATAAAAGGATTCTATTATACACATGCCATTAAAGATTAAAAGAGAAAAACAATCCCAACAAATGTATTCACTAAGTACAGTCATGCAGAGGGTAACAGAAAAGAAAGGCATCACTAACAAAATTACTTAAATTAAAATAAATACAGATCTGGCCTCCTGCCAGAGATTCTTACTTATAGCCCTCAAACTTATATGGATTCCTTGAGTATCTCTGCCTTTGGGTGCAGTGTCTTTAAGCTCTACCTGTTTGGTTCTGATAGAAACTCAGCCTATAGGTCACAGAAGCCTTTTGTTCTCCATTGACTCAAGAGGCTTAAAAACCAGGTATGTCTGAAAAGAAAAATCTTCTTCAAGGGAACCAGGTAACCAGCAGTGAAGGAAATTTAGCTAAGATGAATTTTGTTTTATTTTAGAAAATCTATTTGTTGTCTGGGTTATGGAAGACAAAGTCTTGAATATAAATACCAAGTTGCCCTAAACACAAGACCAAGGACCATGAACTCATCTGCTCCCATCTATAGCAGACTTCATCTTCAGCATCTCTATCTTGTTTTCTTAGACCTTTCTCTTTCTGCTTTCACCTAATCCTCACTCAAGAAGCATCAAGGTTAAACATTAACATCCACAGACTCAGGGCTGCTGTTACCTTTGCCTTCTCTTCATACAGACTGTCCCATTCACATTTGAAATGCAGTTCAGATTAGATAGCTTAGAATAAATATACATGCATTTCTCTGTCTCAGTGCAGGATAAAAAGCTCTCTCCTCCTCCACAATAAATGTCATATATAGTAGGAAAAAACAGTCATGCAAAGCAAAGCTTTTACAAAGCAATACAAAATAGTCTAAATCATCCTCATTCCATCCTTGGTCCAGAGTCTTATCCTGGTGCTTCATATCCCACAGGCCATTCAAATCCCTTCTCAACTCTGCAGTAATGTCACCTATCAGCCTTTGGCCACCTGCTTCTGCAAACAGGATGGACTTGAGAGCTCCTTTACAAATGGGATGTTGCAGTTGCAGATTTGTACTTCCTTGCTTTTTTTGGTTGATTACTCTGAACTGCTGTTTCTACCAAGAAGCTGTAAAACAAACTAGCCAGGCTTGGACAGAATGCTTTCAGTGGCTGATTCTCTTCCACCAGCATGTAACAGTCATGCTCAAAGCAACTACCAGCCTTGGAAACTGCTAAGCTTTCACTGCTTTGTTGAAGAAGCCAGTTTAATACAGGTAAGACAACTTAATACATTTATGTTCCCTGTTTGGAGACTTATCCTTATTAAGAGTTCAGGATTGTCACGTCAACTACAGGAATATTATGGAGAGCAGGTGGGAGACATGCAGAAATGAAATAAAGCAGATGACTAGGGAAGGTCAAAAATATTAAACCAAACAATGCAAAAGGCTCTATGCAATGAAGTCCTTTCTAAGTGATTCACTTTCCATCCCCTTTTCTTCACCTTTTGGTTTCTACCCTTTTCCTAGCTGCCCCATTTTCTTTCTGCTGCTGACCATACCTGCAGGCTTCTATGCTGGCACCAAGTATCAGTAAAGCACAGTGCCAGCTCATATGTCTGCCATCCCATCCTGCCTATTCTTTGCTCTCCTAACTTCATTTCTATAAGTATATTCCTATTTAAGTTGAGCATCCTGTCCCTCAAGGACCTACACTAAGAAACAGTTCACCAGACCACTCACACATGGCAAGTGTAAACCTACTAATACCTGTCTTCTTTGCTAAGGAAAAAGCTTTCACCTATTTCTTTGGATTACACACTGTGACAACAACTTGTATCACCAACATTTATGATTTACTATTTCCATCTAAAGGTTTTCTGAATGTGTCTCTGTGCAGATGCAGTCTCTCAGATGAGGACAATGAGAGAGACTCTGGCACTGCCTCATGCCACTCAGAAGTTGCTTCCGTTTCTGTGGAGTGCTAATGACTACCAGAAAGCATGAGGCATCCACACTAAGGGGCCCCAGGGACTGAATTCTGTAGACAACAATACAAAATATACACAAAATTCATCAGAAGGCTTTGACTTAAAACCTACCCAAAAATCACATTCTTTCCTTTCAGAGATGACCACTGGAAACTCCCATGAAAGTGTGCTATGTCAGCATGGAGAGCCCCTACACTGCCTTTAATCATGACAGTTAAACACAACCTTCTGCTGCTGACACAGACTGAAGTTGTGGCCAGCACCATGTCAGCCAACTCCTCATGCTCCAAGGCTATCAGTAACATATGCAGCAAATGGTCCTGTTCTCAAATCTCTAACTTGGTTTCCAAAGTGACATCCTTATTCGTTTTCTCCTACTATTTTAAAGAAGAATTTACTACAAACAATACTGACTATTTTGCTTTTCAAAAAGAGAATGAAACAAAAGCTCAGCTAAAACAACATAATTTTTCTGGGAGACTGAAGCAAGAAGATAAGCACAAGAGTTTTCTCTGCTCAAATGAGATACAGTTTTCCTGAATCAAAAAATATTCAGCTTGAATGTTACAGTTCAGAGGAAAAATTAAGTCAATTGTAGAAACCTGAACTTATTTACCAGTAGTAATCCATAAACTCTCGACTAGGTCTTTTGTTTCCTCCTTATATATGAAATGTGCAAATCATATTTTAAGGTTTCTTCTTATTTTTTTTAACCCATTTTAAGAAAGTTTTTTAAACTTTAAGACTGAAGTCATCCAAAAAGGAACAAAAGGGATCACAGCATTTGGAGACTGTTTCACTTGTCTCTACCCATGAAACTTTCCTGTAAGGCAAGCATGTGGATCTCCAAATCACAGAATATACTGAGTTGGAAGGGACCCACATCAATCATGAAGTCCAACTCCTAAGTGAATGGCTTGCACAGAGATCAAACCCACAATCTTGGCTATTAGCACCGTGCTCCAAATAGCTGAGCTCGTCTCAATTCATTTCTCCCTGAAGCTCTCCTAACATGGTTCTATTAATTTAATAACCCGTGAAAGCAAAGAGAGAATTTGTAGCAATTGGGTTTCTATTATGTCAGTGTAATCTCTGCATTACAAGGCAAGTGTTTAGCAAGTGCTAAGAAGCTTGAGTTTGTAGGTTCAAATTTATTATAATCTCACACTGTCTGTTTGGTGGCAACTGGATCTAGGACAAGCAGTTTAATGGAGTCAAAGTGGTGCCTCCAGCAATTCTGAGGATGCACAGAAGCATTTCCCTTCTGCCTTTGAACAGTGAGCAACAAGCTGTAGCCTAAAGGAGATGGGGAATCCTTCAGGAAAGCATAATCACATCAGATCCACACTGCAAAATCTGCAGAAGAGAACTGTCAGAAGGGGAAACAATCAAGAGTATGTAAAGCAAAGTAAAGCAAAAAGCATGTAAAATCATGGTGCCAAATCTCTATTTCTACACCTCCTCACCACTCCTTTTCAGCTCCCTCGGGCTGTAGAATAGGATACAGCACTCTAAAAAGAACATGCCTGCCCTACCAATGGTACTGCAAGCTCTGATATTCCCTGTGAAAACAGAACTCAGATTTTCCCATTTTAAAAGCCTAGGCTGCTGCATATTGAGCCAAATGAAACTCTCTGTGAGCAATTGCCATCACAGAACCTACGCAAGAGAAGGGAGCCAGATATGGTTCAGCAAAATTTACTGTGAAAAATCTTTAAGAAGGAGGATATTGTCAAAAGACACACTTCCAACAAAATTTTCACTCAGATATTGTGTGGTCAGCAAGCGCTTCCATCCACCTACACTCACACAGGTCACGTCTTCCTTGGGAGGAATCTACAGAGATGCAAAGCACAGTATGAAACCCCAAGCTATCTATAGGCTCTGTAAGGCTGTGTGTGTTCTGCCAAAGAAAAGTTCCTGCACAATGCAGGGGCAGATGTTGCTAGCAGCATTTACTTGGAGGGCTCCCTATTTCTGCAACCCTTTAATGTGTGCAAGGACTTGGCTCAGGAACAGTTCCTTTCAGCTTTCCCTGCTGTTACTCCACTCACTCCAGCACACTTCAGTCCTCCTCCCAGCAGAGCTGTTACTGAGCTTCCCTCTTCCCCTCACAAGGGACTTTACCAGTGCTCTCTCGTGCTGTACCCTGATCTACTGAACTTCTTTCTCCTATGCAGGGAAATGCTGTGATAAGGAGCTAGATAGTTGTTGATGGCAGTAAGAAAGCACAGACAGGTATACAACAGCAGAGTATTTACAAAGGAAAGCCACCATTGATCATGTGGCAAGGCAAAGGGGAGACACATCAAAACACCTTCAAGACTTGCTGAAACAGGAGTTACACTACCATCTGAAGAGACTGATCCATAAATGGAACATGCTTACAGAATGTCACTGAGACTACAGGATGCTGCAGGAAAGATAATTAGGAGACTGTCAGCTGAAAGATATCATAGAGCAATCGTTCCTGCTGCTGGCAGAGTACAATCGTCAAAAATAAATGTCATCAAAAACTGTGTATGATTTTCAATGCAGGAGACACTGATCTCATGGCAGAAATATATTTTTATGTTATACCTGATATGCTAAATGATTCACAAATACAGAATGTTTCCTATAAGAAAGATTTCTCAAGTAACCAGACAACTGACATTGGTATTACTCAACTTAAGCATGTCTTTTTTTTTTTGTTTTTGTGAATAGTCAAATAGAAACCCCTAAGAATACAGCCTGCTGACAATCAATCTGAGCCAAGATGGACTTTTTGCCTGAGTATAGTGATAGCTCAGCCAGCTCTGAATGGCTTTATCCCACAGCAGTACTTGGAAGAAGAGCTTATAGGTAGTAACGGTGAAAGGGATTCTAGGCATGTATTAGGATCTAGAAAATCCATCCTTGCATCCCATCTTCCATAATTTACTAGGCTGTATTTACAGGAGTAACTCTACTCCAAAAATACTCCAGGAAGGAGTGGACAGAAGAGGAGTGATGTGCAGAATGAAAGAGATGATGCAGAGAATCTGATACCCACACCATCTGAAGCATATTGTGTTACTTAAGTGCATCTCACCATCAATCATGAAGCCCCGATTCATTCAAAATGCTATCCCATTTGTGAGCTCCAAGCCTTCTCAGGGATACAAACCTAAGCACAGGTATGATTTGGAGGTTCACTCCAGAAGCATATTTCTGATTAAAGCTTCTCTGCTGAATATAGCTGGTGAAAATGTCTGGGTTTGCTCCTTGTATTTCAATTTCTCCTCTCTAACACACTAGACAACTTTTGTTTTAGATTTATAGATCCAAAGAACTGCAGACATTTCACCAGAGTTGCAGGTCCAGACTTTTCTTAGACTGTATCTTGTCTAAGTGGCCATGGCAGACACACTGCAAGATCCTGGTTTCCTATTCACTCTAGAGACTCAGCCAAAGGCTATAAGAGTTTCCTTGCCATCGAAAACTGTGTCCAGGAGCAACCCAGGAGATGATTCTTTGGCTCTGCATCTTAGACACATCCTTAGCTAAAACACAACCAAAAGACTTTACTAGATGTGTCTAGTGCTCTCACAAGGATGCTTAGGTGTAAAGTACTGCTACTTGAAGGCACCAGCTGGTGAGTTAGTAGGAAACAGGGATCCTCTAGTGGAAAAACTTCTGTTATTCCTGCTTCTTCCTGAACAGCATGAATTCATTGCATTCTGTCAAGAGTATTGCCTCAGCACGTACCAGAGATCACTCTGCCCTAATTTGAGGGCGGAGCTCCAACAATTTATATCTTCAGCACATTACAACACAGAAGTTTCCAACTTCTGGCATTTATTACTTATGAAAATTGTTACTAAAACTCATCAAGTGAAAGGTGACTTTGATCTATGCATGTTCCTTATAGCCTGAGGCATAACAGAGTGGTAAAACGTGACATGTACTAAAATATTAATAAACTGACAAGTTTTTAAACCCAATCTCATGATTTTTGAGCAGCTGGTGTTGGCAATCCTACATGTTCATTGATTATTGCCTTCTCCATGGAATTGCTAGAGTAAATACAGAGCAGTGTTATTGTTGGGATAGATTTAGTCCAAATATAGCTGTATAGAATGTTCTGAAATGTGTCTCATAACAACTGAAATCAAGTATGACTGACAAGTGGGCACTGGGCCAAGAAAGCAAAAGACTTAGGTATTCAAGTCAAGCCCCTGGCATTAATTGTCCTGTTCAGTTCCAACACAATTGTAATTTAGTTGTTAATATTGAGAAACACTGCATGGCATCTTTCTCTAGTCCATCACAACACCCTACTATTGATCTTTTTCAAATGAGACATTTGTACAGAACATTTCCTCTAACAACTGCAAGGGACGTTTTTGGTGGTCTGGGTTTTTTGTTTATAACATAAACTTGTCTTATTCAGGAAATTATGTTATACTGCACTGAGGATGTGGTTGTCTCCGGACTCCAACCTGTGAATTTGCATATGAAAATGCTGAAAAGAAGGAATTAAATACAAGGACAATGAATCTTCCTCCAGTATCTACAACAAATCTGAGAAAAAGAAACTTTTGCTGTGTACTGCAGATTATTTGAGAGAGAAATGCTTACAGCCCAGGGAGGGAAAAGGAAGAGGTGAAAGAAGACTGGCAGCACTGTGAAAACAGAAAACCTTGAAGATACATTTTACCTCTCAATGTCCAAGGTTACGATTCATTTTATTTGGGAACTTATTTCCCTACATATACCATGTTTAAAGGAAAAGTACAGGAACAGTAAGGTACTGCAATCATGAGATTTCACTTCTGGTTATAAAAGAAGAAAATGTGTTGCAGCAGAAAGCATAGAAAGCATGCACACAAACTTTGACCTCTGGTTATCTGTGCCAAAGTCAGTAGCCAGAGGCAAAACATCCAACTTTGCAGTTTCAAAACTGCGAAGTGTTATAAGCCATAGAGATAGGGCCTGGAGATTTTGAAATTACTCTCTCAAAACTAGAATGAACAAGGCTTTTATGTGATTATCATTTTAATGATAGCCAACATTGATGTCTCAATCAGATGAAAAATTACTTTGCTTCTGCAATTCTAAAAATCAAGGGGGAAAAAAAGCAATGACAACAAAGCTGAAAAATAGTGAAAGCAATATTTACTTTAGGTTACTGTCATGCTTTCCACATCTAGAAACTGGAGCATAAAAAATATACAATAAAAGAACTGCTCACCTGGAAAAAAGCATTGTTTCCACAATTTCCACTCTGCTTTTATTCAGGTAATACACAATTTCAAAGAAACAGTCTATAAAAACCATAACCTATTGGTCCAGAAGTGTTATTCATTCTTTAGGCATTACAATAATGACATCATAAAGTTTTCAATTCCTTCATTTTCCTCCTCAGACAAGTTCTGCATGGGATCCTGAAAAGAATACTAGACATATGTAACAAGAGGTAGATACCCTCAGATAAGATTCAACACCTTACAAATGATTCCTGCTCCCCATCATACAACAGTGAACATAATGCCTTTATTGCTAAAATTGCTAGTAAGTAACTACTGCTATGAAGTATTTCACATGTAGAAGCCTTATCTCAAGATAAAAAAAGTACCCAGGAAACAGAAGTGAAATACAGAATTATTTCTAAATTTATAGAGAAGATATAAATGGCTGCCTCCCTAATACCATCTCCTTCAAAAAAAAGGCAAGAGTTCTCTTATGCGAAAGTTACAAATTAAAAACTTAGGCTAAATTTATCTTAATATTTTAAAATACTCTACAATTTGTATTTCTTTTTAGTATTGACAGATCTATGAAAGAGAAAGCTCTCAGTTGTCAAAAGAAGCCTATTTCTAAGTAATCTCTGCTGTATGGAGTACATATGGGTGAAAAAGCACCAATAAATTCAGGTACAAGTTTTAGAGGTAACTACCACCCTAGTGTGTGTATAGACTTAATTTATTTCTTTCAGTTGATAAATCAAATGGAATGTGTTTGCAGTATCAGCCTCTTGCATTAATAGAGCTTGTCTTGGTGATCATCTCCTAGTTTGGGGGTTTGTAAATATTATGTATACACACACACAAAGCAAATATTAAGCAAATCCAATCTAGTACTCTTAAAAATGAGTACTGCATAAACAAAACATAAGTGCACATGGCAATTTTATGTTCTACATCCACCCACACAGTTGTTCTCAGCAATTCAAGAACAGAGTTGCATGGGCAGATTGACAGAATTTGAGTTACAGACATCTGTGCTGAAATAATGATCAGCATATGATGGGTTTGTTCATTAAGAAAGTGATTATGGTCTTGTTTTTTATTTATTTTATCCTCAAAAAGAAAATAAATACATTAATCACAGCAGCAACAACAACAACAAAGCAGAATAAACTCAAGGTACTCTGCTTCCTTCATTCCCTCCCAGAGATCTACTCATCTTGAAACATAATCTTAGTGCTATTCCAGGAACAAGCCATGATAAAGAAACTTGCACATATGAAAACAGTGATCTTAAAAATCTGGAAAAAAATTGAATAAACTTCCAGATCCTATTTTCTTTAGCTGCTGCCAATACCACACGGATCCCTAACAGACCAGATGTCCAACTGCCAGTCCCCATGAATTGTTTGGCCCAGTGTCTAAAAGTAAGACCTCAGGTTAAAGTCCAAAGCAGAAAGTCTTTGCCTTCCAGGACATTTTGTTCATGTTAACTGTACAAAGTTTTATGATCTTCCAAAATGCCTAATCTTTCTTTGAAGCCTTCTAGGGTGAGTGACCTCATTTTGCCCCAGTAACTTCCTATGGCAGCAATTTTTACAGTCTGATTATCCACTATGTCAGCAGGCCTGATTAGCAAAGTTGTCTTGGCAAAAGTCTAGAGACTAAAGTAAGTGATGAACCACAAGTCTAAGACAAAACCAAGTTTCTTCCTTTAAAGGGAAGATTTTATGCTTTTTTTTTTTTTTTTTTTTTGCCCTTGAATTTTCTCATGCTCCTGTGGTCCACAAACAACAGCAGAACTTCCCTTTGTAACTGTAATTTTCTTCATGTCACCCTC
>JAYDZK010000169.1:23781919-23856756 GCA_034509185.1 Euphonia xanthogaster | reverse complement strand
CGGGGCGGGGCCACAGCCCCGCGCGCTCCGCCCCCGCCCCGCCCCGGCACACGGTGTGGGCGGAGCCCCGCCTCCCGCCAGCGCCGATTGGCTGAGACGAACCACGCCCCCTCCGCCCCGCCCGCCACAGGCAGGCATCCCGCACCCCCCGCCCCGTCCGTGCCGCCGCCGCGCCGAGAGCTCAGCCTCCCTGCCTGACTGGAAATTGCCGCCGGCCTCGTTTTTCCGCGACCGCCGGGCGTGCTCGGGAGAGGCGAGCTCGCACTGCTTTGGCGCAGGCTACTGTATTTTTTCGAACTTTTTTTTTTTTTTCAGTCTCATCCTTTCCGCGCCTTCCCGCGCAGGCGTCCCTGCGAGCCGGCGGGGCCCTTGAGCGTTCGGGCGCCGCAGAAAAGCCGGCGCGGGGCGGGGCGGGTCCTTTCGGCCGAGCCGTCGCAGCCGGTGCCCGCCCCGGCCCGCCATGTACTACAAGTTCAGCGGCTTCGCGCAGCGCCTCGCCGGGGCCACGGCGGCCGCCGCATACACCCCACAGGTAACACCCGGGCCGGAGCTGCGGCGCCGCGGGCCTTGCTTGAGCCGGGCAGGGCTCGGCCGCCCCCGCGGGCACCGAACGCACCCGGCCCCTCGCGTGACCTTGGGAGAGAGCGGAGGCGCGCTCTATCCCGCAGCCCTGGAGTCAGCTTTGGGATGTACTGAGGGTTATAGCAAGAAATTAACGCGCTTTCGGTCACAGAGGACTGTT
The DNA here is from genome assembly GCA_034509185.1 of Euphonia xanthogaster. Classification (NCBI taxonomy): domain Eukaryota; kingdom Metazoa; phylum Chordata; class Aves; order Passeriformes; family Fringillidae; genus Euphonia; species Euphonia xanthogaster. The sequence continues at coordinate 23,856,014 of JAYDZK010000169.1, read as the reverse complement.
CCAGAGTTGAGCGGTGCCTGGCGGGGTTTTAAAATCACCGGATCACAAAATCAGTTAGGTTGAAAAGAGCTCCGAGAGCACCGAGTCCAGCCTGTGACCGAGCACCTCCATGTCAGCTGGACCATGGCACCGAGTGCCACGTCCAGGCTTTCCTTAAGCACCTCCGGGGACAGCGACTCCGCCACCTTTTTTTTTTTTTTCTTCATTACACGGGTTAGGGTTTAGGGTTATGGTTTGGGGTTACAAAGAGCCCCTGTACGGTTATGGGGTGGCAGCTGAGGAGCTTTGTGGTGGAGCTCTGGAGGTACAGCCAGGCAGGAAGGCAGCAGCCTCCTGGCTGGATCACCCTGTGAGCTGCTGATGGAGGAAAGCATCACTGTCCCCTGCTCAACACTTACTGGATCACATCCAGGTGCTGTGTACAGCTGTGGGCCTCCTGCTCTGGGAATGGCAACTGGAGCAAGTTCAGCTGAGGTCAGCAGCCAGCTGAGGTTAGCAGGATGCAGCCAGGCTCTGCACAGGGGTCCATGGTGGGAAGGCAAAAGTCACCAGGCATAAACTACAAGAAAAGAGGTTCAGGCTGGACAGAAGGAAAGACATGTTCATGGTGGGAAGAGTCAGGCAGTGAAGCAGCTGCCTGCAGACGGAGGCTGTGCACTCTGTCTGTCCTCAGAGGCTTTCAGGGCCAGGCCAGACAAAACCCACAGCAACCTGGCATCACCCTGCTCTGGACTAAAGAGCATTAGAGGCCCCTTCCATCCTGAATTACCCTAGGATCTTAAATAAACACTGAGGTAACAGAGAGTTTCTAATATGGCAGTTTCTGTGCCAAGAAGGTTTTTTGTCCTTGTCTTTCCCCATCACTTTGGAAGGCTTCCTGGATAGCTACTGGGGGTCAGGGGTGCAAGAAACAGAAGCCAGCAGAATAAATAATATTCTAGTATATACAGCACTTACACAGTAGCAATATATCTAGCACTACTGCAGTGATTGGGGCACTTCTTACCTCTCTAGACAAAGTTATGTTCAGAGAATAAACACTGATACTTCATTTACATAGTGGAGAGCAAAGGCTTGGGGGAGGAATGGGGAAGGACTTCAAGCCTAAAGAGTAAAGAACCTCCTACATTTTTAAAAGTTACTTTCAGTCCCTTTTTATGATGTCACTAGGCCAGCTTTTTTGTAGAATTTCCTTTTTTTTTCCCCTAAGCTTGACTGAATTCCCAGGTCACACATTTAAATGCATCAGTCTGCTAAAAAGGCTTTCAGTATACAGCAATTGAAATATAAGGGTAATCCCATGAGTGTTAAGGTGTTAAGTTCAAAACTAAGTAGATTTTTTTCCTATTGATTTCTTTGCTCCATTTATTAAAACTATAGTTCAGCATGTAAAGTGGTTTGCTTTTTATGCTTCTATTTATTATGATGTTTCTGGAAAAGTGAAGACATCCTGCCATTCAAATTCTCCTTGGTAAAATATGCAGTATACTAATTCACTTTGTTCTGTGCTGTTACATTCTGGTTCTTCCCAATAGAATACGGTTTTGCTGCAGGTTTAAGCTTACTGTGGGCTTGCAAAATATCAGTCTAAGTGGATTTCAGAAATTATTTTGCTGACTATAACATAACTAACAGCTTAACAAAACAGTTAACTAACAACAGTTAACTAACAATTAACAAAAAACAACCTCTCAAGTTTGAAATTAATATTGTTCTTTCCATCTCAGACCTAGCAGGCTTAGAAGATTTAATTTTGCATTTAACAAAGTTGTATAAAGTAGTCTGAACAATTTATCTTGTTTGAATAAATGGGAACTTCCTTAGCTAAATGAGAAGTGAAATAGTTTCAAAGCTACTCCTCATAATTAGGAGGATAATGACTGCCATAACCATTACAAATTCAATAAAAAATATTAAAGAGTTAGCTTATGTTTAAAGTACAGTCACTGGGACCAGTTTCAAATGGTGTCAGATGAGGACAAGTACACGAACTTTTCCCTAGCTCTTCCACTGAATATTAAAGATATTTACTAGCATGAATTTACTTGTACTACAGTATTTTCACTTCATGCAACTTATTTTGCTTGTAGCTATTTAAAGCCTCCATGAGCCACAGATATTTTGATTTTAGCCAATATGAATTGCTTAAAATCTATAACATGTAACCTTTTATGCCCTAGATAATACTTAATAGGTACACAAAATCACTGTCCCTGGATTGTCATCCCAGTACAAAGATTCAAATGCTTTCACCTTGTGTTAGTCATAACAAATATATTAAACTTAAGGCAGTGAGGTGTATTCTACTGTGAAGGACCTGCTACTTAGTTTAGAAGTGCCCAGGTTCAGTAGGTTCATAAAAGTTATTTCAAAGCATGTTCTGAAATACTGATTTCAGAGTAACTTCCCAATTCCCCTTTGGTCCTTACCTCTGTCTTCTTTCCTTTCTCATTCTCGGATCTGCTTGAGCAACTCCCCTTACATTTAAAAATTTAAGAGTGGTGCTATCTCCATTAAATTATGCTCCAAGTCCTTAACTGTTTTTTGCTGTCAGGAAAACGTAAATCTAACTTGCAGATCCATACTAGCAAGCATAAATTTGTTTTAACTTTGAGCCTATTGGCCAACCAACAGATTCACTGAGTCCTAAGATCCTCCAACCTCTGACAGAAAAACGAACACACTCTACAGAAGGGTAGGCAGAGAACTCTGTTTGCTCTTTTGGATTAGCTTCATGTCTTGACCTTTCATTGAGAACTTTCAGGACTTTGAAAAAGTAATTGCTGTAGCATGCTGATGAAATGCTACCGCAATTGATGCTGATGTTGACTCTGCATAACTACATCTACTGTACTTTGTCCAAGACTTGGAAAAAAATCATGTTATAGTGATAAAAAATGAAAGATTAACACCTTAATATAAGAAGACGAATTATCAATTATTAACTTTTTTTTTTTTAAGTGAAGCATAGGTCAAATGTGTAGAGGCATTAACTCCTCAGTACTGTCCTGAGTGTAGTGAGACACTGATACAAGTCATTAAATAAACCCATAGTTTTTGAAATGTTAAATACAGTGACCAAGGGTCATTTAAGGTGTCAGTTCTTACTTAAAAATTTTCTGCAGTGAAATTCAGCCTTTACATTACACTGTAGACTTCTCCTCAGTCATGCTAAGCTTAGTAAACTGGTTGTGAGATAAAGCACTTGCCACTTCCTCTCAATAACCGCAGGCAAGTAACAAGTGGGAACAGCCACCCATTTGCACTGATTTAACTGGGCTTGGTTGGGATTGGCCAAGACTCAGTTCACTTGGAATTCAAGCAAAATTTTCCATTGGTGAGGAACCCTAATAAATGCAGTGTCTGGGTTAAGCAAACTCAACTGCCTCCCTTCTGCAGCATGTGTTTTGTTGTACTCTTTCCTGAAGCCAGTGAACAGCATCAATGTTTTTTATTTAAATTACTATGTGATGTCCTGGAGTGGCACCATGCTGCTTTGAAAGTAATTTACACCAGTACATTGATGATTCTGTGAGTTTTCTCAACTGATTCCATTTGATTTCACAATGAAGTTTGTCACTTGAGTCGGGTCTGACTCTGCTATGGCTCGTGCAGAAGGGGATCTTACAACCATCTGAACAGGAATGTATTTCTAAAGGCTGAAAAAATGTGCCATAACCTACAGTTGAGTTACTAACTATTGAAGTTATTAGAGGGCACTGGTCCTGAAAACATTGGGCTTTCACAAAGGCAAAAGGGAGATTCAGAACTGGAAACTTTAAGGCCCAGGAAAGATGTGCATTTTCACATTTGCTGCGATACTAACAATCGAGAAGGCAAGAAAAGGTTTGGAGAAGAAGTCACCTGCACATTTAGTATAAACATCTGTTCTATAGTTATTTCTGGTCAAATCACCAACTTTTTAAAGACAAATCTAATAAAGTACTTAAAGTTCCTACAGACAAAAATACTTGTCCAAAATTGCTTTCTACAAGGCCTCTGATGTAGCAGGTATGTAGCCTTGAATATATAGTTAGTAACTTCCCCTGGCTAACAATAGTTCTCTAGATGCTTCCTTCATAGCATGTGGCCAGAACTGGTCACTGGTCTTCAATAATTCATTGCTTGCCTTCTGTGCAAGCCTGCTCAGTAGGAAGAAAGAAATTCAGTTTTGCTGCTGCCTTTCAAAACATAACCACAAAGGTCACAAGTGGATTCTAACATTCAGTCAGGCACTAGAAGAGTGGGAAGCTGAACCCATATCTTCAGGGTATATCACTGATGACCATTCCAGAGGCTATTTTGGGAGGCTGAGAAACCTGGTTTTTCTGCTGAAGATGCCTGTTGCAGCAGAGAATTTGCATAAGGAAAACACATGTCTGGTCTATGGCTGGCTCAGAAGAAAGAGTGCCAGTCTGCTTCCAGCTCCAAATACTGTCAGACAGTTCTCTTCAATATAAAATGCATCAACTAGTCCTTTGACCAGAAACCAGGATTTCAGTTCAGTCTTAACTTGACCTGTGACTGCTTCTGTTTGTAATAAAAACCTGTTTGTAATAAAAATCTGTTGCATTGAACTGACTGTACAATGCTTTTAATTTCTGTGGCAAGTTAGGAAAAAAAATTGCAGCTGTTTTGAGAGCCACAATGTGAAACGTCACTGCTGCGTGATTATGTCCAGACGTAATTTAAATTTAACTACAGTAATAAAGACAAGGAGGCCACCTCATATTGGCTGTGACTTTGTGCCCTTAATCACAGAGCTGAATTATGTAGTTTCTAGGTATGGCAATCATAGAGAACAACCTTGTGAACCGAAAGGAAGTTGAGATTGGAAAGGAGGCTGCTATTTTCCTTGCTAAGCTCTGACCCCAAGATGTCACCAAGATATCAGTGGGCCAACAATGTATTTGTCACAAGTCTTCACACCAGATAAATACTCTTTGTAATGTATCCTTGTAATGACTGGCAGTGTGCCCGCCTAATGTAACAATTGGTACATTTACAAGTGTGATATTCCTTGATATTTTAATCTCTATTTATGCAGGGACTCAAACCATTAGCTCCCACTGATTCCCCACATCTGATTTTTGGGACAAGTAAACCTGCTCCAGGTTTACCAGCAGCTGATCCTTTCTTGAGTACAAACAAGGTGCCAGACCTACAGAAAGTTTTTCAGGTAATGACAACACTGGAGAGTGTTAAAATTTTAACATAGCTAACTACTTTTGCCATTATACAATCTCTAAAGTCTGGTCAAGAAACTGTCACGTACAGTATAACTTGTGTACTTGTACTATACTACAAAATATATAGTATGCCTTGAATAGTAGATAAATACAGAAACTGGATAAATGCAGTAACATTGTCTTTTTGCTGAAATTGGTTGTTGTAGCATTTGACTATTGGAAGCACTTTCTCTCCGGGAATCCCCATGTCTGCCTTAAAGCAGATGTGGAAGAGCAAAACTAATTGTTACTGGTTTGTATATGATAATTTGAATGTTGCTGAAGCTGTTTATAGTGCAGTATAAGAGCAGCACAGTAAAGTTTTCAAAGCCAGTTTGTTAGCTATGGAATTTCTAAACGTAGGGCTTTTCTTAAAACAAATTAGTTAAGCTTTTGTTTAAGCCTCAAGAATGTGCTTATATAATGTTCCCTTTTCACTCTTACATGCCACTTCCATTTGGAATGTGTCAGTCTGACTTGGTGAATAATTTTTTTATACATAGCTTTTCACATTCTGTTGTTAGTGACACTTCTCCCATCCAGGTCCTCTTGAGAAACATTTCAAGATACATTCTTTCTGCTTGCACTTCACAGCTTTGGCTAACAAAATTAACTTGCCTTTGCATTTGTCTTGCTATACAAAATACCCTTGATTGTAGTGAGCCTATTTGTCAGGAGGTTTCCCTCTCGGAAGTCTCTTAATTTACCCAAGGTAGGTTATTCCTTGATGACTTCAGTATGGGTGTTAATTTCTTTTTTGCTTGTTTTCTCCTTGAACTCTTCCCACAGAGATCAGATGGACTGCCAGTACACCTGAAGCTAGGATATCCAGACAGGCTGCTCTATCGGACCACGATGGCTCTGACAATAGGAGGGACTATCTACTGTCTGGTAGCACTGTTCATTGCCTCACAGCCAAAGAAACAAAAATAAGTGAACCACACCTCATGGGACTCTCAGCACTCCATGGATGGATGTCCTGCATGTACCACTTTGCACTTAAATCTGTTCCCTGTGATCACACAGGGTTCGTTATTCAGATCGGATTTCTTGGAGAAAATGTTTTTAAATCGGTTGCCTTATGTATTCTAAAACACCAATATAAGCAGAGAAACACAATATTTTAACATATGGTTGTAGCTTTTCTTGTCTTGCAGGAGTTAATAAACAGTTGGAGAAAGTTAAGCTTTTCCTTCCGTCTCTACCCCAACTTAAACAATGTTAGAGATAGGACAGGACAAATAATTTGTGAGCTATGCACCACATTCCTTAGTGGAAGGATGCTGCTAGTTTCCAGAATGCTAAAAGCAGAAAATTTAATTATAGCATACTGGGAACCTTTTTCTGTCCTATACTTTTCCAAACCCTGGTACATTAGTAAATAATATACCACCTCTGGTGGTAGGACAAAGAGCTTGTCTCTCTGGAGCATTTAAAGTGGATTTATTCCATAACTGTAGCATCACTGTATGCAGCAGAGTGCACCATTATTATAGCATCAGTTACACCAGTTTTTGGACTTTTCTGTGTCAAACTGTATTGTCATGCAATAAAGATACTAAAAGAGTCAAGTGTCAAAAGTTTCAGAGCATTTCAGCATGCCTGGTAGTGAAATAAACATATTGGTACACTTATAGGTTCAACTTGAAGATCTCAAATAATAAAATTGATTCAGCTACCTTGCTGTCATCTTTTTGAGATGGTAAAGCTCTTAAAACCTCTCCCAGACCACACTGTGTGTTTAACTGTAATTTTTGGTGAACAGGTTGCTGTCATAATTCAGCTGCTTACTATTTCCAGTGCCTGCAGATAGCTATTTATGCACACTCATTTCTGTGTATGGAAGAGAGATAGGCCAATACAACCCTTTATATTACCCTTGTAATAGTATAGCCTTGAACTGCAAGTTTCATACAAGTCTTCACAAAATGCATCCTCTGATCTCATAGTTCCTCCTCTGCCCCTGAACATTGATTTTCTGGCCTCTGCAAAGACCCATCTGTCTCAGAACTGTGCAGAAACAACTTTCAAAGCAAATAAGAAAAATAGTTGATAAAGGAAACAAAAACTGCCTCTTTTCAATCTTTACTAAAAAAAAAAATCTGATTTTTTTCCCACTTAAGTTTCATCAAAGCCTTATTACTGCTTTATAGAAAAGAAAAGAGCTGCTTGTACTGTGATCTCAGGTTTCAGTCAGTGTTGGTATTTTGGGATGGGAGAGATTTAAGTCAATGAAAAATAGTTTTGTAAGGACAGCAAGAGTCAAAGAATAGCAGAGAATAAATTCTGCAGGAGCTGACAGTTGTGTTGCCTCTGCTGATGAAATATTTTCTCCTCAGTAGCCCATGCTTCCATGGCACTCAATCTGGTGCTGTAGGCTGTTAAATACTACAGAAAAGAAAAAATTAAGAAATAAAAAAGAGAAAACAGCATAGTAGGTTGTTGTCTGTCTTCCCTACATGCCACCTATCAAGGACTGCCTACAAGAATTTTCTAATAAAGGATATTGTGCATGTAAACTTGACAGATTTTCATGAAGCTGAGCTCTGTTCAGAGTATTTCCATGCTCTTCGTTTTCTGATCTGGTTTTGGTTTTACTGGAGGGGTGGGTTAGGGATTTTCTTTTTTTGTTTGTTTTTGTGATAGTACAAGGGGTTTTTTGTTTTAAATCAATTATTTTGAGCACTCATCTAGCAGGTAAGAACTTTCTGCTTGTTGCCAAAGCAGATGTGCATAAAATAACCAGCTGTTATCCCACAGCTCATTAGCCAGTAGGAATACTCTCATGGAAGGAATGACAGCCTTAGCACTCAGGCCCAGCTTGCTTTAAGTAACTCAGCTAGGACATTGGGTTCATGTCTTGCAGTTAGAGGTCATGGCTGAAGCCACAGATAGCAGAATTGCCCTGGGCCTCCCTTTTTCCAGCTCTATGTCAGCAGCTAAGAACACATGCCAAAGGCACAAAAACCACCCATCAGATTTTGCAAATAAACAGACACCACATAATCCATTGCACCTTTCTCCCCCTTCTGCCCCCAGTGTCTGGATTTTGAAGAACTGTATTCACTTTGCTCTTCTCCCAAAAGCTGACCCACTTGAAGCAGCATGAGAGTTCTGCTTCAGCTTGTGAGGTTCAGCTGGGGGTTAAAGAACAGAGGCTTGTCTGCAGCCATTGAGTACTGCTCCAGTCTGAGAGAAAGGGCAGACTGCATTTCTGTTCCCTCAGCAAAGTGCCCTGAAAACCAGGAAGAGTTTCCAAGCTGTAACCTCATTAGTCTGTGGCAGCAAAATTTTGCCCCTTTCCTCAATTAGTTTTGAGATCATCATGAAAAAATTGCAACATGGTAAATCCTTTTTCTGCCTAGATAAAACAACTTTTAAATATATCTATTTTATAATACTGATGCCAGACTTCTGTGAGGATTCAAAAGGGTCCAAGCGTTTTGAATTCTTATTTGTGATACAGTGACCTAATCATCATCTTAAGCCTTCAAGAACAATTTTACCTCTAAAAGGAGTAGTCTGACCCTGGCCTGATTGTTAAATAAGGATTTGGATAAGGACAACCAGGGGTGACTTGAAGCATCAAGGCTGGTTTAACATTGTGAGTTGTCATCCCCAGAAGTAAGAATCTGATGGGAACTGCAACTTCATTATAGTGTTCTTGTTTTATAAAGACCCTCTCTGTTTTCTCTTAGAAAATATGCAACCTACCAACACAGAGGACTGGGGCAGGGGGAAGCCTTTTTAAAATGATAGCTGATACTCAAGTGTTTTGGTTTGAATGTATATTAGAGAATAAATTATAATAAGCTTTCATACCCCAAGGTGCCGAGTTTGGAAGGGAAAGCAGCTGAGATTTAGAATACACTGGAACAAAATTATCTCATGGATAATCATCCATCCCCCATGGCATTATCTCATTGTTGAGAGACAGTGGTTTTCTTTCTTAAATCATTTCTGTGGCAACCTGGATTCAATAGTTATATCTTTGTAATGGTTTTTAAATAAGATCTCCTCCCTTACCTTTTGCATGGGAGTAGTGGAATAAATGCATTTTAGAAGACATTGATAGTATGCACATAGGTCTTACAGCTGCTTTAAAAATTAAAGTATGTTAAGGAGAGGATTCCTCCACAGTATTGTAGTGTGACCACACAGCCTCAACAGACTTTTGCCTTAACATTTGAAATTGTCAACAGACTGATTATTTCCATACTGAGGCATTTAACTGTTTGATCTTGCCTTAAAGCAAAGCTTTCTAATTAAAAGACACTGTAAGGAATAAAAACATGAGAAACTTGAAAATTGGGAATCTGATCTTACAGACCTAAAAAAAGCTAAAATGAGTGTTTAAGAACAGTTTATTTGCATACATGTACACTGTACTTATCCTGTCTTTATCCTCCTTTCTGCCTTCCAAGAGGCTTTAAGAATCACAGATCAGATGGGGAATATTTGTGGTGACTTCTCTCACAAACCATACCCCAGCAGATGCTAAAATTTGAAAAAAATTGGATCCTTTTCTACAAAGAGAAAAATGGACATTTATTGGCTAAGTTGTGTGTAAAATTGTGCTAAACTGTTCTGAAAAAGGTGTAAGATACCTGCATTTTATGACATAGTAAATTTTTTCCTTTTCCTGCCCTTCACCTCAGTGAAGAGTTTCAGAAGGAAGCCAAAGCTTGATCTCTGTTTTAAAATGGACAGTGGGAAGAATTTGCCTGTATTCTAAGCATTAATGTCAAGCAGTAGGCACAATAAACATTTTAAGCATTTTGCATATTCAGTACTAATTGCATCTTCATTTACAAAAGATCATTATTTTGAAACAATTCCAGTAGCTGCAGTGCAAGTGATGCACAGATTGCTAAGAGACAGAAGCACATTTGCTGTGAGAGGGAGTACAGGCATTCCTATAATCAGGAAATAAGGTAGATGCTGTCAAGCATCACTAACATCAGATCTTATCTCCCGGTGCTTCTCACATGATCCCAGACTGCTTTCGGACATGGCACTAGACAGAAGGAACCACTTTTTTTTTTTTTTTCCTGTACATTAATTATCTCAAAATACAAGAAAGTTGAGTTTAAGGGTCTGTTTTCTCACACATATATCCCCCAGTCTATTGCAGGCAGCCCAGACCTATGAGCGCAGGGGCTGCAAAAAAGCAGTCATCATCCTCTGATTCCAAAGAGACATGATACTCCCCGATAAAATGTTTTTTCTGAATGATTTTGCCCAGTGGATCCAGTGCTGCAAACCTGGGGAGGTGGGAGAGAGGGGGAAGTATTTTTCCTCATTTCATCAGCTGCATACCACTCTTGCTTTTCCCCCTTTCTCACTCTCACATTTTTATTCTGAAGACCATGAAAATTTTTCTAGGACTTCCTTTTTTACACCATTTCTTAAATATTTTATTCCACAAAAGAAATGGAATTGTTTCTAATGGCTTCAAAATAAATTCTGAAATATTCATATCATATTCATATAATCTGTCACATGTATTTTTTCTCTGCAAGCTAGAACAAGTCCTGGAAGTCTCCTTTGCGAAGTACACAATCCTGCCAACCCACTGAAAGTCTTACTTTAATGAGAAGGCTTTGAAGAAGCTGTTCTACAGGTGTGCAAACATGGGGGCATCAAATGACTCTCTGCTTACAAGCACCAAACAGTATTTCAAAGAAAGAGAGGAAATACTTCTTCCCTGCAACATTCTTACACTTCAAGCTGTGTTACCTCAAATGCATTTTTGTACCCTTTTTCCTATCTTCCTTACAATTCAGTCACACATATTCATTTTACTATAAGTGCTTTATCTATTTATGGTGTGATGCTACCTCAAAAGTCTTGGATGCATTTCACCACTGAGCCCTAATTTTGCACACCCCAAATTGGAAATTGAGGCATCAGTTATGGTGTGCATCTATTACAAAGCTCTCACTTGAGGCATGGAGACAGCTGACAGCATCCAGGGCAGAGTTCATCATGCCCTGCCTGGGTTAGCCAGATGCTCTTCCAACCACAGCAAACCATTCTTATCCTTTTGAAAGGTTCTTGTTACATGTGAGGAAGTTGCTTACCTACTCACAAGAGAAGGCTGGACATTATCTAATCTACAATACTGCATAAATGCAAATTGTGTCTTCCCTTAAACTGAAAACAGAGCAGCACTCTGGAAGAAAACAAGGGGAAGGTGTTTGGTGGAGTGGGGAGCTTGTAATTGTCAGTCCCACCAACTTGATCCTGACTTGCAGCAAAGAGAACAAGATTAAGGAAATGCAGATTTTCTAGCATAAAGAGCAAGTGCTACATATTAAAGCTTGTCCTTGCATAAGCTTAAGGAAAATGTATTAGTTTTCTAATTGGAACTGATTAAGCAATTCTGCTCATATGCAAAACAAAACCCACACTTCATCGTACTCATTGTCAGCAGCATAACCCTGCAGAATTAACAGGAGGCAAGACTTTAGGCTCTTGCAAAACAACAGCAGCTACAGGAAAACCCTATTCTTCAGCCAAGCAGGTCCACATAAGGCTCACAAGGTGGAGTCACCAAGCAGCTTGTAGCACTGCATCCTTACACTGTCTTTTCGGAGATGCATATTTTCAAAACAAACCAAAAGAGTGATTTTTCACCCTCAGAAACTTACAGGTTTCACCTGGAACCCTTCCAGAAGCTCTGTAACAGCTTTCCATGGCCACTGAAGAATGGCTCACTAGACACAGGGTGCTTTTTTGCTTAGACACATTCCCAGCTATGCAAAACCTCACAGATAATGCCTGTGTAGCCTGCCCACACACAGAAGCTGTGTATTTGATCTCTCTGTACTGCAACATGTATAAAATGCAAACATAATACAATATCCAGATGTGACAGTATTAAAATACTAGAATAATTCCAAAGTACACATGCCCTTCAGGAAATTTATCAAGTGTGTGGCATATCTTTACTTCCACTGACTAACAGCTTGCAATAAAAAACTGTGGTATGGATTTCCTGGACTCAAATGCCATCTTCTTAACTTAAATTGTATTGGATTAAACCAAACTAAGGGAAAACAGAAAGAACGTGTCAGTCACGGTATTAACTAGATTCATCTCTTCTCCCTGGTTTTTGCATACTGTAAACTGAGACAACCACTTGATATATACATTTTATCAGGATCACTGATCTGTGTTTATCAATATTTTAAAATTTTAACTGGCTGCATAAGAGTCTTCAAATGCTCAATCAAGTCCAAACTGCTCTTACCATCCCTTGCTTTTATAAGTATTTCTGCTAAAGACCACTATTGTATCTTATTTTGTATTAGCACTTCTGATCCTGATAACTGAGCTTTAAAGTTGCTGAAGTCAGTGCATGAATGAGGATTTATGTGCTTTCTTTCTCAGAACTAACACACAGATGTGCATACACAGTGCCTTCAAGGATGATTCTGGTTTTCAGTTGTACTTCAGGAAAAATATATTTCCAGGAAGAACAATAAATAAGTAAATGGAATCTAGTACCTTTAACAAACATTTTGCCTGTAACAAGCAAGTTTGCGCCACTGGCTTGTAGAAATTAAAGATATGAGAAACCCAACAAAATATGTATTCACGAGACAAAGGAAAAGTTTAAAACTCCCATGATTTTACCCAACATTTTGAAATCCACCCTAAACAATTTGGAGTTTAACTAAGTGGTTTTCTATTCATGCATTTTTGTGTGGCAAAATTGCCAAGATCCTATATGCTATCATTTTTAGAGTCACCTTTGCTAGTACACACAGTGTCAGCACTAGAAGAGCCCTGCCAAGTTCTTCTTAAAACAGATGTGTTTCCGGCAAGGTATAAACTCATTTTTAGACTGTCTTTCCACATTCTTCACCATTTTATCAGCACAATTTCTATGTTGCATAGCAACCTGCCCAACTTTGATTCTTACTGACAAAATCCAGACCAAAGTGGAAGTGGTACCAGTCAAAGAACAAAGTTCTTTATGTTTGAGTTACAACAATCTGTTACACAAACATTCAAAGTTAGGGTGAAGAGCAGCAGGGGAAACAAGAAATAAACACCATACCATAAAACCAAGACACCTGGCAGAATTTCTATCCATTTCTATCCATTTTTTCAGATTTTGACAGGAAATACCTACACATTCTTCCCCTCTCAAGATTCCTTCCATGTTTCATCTCTCCCAGTTAGAAAGATCAAGTAGCAGAGAGCAATTTCTTTCCCATGAAGCTCTTTGTAATAGGCCACATCTCTGCAGCTCCAGACACAGAACTTGTGCCAGACGCCAATGCAAGTGCCAACTGTGAATTTGTGCCAGTAGGTGTGACACACCGTGATGCTCTTTTAGGACAGTAAAGTTCACAGGATGCAGAGTACAGACCAAACTATAGAGCAATTATAATAAAATTGTCCTTTTGCCGTCTGAGGTATCCACATAAATCTGTGTTGTCATACTAGCCTGGTGAGATCATCTGCATAATATAACCTAGAGGCTGCAAGATGGGTGACAGGGCTGGGGTTTAGATCTCCCTCTTTTTTCTTGCGATGAGACCAGAGCATTTAGTAAAAACACTCTTTATATATGGTAGACTCAATCTACCACCTACCAAACACTGTTACAATGACCAAAAGGTTTGGGATTTTTCTGTTTTTTAATTTGAAAAGAGTTACCAAATTTTTCACTGAGTACCACATACTTTATAGACCCAAGATGCTGATTTGACTCTCCCTACAAAGACAAATATGCTTTGCCTGAATCTAGTTCTACCACTTTGTGCTAATTTGTTTTATTTTTCAGACTTGAAATAAAGAGTACAAGAGTGGTATGAAAAACCTACTTTTGCTTAGTAGTGCAGAGTGAGCAAGAACTAGTCTTGTATAATTAAGATTGAAAGTTCCTTGCAGTCATCTGGTAATGTATTTCTACAGATACAAGATCCTTGGAGATCTAATGTTCTATTTTTATATAATACCATTTACAATTTCTGATTTTGATCTAAGTACTTTTGATTTACTCACAGTGCTAATTACAGTAGACCCAACTCTGTGACTGAAGCCAGACATTACAGTCCATGTGAGTCTTGGCTGGAGTTTCACCCGAGAGACATGAAAGGGGTGCAGAAACCAACGTAGAAGTAACAGCGTATCTGCTATAATGTTTTTGCAACAAAGAATAACTTATGGCCGGACACACTGGAATTAGTCTTGAGTACATGTAATACAAATCTTAGATTCACTCTGAAACCATCTTTATCTCATACAAGGTTAGTTATCTGTTAGGAGACAAAGCAGCATTTTTTATTACCAATGGCACTAATGACTAGGAGCAACTTCAGAGCTGTGTTTGTCAAGAGCAGCTGGGTTCTGTGAGCCAGAGAAGTCCATTGGATCTGGCAGCTTGAATGGCTGTGGAGCATCACCTTAGCACTATAAATTTTATTTTTGGAGAATTTAGAACAAGCGCTATTATTACTTGCAACAGCTCAATTCTTAGAATAGCAAATTGATCCTTTTTTTTGTAGCTATTTGTATCATTTTGGTTACAAATCAAATGTGATTTACTCTATTAATCCTTAATTAATAACATTTTCTTAGAAATTAACTGTGGTATTTTCATTTCAATCCTGTAACAAAAGGTTTGAAATCTATTTCACGGTTTGCACAAGAACTGGGGGGAGAAAAAAAGAGGTGTGGTTCTCATTTTATCTGCTGCAATTGTTATATCGGCTCAAAGTAAATTTAGGATAATGACATTTTAGTTCAATGGCCCTCTAGAGGTAAGAAAAATTCTGGGGCATTTCTATTTCAAGTTGATCTTAAAGGAGTCCATTTGCTTTGAAAAAAAATGTACTAATCTCAGTCATCTAACCTTGAGAAGTTGTCAACTTTAGAACAAAATAACATACATAGTGTTTCTGAACCTTTGAATGACAGCCCATCTCCCCTCACCTCCTCAAAAAAACCCCCACCAAACAAAACAAGAACAACAAAAGGCCCCCACCCCTCCCCAAAACACAGGAGGAAACCCGAACACACTCTAGAATTTCTGGGATAAAATCATTATACAGAAACACACGCACAATTTCTTATAGGTCTCTTCTTCCTTGTGCAGATTAGACTATTCACTGAATTTAAGCCAAGTTTGCATCATTTGTGTTCCATGGGAACTGACTGCCTCGACAGAAAGTTTTCAAGAAAACAAAATAAAGCTAAATTTGTCTGGCTCTTAGTGTAAATGGCTTGATGGTTTTCTAACAAGAACATTTACCTTTCACAGAGATGAGTGAATGGAGTTAGCACCCTAGAATAGAATGTACAATACAAAAAAATGAAGGGAAATCAGGATGGAGACTAATTTTAAGGCTAATTAAAGTTAACGAAGACTGAAAAAAAAGTATGGAGGAAAAAACTGGAATGAGGTTTTACAGTGAACTATTACTGATTTTAATAAATTTAGAGCAGTACCCATGACATGAAACCCTGAGTCTGTAAAAGCAAAACTTGAAATGGCATCCAAAGGACAGGAATTATATAAATTATGACAATGAATTTCCCTGTAGTGTTTCCCTAGAATGTCCACACCACTGTGCAAAGTTAATATCCAAATAGTTTTAATATTCACCATTGCATGAGGGCTAACTACTTTTCCAAGGGAGATATGGCTGTAGGAGTGGACAGGAGAAGGCAGACCTTCCATTAGAAGCCATGAAGAGGTCTGTCTGAGCAAAGCTTATTCCTCTCAGAAGGCAGTGAGCGCAGTCAAACACCTCAGTAAAGAGCTTGTTTACAAGTGTTTCTCAGACAAATATATGCTAAGAACATAAGCATCAAGATGAAGAGGTCTGGGGATGAGCACTTGAAAATTATTTGATTTCTACCATTTAGTGCAAAGCACTCCAGAGTTTAATAACACAACATAAAGCAGTGCTTTCTGTCTGGTGCTTAAAACTCAATTATTAATTAAAGTGACTATACTGCTTCTTCTAGCTGGAATGATTTGAAAACAATTTCTGATTCATTGACCTTTGTGTTTAAACCCAGATATTGAATTTGGATGCTGCAAAGTTTCATGTAAATATATTTCTCTTTTCCTTGATGATGACCTGTCCTTCTCCTTTCCAAAAATATAGAAACTTAAGATAATCACATCTTCAAAATATCTTAATTTGAATTTGATAAGTGCCCAATATTGGTGCAGCGTGAGATTATGCCAAAACCGACCCCCACTTTGAAAGGAACGCATGGCACTGGGAAAAACACATTTCTGAGCACCCAAAGGTGACCTGAGGCTTTAAGAACAAGCAAAAATCAAACTCTGTTTTATACAGGGATATATGGAAAGGAAACAAGAATGGCTGGTGAGATGGAGTGTTCTCCTCGGCTTTCTGCTGTGCAAACATTTTCATTTCTGTAATAGGAGCTTTGCTGAGAATCTGCAATATTTTATTTCACTGTGAGCTGATGTTTTTCCCTTAACTTAAATTCAATTATTGCAAGACCAAGACAGAGCCCTAGCATCCCTAGCCAACTCTTAGTTTTTTGTCCCAGTGAAGGACTGTGGCTCTTATGAGAATATGAACACTTGCAGTTCAGCTTTGCAAAGGGGACAGTGAACATTCAGCACTTGCCAGGGTTGCAGCATGGTGGCCACCACAATTACATTGCCTTGGGAATTTTTCTTGTTAGTGAAACATGGAGGGAGGAAAGGAAATAAGCTCAGTGCCTGCTTTGAACAGGCAGAATGCAAAACTTAGGGACCATGTGTGGAAGATAGACCTTTGAATAACAAAGCTTTGATCTTCAAACTGTAGGAATGGATTTTGTTTCAACACACAGTATTAATGGATGTTGATTACCTGTCTTAGGATCTCACTGGTCACAGTAGTGAGTTTTCCCAGGGTTATTTTTGTCAAAGTCAAATCTGTGTTATATATTTGAATAAATCCCTATTAAGTAGCTACTTAGGAGTAGATATTTCCAGCTAAAACTGAGAGGACACTCCACATTCATGGGAAGTGTGAAAGGATGCAGGCAAGACAAGATAAACTTTTCTGTGTGCAGCAGAACAGTTCATGCCTACTCTACTGTGGTAGTCACACTTGGTCTGTCAAACCTCCTCCCTTCCCTTCAAGGTAACACTTGTTCTGGATCCTCTTTAATATTTTAATCAGGTAACAGACAACACAGAAATAATCCGGCACTACCGACAGTCTGGCAGACAAGATTACAGGTGGCAATTTAGCCCCAACAAATCACAAACAGCAGGTGCATTCTGCTGCTTTTTCTGACACTAAGAGCACAAATCTCTCAGCTTCCTACTCTGTCAAAGCATCAGTTTGAAAATGTTTCCAGAAATTTAATTTTCCATATTGTGAAGGAGATCAACAAACACACTTAAATCATTATCAGAGAGGGATCTATAGGTGGAGAGTAGATTAAATCACATATTGCATAACTGATCTCTATGTTTCTGTAAACCTTATTCCTTAATAAGTAAAACAGAGCTGAAGATGAGTCCTTTGGCAAAAGCAAAGGGGAGCAATTTCACTGCATCAGACACTAATACCCTGCAGGAGTGAACAGATAACTTGGCATGGCCCATAGGACCCAAACACCATGGCCAAGTTGGTTTGAGACCATGACTGTCCTCTTTTAGGTGCTCTGACTGCATCACTGCCCTCATCTGTCAGAGCACTGTGATTCAGCTGCATCTGCCACCAGGCACAGCAGTTCTACAAGGTCTGCATTCCTTTTTTAAAATGAGGCATTGTGGTCAATCTGAAATTCTATATTGCACTGAAAATGTGCATTTCTGATAATAATATCAGTTGCATATCTGAAAAGAAGAAAACCTACAAACATGAAAATCAGTATTTGCCCTAGGCAAATATGGAAACACTGAGTAGCAAGCAGTATAAAAAGGGAGGAAGAAATTAACGTTTCCATAAATTCTCTTCTGGTAAACTCCATCTTTTTAAGCAAAGGTACAAAGAGGTGCACGATTTCTTAAGATATGTAGCAATTTAGTGGCACATAATTGTCACAACATTGGAAAACCCTACTCACTGCATGCTACTACCCCTGGAGCACTGTCATCAGCAACCAATATCAAAAATAGTCATGCTGCAGTAAAATAATAAGCCACTTAATAATCCACTTAATCAGGACAAGTAATGTGAACAAACACTGCAAAGTGCATCCAAATTTGTGGGTCATCAAAGAGTTTTTGTGATCAATAAAGTAATAAAAAGATTTAGCAAGTTGCCAACATGCCTTAGGCATATCCTACCACACAGAATTCACCATGTGTCAGGCAGCACCATTCCCTAGCAACATCAAGTCTTATTATTAGCATCCTGAGACCCGAGGTTATTAGTGAGCTCTGAACTCACAATACTCAGAAGACAAAAACCTCTAATACTTTTATTGCCCTCATTCACCAGTTGGTGTTTTAATCGTAATATGTTGTCTCATTAAAAATCATTACATTAATTCCGTGCATGATTAGAATCCACAAAGCCTGTTGCACACTGCCTTTAAAACAAGGAAAGGTCAGCTTCCTGTAGTCTCAGAGTGCTTTTGGGTTTATGTTAGACCCTTTTTTAAGGAAACAGTAAAAAGGAAGAGCGGTACATATGAGCATTTCCCCCTGAGGTAGGAACAAAGCCTGAGAAAACAAAGGTCTTAGCTATTAAAGTGGGTTGTATGCTGAAACTGGCTTTGTACAGTTGCAGATGGAAGGCAGGCAGACTGTCTAAGCTTTAGCTTCAGCCACCAGGCTCTGAGCTCCCAGCTTAGTGAAGCATTTTTGCCCCATTTCCCCCAACGCAGCAGCGTCTCAGCCTTATTCTCAGAAACGCTTCGTGCTTGGCTGGTATTTGCTGTTGGACCCACACGCCCACCAGGAAGTTTTTAAAAGTTCATTATTAAAAAAAAATTAAAAAATAAAGAGCATTGCTGTAGAATAAAATCCTCCAGTTGCTGGAAAAGCAATTGGGGACTGCACCCATCTGCTCCACAAGCACGTGGGGCAAGGGGACACCTCGTGCTCTACCTTTTGCTGCATCAGATACAATGTGGATGGACTGACAAACAATACTGGCTCCTTCAGCCTTCAAAAGGAAGCACCACAGCTTCCTCCCAAAACCCTGAACAGAATCATGAGGCCAATAAGAGTGCCTCAAGTCTCAGGTCAGGCAGGCAGAGGAGAAAACCTTCACTCAACCCATCTCAGAACTTTTTGCTTGGAGACACCAGTGAGCACACAAGGAGTCTCAGCCCTGCTGTCCCACCACCTGCGCATGGTCCTGATACATGGCCAGGCTCAGACATCCACACAAACTCCCCCTTGCTGGCATAGACCAAATAGCTGGAATTCCGCATCACAGTTTTGCCAGATCCCTGCCAAAGCAATCTCACCAAGCAGTATGGATGATATTTGTTTACATTTAGAGAAATTCTGAATCTTATCAGCCCAAACCACGGCATTTCTCACTACTAAGTCTTCCTCTCCACTCCTGATGTTTAACATTTTTGTCTTCATGGGGTAGCAAAAGTATTCAGAGTGACATTTCTTTGGTTTTGCAGTTTTTATTTCAGGGGCTCAAATTCACAGTACGTGGTTCACTGTCAATCTCTCAACACAAACTACAGGGTTATAAATTTCCCTACAAATGGAGAATGTTGTCCCCTGGGACCAAGGGAGTTCCTAAAGCCAGGGCAACAAGTTGGTCTCAATGCAATTCAGACTAATCCTGTGTTTGCAAACCATCTGAAAAAGAAGATTTTGGCTCACCCTCAATACCAGTCTCGTCCTCGCGTCCCTTGCTCTCTGTCGTCGAGCCTTCAGCAGAAATCTGCTGGGGATGTTTCTAAATTAGCTTGCCAGTCAACCTCCTGTTCAGAATGCAGCAGCAACTTTCCAATTAGCAGCTATTCTTCCACTGTAGTCTATATGCTAAGAGTCATTATTCTAAACTCACCCACAAATTGAACAGCCCTCCTTCCATCTCTAATCAGGCCAGGTACCAACATGTTCGAAACCCTCCCTCACCTGATTTCATTAACACTCATTAATTTTCTTCTTTATTGCTGTTATTATTCCAGCTTCACAGTGCTGGATTGATGTTGACTATTGACAGAAACAACTTCAGCTGTGCAACTCAACCCCTGTATGTCTGTCTACAGTATCAGTAAAATAAACACATTTATGTTCACATTTATTTGCAATGCTTAGTCATGTGCACAAAAGTACTATGTACCACTATGTTAGAACATCTGCAGAGAGGATTGTACAAACATTTACAGCTGAATTCCAGTACTTAATAACCTTTTCTTTTGTATTTTTCTAGCTGGAACATAACAAATTTCTATCTGAGGCTACATTTAAGAAATAGGAGCGCCAGATATGTAAGACAAGAAATAAAGACAAAAGAAGAAAACACATTTTCTTCTCACAGGAGGACATTAAAGTGACAAAATCCCCAGAAAGTCCAAAAATATTCCAGCATAAAATATGGTTTGAAATATGAAAAGAGACAGGCACCCAGTGGAGTAAATCTCTTGACTACATTATGAAAACATGCAATTTCTGAAATTTAAAGAAACTCTACCCCAGAATATAAGAAACATTCGTATCCATGATTCACAGAGTCTAGATCTGCAGCCAGCCTGGTTTTCTCTTTCCTACTCCACCTTTTTTTCTTGTTTTGAGACAATTTGCACATCTACTTCATGAATAGTTTGTGACTCTCCTCACTTCTCCTGTTTCTGCACCAAAGCCCTGGGTGAGCAGAGGCACATGGATATAGCCAGAACCAGCAAATCCATTGGCTTTGGACACATCTTTCCCTCATGGCCTCTCCATACTACCCTTCCCATGCAAACAGCAAGGGTGCAGAAAAATCCAAATGCAGTGATGGCAGGCAGCATGAGCTGCACAGCTACCCCAGGGATTCTCCCAGTTAACACCACTCTGTGGCTTCACCTCACCTTGCCAAGCATTTTTCTCTCCCTCATACTCTGTTGAAGATCTGAACTTTGAATCTAAGCCTAGAGTTCAGCAAAGCCCTATCCCCTGCACAAAGTCACCTCATGAAACAGAAGGTGGGTCCTTGCTATGTTCCTTGCCCAGCTGCCCCCTGGACTACAGTGCCTGGCCACCTGCAGATGATTTTAGCAAGCAGAAAACACTCTTTGTCTATGTACCATTCCCAAAGGCATCAAAAACCCTTATGAAAGTATACTTTTCCTTTCTGAAAGATAATTAACACTGAGAACAGACACTAACACTCCAAGGTTTCCTCTGGCTGACAATTTTAAATAGTCTCCTTCAATCTTCATGGATTTCAAACTGAACACTTCTTTATACTTCCAGTGAAATACCATTATTTAGTCTGCATTAAAATGCTTCTTCTGGTTGTCATACTAAAAACATTCAAGCTCTTGTACTCTGAACCATGTAATCTATTACACCCTTTATCTTCACACTAGCTATGTCAGGAGCAATCTGTGGATATCCTAATCTTTCCCTTTTTAACACCATAATCTCCTGATCATTAATCAAAAGAGAAAAAAGAGAGAAAGACTTGAAAAGCTGTTCTGTGCTTCCTGTTCCATGTTAGCAGTTGCTAAGTCACTTGGCAAAACTAATAAGCAGCCAAGCTTTTCTGTTTTATTTGAAATTTTCTTTTAATTGCGCTCCCTCTGTTAATCTTCCTCTGTTGCTTTATTATGCATCACAAGCTTCTTCACTTCCTAGATTAGATCCAGTTCTTTATTACTCCTTGGCATAGCTGGCAACACCTTACCTCAGTGCCCCATTTGTGACTGGCATATGATGCTTTGTTGAACTAGACCAATGTAATGTGAATGCAAATGATTCATTTGCTAGCACTTCCTAAGATTCATGTTTTGCTTTTGGAAATGAGAGCAGTTTAGAAGAAGTCTCATTATACCAGATGGGACACTTACACAGATCAACCTTTTCTAACTAACATTAAAGTAAGGCCTGTTCAGACAATGAAGCTGCACCATGTGAGATCCAGAGGTCCCTTCCAATATACAGTTTTTTGCGACTCTTATTCCAAACCTACTCCTTTTTTGGCTCATTCTCATGCCTTAACACTAAATCCTTCTTTGCTACATGCATGAAGTCTTAACAGGAGTATGTGCCCACATACTGTCGAAGGGCTACATTCTCAGCACAGCAATTCGTGTTCAAATTTCCCCTGCCTGCAACCTGTTCTCTCCTGTTCCACAGAAATGCTTGAAATATCTGCCAGAGATTACTCAGTGGCTTGCTTTCTCTTTCTTGATGCCCTTCCACTTTGCACAGAGTACACATCAGCAGATGAGACAGAGGTCTACTTTCTCCCAGCTGAGTGTCCTGCCCTCCACCTTGTGCACCATGTCCTCACCCTCTGGTTTGCTCTTTATCCTCTTCCAGGGGAATACATAACTACTTCAATGTAGTATAAAATAGACTGCAGGGGAAGAGAAAGTGCTGTTACCCTTTCTTTGTTTTTAACGAGTCACTTTAACTGTTTCATTTGAACGGTGTGTGCACACACACTGCAGTCTCTGTTTAAAGGGAAAAAATAAGTCAAGAACAAAAAATTCCTCCCTCCCATGTCTTCCTTCTAGGTTTACAGAGGAAACCAAAAACTTTTTTTCACAGCTCCAGCAGACTATAGGCTGATCATTTCTCCTGCATGGTTCTAAGCCAGTGAAACAACACTGATAACTGGTTTTAAACCTCATTAATGTGCATGAAGGATAACACACAGGTTATTTGCCACATAAAAATTAGCTATAAGGAATAACCTCTGCATGCAAACAGGAAAAGTGACCACTAATGCAAAGAGGCATTTTTCCATCTATCAGAACATGCCATGTAGGAATAATAATTTCTTCTATCTAGATACTTCTTCATGGTCACTTCTGGGGAGGGAGAGAAGTGTTGTGTGTTTCTGTCCTACTTACTGGGTCAAGTACAAACACCAGCTCGTGCGGGGAATGGAGGAGATTCCGCTGCATCATGAGATTCACAGCTCTCAGCAGTTCAAGAGGAGCTCACAAGAAAGCAAGAGTGACACCTCTCTGCTTCTGCAGATCCTGCCCAACACTTATTCCACATCCTTCAGAAGAAGGGCTGTCCTGCACACAGGCTGAGACAACCATCTCCTTCACAGCCTTTGGACACTACTGCCAAAGCTGGCAACTGAGGTCATGCAGAGAAATAAAGGTGTGGCCCAAAAGCTTCGTAGAAATATCTGAAATAAGCATTAAATACCTTAAACACCCTTTTTTTCCCCAGTAGATTAATTTCTTCAGTTCAGACAACCAGATGAAGAATTCGAAGGAATGTGCGAGAACAGAAGTGGGAAGCAAATGAGTGAGCAGGGTGGTATTATCATGCCCCAAAGTGAGTGTTATCTCTGCACTATGAAAGAAGTTTAAAATGATACCTGTCAACTATGGAAAATTTGCTGTTTGAAGAAATAAGAGATGAAATAGCTTCATGAAATGCCAGAAGAGATGAGTAATTATTCAGTGAGACACCTAGACCAGATTAATTACAGCTTGGGAAGAGAAATCCTGAAAAAGATGTTTCTGTGAGGTGGCAGCACTGAAGGAAAGCCTTTATGTTCTAGTAACCAACAGAATAATCATAACAATGATAGAAATAAGAAAACCCATCCCAGTAAGAACAACAAAACAATAAAGCAACAATAAAGCCAGCAAACTCCCCCCAAACCACACATGACAGGAAGCATTACTTCATGAAGAAGGATCCAAGAGCTATTTATCAGTGTCTGTCTTTCTGCTCTAAGCCAGAACATCAAGCTCACATATTTTAGGGTAATTCTGAGGTAGTATTTTTTAGTAGAATATTGAGTATTAATCTTGCCCTTAAAATAGTGTACCAAAATATATAAATAACTGTGCAGAGTCTGTTACAAAAAGCTTAAATACAGAAACCATGAAGAACCCTGTGTGTCATCAAGGAGATATGAAGAATACAATTCCCTTGAAATTTTAGAAGAAAAGTATTTTTATTCCTCACTCCCTCCATCATCTCCTTTCCATAACGTAAAAGACGATGCTAAAAAAAAAAAGATTTTTTTTCTGTTAGGGGAAATCTGTTGTTCATAGAAATCTCTCTCTCTGGAGATATAAAGATTATTTGGAGAAAATTACACTAATCTCAATTGCACTGTCTGACAATTGCAGTCAGAGAAGCCCTATGTCACCAAGTATTTTATCAAAGAAAATACCATACACGTCAAGAACAGAAGCTTATCAGATTCCTGTACTCAAAATTAAGCATGCAGTGTCCACAAGCTTTTTGGTCTTATACAAGCAATATTAAAATATGCCATGACAATTTCTTTAAGAATAACCCCAACAGCCTTTTGCTTCTAATGAAAATAAATCCTAATGTCAAGTAGCACCCCAATTTACTGTCAATTTAACTTTTCAGCTGTACTATATCACATAGCATAAATATCTTAAAGGTAATGCAGTTTTAATACCTTTGCTTCTAGAGATAGAAAATTTGCTTTGGCTCATCCAAAAATCATTCCCTGTGCTCAGTCTGCAGACAGAATTCATCTTTTCAGTTCTCCAAGTCTAGTTGCAGTTGATTAACAAACAGCACGTTTCACTGTGATGCCTTCAGAATTGCTTGGATCTGATCCCACATGGATGTCATGCCCTACCTTGGCAGGATAGTTTAAAACCCTTTAGTTTTAAACTTTCCAGTTTTAAACTCTCCCTCCGGGCAGGCCCAGGACCTGGGATCCCATCCTGCAGCCATATTCATATGATGGGTTCCTCTTGTGCTTTCAGGATCGGAGGTGGAGCTGGTCACCACCATCAGCCCATGGAAACTACCAAACCCAACCCAGAAGGTCTTCACATACCTCAGAAATATACAGGCTCATCCAGCACTGCTGCTCCCGGAATGAGGAAGGACTTTCAGCAGGGAACCAAAGCCTGCTGGAAATATTGACTGCAGGAGCAAGGGAAGAGCAGCACCAGCAGCACCAGCCCCCAAGGAGCTAATGAGGACAACACCCAGCTGATACTCTTCACCACCTGCTGATTGGGCATTCATTGCCTTGCTCCCTTACTCAGGCTGGTGTAATTTACTCAGTCCAGCGCTGCTCTGCCCATCCTTCCACTCCTCTTCTTCTATGGGAGAAAATCCTTGAAGTCTTACCCTAACAACCAGAGAAAAAAAAAAAACCCTCCGAAAGCCCAGTGAAATCCTCCTTTTTAAATGAAAGGAAAAAGAAATTCATTATCAGAAGAACAAACTTACCCCTCCTGCAGACACACTTGATCCCTTTATCTACAGGTTATGCATGATTTTCAATCCTTCCCACTCCAAGTTTTCATTCTTTGGAAGGAAAATAATTTGTAGTTACCCTGTGTTTATAAAATTTTTGGTACATGTGGGCTTGGTTCCTATTTGGTCCTTATTCCCATCATTATAATAGTAAAAGTTGAACATTCAGTGATAATACAAAAATAACTATTACACAGAAGACTGATTATCAGGAAACAAACCCAAAAAAATAGCTGTCTTAAGGTCTGTGCTATTTCAAAATCTTTCTTCCCTAGCAGTTGAACAGCGAAAATTAGACTTTGCAGTTCAGTTTTAGGTGTGAGAATTGCCAATTGTGCTGAGAGTAGTCTGGCAGATAACTTAAGATGCAACACACCTGTGTTTGCAAGAACGAGTTAAGAAAGCCTAGTTTTTTTTTCCTTTGGCCTGAGAAATTTTTTAGTGCTTTGAGATCTGTAAAGAAATCCAATTATTACAGTTAAACATTTTCCATCTTTTCTTCTGGTTAAAAGTCCAGCTATTGGGCCACATAAAGATTTTTGCAGAAAATTTTTGACCTCCTTAGACACTGTTGTAATTCTCTTCAGGAGAAAAATCATTAATGGTTAAAAACACACAACAACAGACTGTGACCTCTTTTCCAAGCAGTTCTCTTTTTATAACATTAAAAAAAAACATTATTTTTCTAACATTAACCCCTCCCATATTTATAGTAATCTTTTTCTTTTAATTTGTTTTTTTCTTCAAGGATTTTCTTATTAAAAAAAATCTTTGCTATTTGTTTGCCATTTTAAAATCATACTTATGGGAATGCACCATATTTTGAAGTTCTTATTCCAAGACAATTCACAAAGTAGGTCTCCTTGTGGTTTTACACCCTGTTTTGGCAGCTTTTTCTGCCTTTCTATGCTCATGCAGGTAGGTGGATTTTTGCCTTCAGCCAGTTCTGCCTTGTGACAGCATGAGGTGGGTTCACAGCTCTGTCAGTAAATTTGACATTGAAAAAGGGACAAGGTCAAAAATTTTTTTACCAGTCACACTAATATTTTCACTAGATTAAAGAAAATTCTTATGGGCATTATTAGGACAAGTTTAGGAAGAAATAAAAGACCTTCAAAGCTATACTACTGTACTGTGAGAAGTATCTTCAAGCACAAACAACTTTGAAGAAGAGCACAGACAGTTTAATTGCTGGTTATAGGATCCAGATTTGTTTGGTACTCTTCAATTTGTTTGGCACTTTCAGCTGAGCAGTCCAACAGGGATTTGTCTGTGCTAGCCAGTCAGCATGTTTTTAATATGAAGCTGTGAGTAACACACTGAACAGCTCCAGATAGCTCAAGGCTAGAGGTGCTCCACTCCACACCTTCCTTTTCTCATCCACACCTTCCTTTTCTCAGCCAAGAGTAATTACAAGAATTAACAATGACTAATAACATCATACAACACTTCACTTTCAAGCAGTGGCTGATTGACTCAGCCAGCAGGATCTGTTTGTCTTTGTTATCCTGTGCAGCTGCCTGGCCACATTGCTCTCCTCAAGTGTTGATGCTGTGTAGGCAGGTGCTAACAAACAGCAATCTACTGCAATTTCCTTTGAGTAAACTGAAAATTATTAAATGAATAAAATAAGAATGAGAAATGTGAGTGTCACTGGAACAGCTATATTTTGCAATAAATCTACCCTTGATTACCTGTTGTTTGCTAGTGCTCACTGGCTTAAGACAGTGAGCTGTCTCTACTTCATATTTCTGGAAAATTTCTGCCCTGGTGAAGCTTCTCAATGGTACAGATTATATCAGGGCATCTTCTCAATCAGTTGGAATTCTGATATCAAGTTCAGTTCAGAAATCTATCAGACCCAAGAAGTCTGTCTTGTAATCAGAAGTTCTAATGAAAGAGTCTGACTCATTTAGTCCTATATGATCATTTTTGTGTAAAGAAAATATCTTTTCAGTCAAAAAACTCCTGCAAGCACAAATACAGCCTAGGTGTGAGCACATACTCCAAAGCCATGCTTGAATTACTAGAGCTGTACTGAGCCTGTGCTGCTTCTGTTGCCAGAATCTCTAGAGAAATATCTTGCTGTTTCTGGTATTGCTCTAAACCACTTTGAGAGTGCTTTGTTAAGAAGACAAAAGTTCAAATCTGCCTCTGGGAGACTGTGGCCAAAGCCATCTCCATTTTCATGTTTTTCAGCACTCCATGAGGTAGAATTTAATCCATTATTTAAAATTCCTTTTAAAATAAGGTTTGTTTTGTTGTTTTTGCGTTTTTTTTCTGATGATTTTCTGAAGGGTAAAACGTCCCCTAGAAGAAATATCATCAATGTTCTCTTTGCGGTACTAATCTGGTCTTTTTAGTAATTTTATTTCCTTTCCTTATAAATTAAATTTATTTGCAGAGACAGAACTCTTCAAAGATATTCCCAGAAGATCTCTGGTTAGATTATACCACTACTTCAAACGATAATGAATCTGTTTCTGAAAAACAAATGTTTGTCTCTTCCAAATTGTGCCTTGAGTTCCCTTGAGCTTTACAATTCAGTGAGCATTAATGTTACATAGCACAAATAATGGGACTTTTTCTGAGAAGACAGGATGCAGCTGCTGATGCTTAATTAAAGATTATAAGATTTGTTGTGTTGCTTCGATCTGTTGCTTTTTCTGTTTCTCCATCTTTTGAGCAAAGGTTCTGACAAAGACTAAATGTGTGCTGCTTGTTCATCTCGGTGAATGTCATGCATAGGACCTGTCTGTGAAGCTTTTGAAAGAAAAGGACAATTCCTTCCAAGGTGAAAACACTGACATGTTTAACTGTGTTTACGTTGTATTTTTAGATCCATGTTAACAATGTACACAGATATATCCAGATGGTTTCGAGTAGGTGACAGTGTCAATAGTTTGTACACACCAGTAAATATATCTGGAAGAGTTCAAAAAACACATGGAGATGGCACTTGAAGGCATGGTGTGGTGGTGAATTCAGTTGTGGTTGGACTCGATAATCTTAGAGGTCTTCCCCAACCTCAACAATTCCATATGTGCCAAAAGCCCTAGAACAGGTACATATACCTCATTTTAATGAACATTTATGCAGGAAGACTATACCACACCACATACAATATGCAGCACCCTACAGAGTAGTGGTACAGGCATTGGGCAAGATAAGAATTAGTCAGAGGCAGCATAAGATGCTGCTGGAAGGGGTCAGAGTCGATACTGCTGCATTATCTGTAGCAACAAGGACATCATAGTTTTCATAGCTGCACAGGAAGTGGCACAGGACAAAGACATTGTTTAGCATAACTTGAGGAAAAGATGCTATGCTGAACCAAACCAAATCAGAAGAAAAGCAGAGGAACCTGCAGTTCTCCCTCTCCTTTCTGTCTTTTGCAGATGTTATGTGCATTTGAGCATGGGGCAGAACATCTCAGGGGCAGGGTGACATGTACGAACTAGGGGCAGTTAGAAGCAGCTTTACCTTGTCTTCGTACCCAATGGAAACTACTATAAAACCATTTATCTTTCAAGATTTATTTGGATTATTGCCACTTAATTTAAGTACCAAATAGAGTACTTTTCTCCCTGTCAGATTAAAAATATTTAGGGTGCCACCATAAGAAGAGGACTGAAGAGTATTAGAGAAAGCTTAACCATTCATGCAGTGGCGTCACTGATGTGTACTGCTTAAAGCTCTTGGGATAAAAACCAAAAGTCACTTTTTATCCACAATCATGCCAGTGAAGGTAGAGAGCATCCAGGTACTGAATGAGTGCCACTGGTACTTATTTACCAGTGGATAACAAGACTTTTGATGTTAGGGTCCCAGCTTACTATTATGGATTCTTAGAAGGAGTCCTTTCATTCTCCTGAAAGAAAAATATGATGTATAAAACCAAAATTTGTGCTGCTTTTGCTGCGACCCAGAAGGCAATGCCATGGCATGCTCAAGGAGGAACATGACCACACTGCCTTCGTCACCTGGAGAGCCAATTTGGTTGCTGCTCTGCAAAGAGATGGCTGGTCATGGGAGGTGGTGGCTGTTGCTAGAGGAGCACATGGGACTGACACCAATGGCTTTCCAGGATTCAGCTGTCCCTGACCTGCTGACAGCCATCCCCTCCCAGGGATGGCAAGATTCAGCATTACCTGTAGTACTAGCAAACCTTGAAACAACAGCTATGAAATCAGGACAGAAATTAATTGCACCCTTTGCTCCATCTATGCAGCTACAAGCTTCTAGAAGTTGG
This sequence comes from Euphonia xanthogaster, assembly GCA_034509185.1. NCBI lineage: Eukaryota > Metazoa > Chordata > Aves > Passeriformes > Fringillidae > Euphonia > Euphonia xanthogaster. Next base: position 23,826,178 of record JAYDZK010000169.1, on the reverse strand, counting down.
AAGGTCATTAGCAATAAATAATGCAGAGGATGGAATTTTTAAAGAGGATATAATGTGCCTGAGAGCTGCTACCACGCTCATTACTGATTTCTGCCAAAATTGTGTGTGTCTTCATAGAGGAAAGTAGTCAAACACCAGATCTTTAAGATCTTGATTTGAGCTGGCATCATTTTATGTGGTACTTTCAGTCTGAAAACAGCACAGATATGTTACAAATTGATGCTTGTGACTGGCAGGTTTCAACAGGAGCAGAGGAACTCATCTACTCATCTCTCCATTTGAATTTATCTCAAACCTGTTATGGAGTCTGACTCTCTTCTTCTGTGTTACTTGTCATACAACATAGATTTGATTTAACCTCTATTTCAGATAAACCTCAGAAAGGTTTGAGAAATGTAAATTTACCATGATTTTCTCTAGGAAAGACATTGTCCTCTACACTCCTCATTCCTCTCTGCCCCAACATCCTGCTCAGAAATCAACTCTTTTGACTTAACAAGGACAGTGCCTATTACTGTGTAATCTGTGCCACAGAAAAAGAGCTCTTTGATTTATGCTGAACCAGTTTAATTAAAAATTGTAAACATTGTGTTAAAGGACATGTCCTCATTCTGAGACATTTTAACTCCTTGTTTTAAATTCCCTACTTCTCTGCCACATAATTGTCAGCAGACTTCTAACGCAGCCTTTTAATATGAAAGGTTTTATTTTTAAAATTATGGCACAAACTTGACAAGGTGAAAGGTGGCTGTGCAGTGAGGACAGCTGAACTGATGCATTATGAAAGGCATTAACATGTATGTAGGAAGATTAATCATTCTGTAGTTCAAGCCTAGAGTTAGGATGCTAATTTGCTGGCAAGGTAAGCATTTTAATAAATGAAATAATTAAAATTCTTTTCTAGCACAGAGAAATAGATGTACACCTGCAAAGCGTGTATATGACAATATAATAGTCTGGGCTTTTGACTGCGGAAGTTTTCAGAGTTCAAGCAACATCTAATATTTACCTAGTCATCTGACCTGCTATGTCATGTTTCAAAGTTACAGATAAAAAAAATGAAAGCCCTTGGAAACCCAGATCTTTTTGAAACATGGTATGGAGACACCTTGAGAATGTATAGGCAAAAAACAGATTCAAGGAGTTGCATTAATCAGGAAAAATCTGTCTTCCTGCTGAATGAGGCAGACATGCTATCTAGCAAACTGTTTAAAAGTATTGCTTAGGGACTGCTTGTGCTATATGAAAGCTGTTCAACTTCCTCTTTCTGCCAAAACAACTTCATTTTGATATTTTCACAGCCGTGGTTTGTTCCTTATTTGTTCCTTATTCTGAACCTCCTTCAGAGCAAGGTGGTTACCTTTCAGATACCTGAAGAGACACCTACCCATTTTGAGTTTCACTTTAAAACTCAAAGTGAACTGGGAAAAAACATATCAAAACAAGTGAGCACAAGTGGTTTGGGGGTTGTATTTAAAAGAACAGGAAGACATAAGCTCTTTTATGAGACAGCTCAACCTATTACATTGAAATTCACTTGCATGTAATGAATCTAAACGCACATGCCAGGCCCCTCAGGAAGTCTCAAGGTGGTGTGTGTTGCTTGTGTAGGGATGGAAATGTGTGGGTAGATGTTGGCATTCCCTACTCAGTTTTTCAAGTTTCTGACTGAAATCAGACAACCAGACAAACAAGATGCAAATCAGAGGAGCAATCTGAAAGATTAAATATAAGCTTCTATAGGGCTGGTGGGCCAAGTGCACAATCACAGAGGCTACAAATTGTGGTCAAAGAAACAAATCTGCTGCTGGTTTATTTGACTGCATATAGTGAAATGAAGCCTGGGACTTTCTGCTCAAAGAAATATGCTTTTATCTAAGAAACCTCTGCTTTGCTTCCCAGAAAGAATAAAAGCTATGCTTGCTTCATTATTCCTGGTTAATGGTGGCAAGGGCAACATTATTCAAGTCTTTACTAACTGTATTCCTTTCTTAATCCTCTTTAGGAAGCTCTTAATCATATAGAGAGTCACTCATTGCACAAAAGAGTGAAAATGACAAATGCTAGGTAGAAGAATACTGAATTCTATTGATAAAATATTCAGAATTGCAATTATTACCTCTCAATTAATAGGATTCATTTACAACCATCCTTAAGAATGTATGCTCTGTAATTCTTCCTCATGATGAGGAAGGAGAAGTTCTGTTTGTCTTGTGACCTTTGGACCTGGAATTACAGATGATGATGAAACCACAAGGTTTGCAATAAAAGGCTTAGAGTTGGCATCAGTAAATAACATCACCCCATTCCAGAAATAAGCAGCTGAACCAGAACTTTTCTAGACCAGATCCTCAAGATTTCAGGGCTCTGTATTCAGATGGCCAATGCTAAAATTAAGATTTAAGTTTTCCTGACTATCTAAGCTGCTAGGTGAGACCATGTTTTCTAACTGCACTCATCTGCTGATACTAACTGAGCATACCTTCAAATGATTTAGCATTCCATGTGGTGAGGTTTTTTGGAAACATACCTTCTATATTGGTGCTGAAGTGGGAGCTGATGGCAGAGGTGTGTATATTAATATTTGGATCCAATCAGGACAGCTTTTGCAGTAGATCTCCAACCCATGCCCGTTTCTTATGCTGTATCTCAGTGTGCACAAACCTGGCTCTTCCCAGATCCATGCTGAGCTGAAAGATGGGACTGGGGGCTGGTCTGAGTTACCCCTTCCATCTCCATGAATACATGCAGTGTGGGTGTTGCACCTGCAGCACCAACTGCTTTGTTCTGCAGATCTGCTCTTATTGCACTGTCCTACTTGCTGATACATAGACATCTTTAGAAAAATTGCCTCTGTACTCTTGGAAACAATTTTAGCCACTGTGCAGACAGAGGAATGGAGCAGACACACAACTTGGAGTTGTTTCATCACTGAGGAAACTGGGAATAATGTGGCTAAAGGTTTCTCCTGCAGGAGATTTAGCCCCATGCTTATCTAGCCTTGCTGCTTTCAGCATGGCCCCAGTTTCAGTGCTGGCTGCTGCACCATGCCATGAGATGGCACCAAGGCGTGCTGAGAGGGCAGCTCTGCATGTTGATGCTCCTCTCTGTCCTGCACTGTCCATACTTCTGCAGATGATGGAGGGCACAATTGCACCCCGGGACCCAGCTCTGAGGTAGCCAGAGAAACAACTCTTTTTGTCTCTGGTGCCTCCTGAAGTTAACAAAGTAGCAATCATCACAGGGGGCTCTTCCAGATAAAAGAATGCTAGGGAATGTAGCATTCAAAGAGAAATGTACAATTTTCCACTGGAGGAGGCAGGGGGGAATCAAGCAGAATGTAAAATGCAGAGAGAAATTATTTCAGCTTTCAGCATGCAGTATACAATGGTAGCAATTCCTACTTGTACATTGAGCTCAGGGCAATATATCACAAAATTCATTTCTCTGACCTTGTGCACATTTATTTCTCATGAACTAGGTCTTTATGTTTGATTCATAAAAGCACAAGGGAAGTGCAGAATATTCAACTGTATAAAAGCAATATGTAGGACAGACTTTGCTGACAAATGAATGATGAAACATCTGCACAAAGATGAATAAATTAGTTTTGTGCAACACAGTGGTCTAATCGTTTGAGAAAAGTATATGGGAACTATGAAGTTTCTTATTCTGTGGCTATCACATGCTGTTTGGGCACTTTCTGTAGTAAATAGGACAGTTTTGGGGCCGGTAGTGGTTTTGATGCTTGTTCCTATGGAATCTGTGAAGTTTATAAGGAATGCATCTGTGTATGTACAAAGGAATTATGAATCGTTCATATTAGGGGTAAAACCGCAGCAGAGCCAATGTTTTACTCCAAGCATCAACATTTAATCTTAATGCCTTCCTTCCTGCCTGGGGAAATAATTATAGTATGAATATCATTCAAAGCCAGAGGAAATCAGTGCTATTTGTCCAAATATATTAACTTTTGGGTGGATTGTGTGGCTGCAACATCCTGTTTTGTGTAAGTAAAGCATTTTACAGCTAGGGCAAAATTGGTTCTTAAAGCAGTACCAGGTCAGGACAAACTGGGACAACTTTTAATGTGTCCTGTCATATATGGGATGGGTCCCTATCCACTCTAAGTCCTTTCTCTTTTTTATTTATTATTATTTATTTATGCATTGCCAAAGCAACCTTGTGCTTCAGTGATTAAATAGGTAGCCTAGATACCTGCATCAGACACTGTAGTTTTTTGTGTGACTGCACTTAGACAGATGGTTAAGGGCTTTGGAAATTCCACCCGGAACACTGTCTCTAGTCCTTGGCTTTGTTCTTTTTTGAATGAAATCAGAAAACCTATTAAAACTTGAAATGAGTACAACTTTTAAATGAAAAGAGCTGCCAAACCGCCAAGCAAGACTCAAAATGAATTTTGCATTTTAATGCACAATGAATTAGCAAACCTATTCTGATAGGTATCTAGTATCTTATTTTTTTGACACACAGACATCTAAATCATTCAACTTCTCACTAAGGTAGTTAATGTATTAAAACAACATATGGAAGAAGATTAAAAAATACCGAACAACAAACTCAACCATCAAGTCACACATCAAAAGGGGAAAGCTGCAGAAAATTTACTTGAAGACAAAAGATTTATAAATCCTTTTGCTATTTTTGATCTTTTTTAAAAAGTGCAATAAAGAATTTCCCTCCCTTTTCCTAATTATATCCAAACTAACAATGAAAAAGATGGGGAGTAGAATTGCCATTTTCAAATATGATGATATAGGTTAACACCTGAGTTGAATTAATTATCAAAGTTAAAAAAGTGGCTACAAAAAAATTGTCAAATTTAAAGATTCGGGAAAAGAAAACCAAATCTCCAAAGACACACATATGCAAAAATGAGCACAGCATCTGGATTAAACACAATCTTCTAAGAAAGTCTAAAAAATGACTAAAAATTCAAAACAAGCAAGATGACACTTCTAGAAGAGAAAGGAAAGAATTCTTTTGGGCTTGGAAGAGCACCAATATTGCAAAGGCTACTTAAAATCCACGCAAAGGGCTAACTCGGAGCTGTTTGTTCAGCTGAGGTCCTGGAGCAGTGAGTGCTTGGCTGACACATTGCCCACTGTCACACACAGTGCCAGATGCAAGACAGGTTAGGCTTGGCAATAATAATTCAGCCTGTCAGTCCCAGGGCAGGGAATGCTGGTGCATTTAGTGACCATCCAGAATTTGTTCCTTTTATAGAATGGTTTGAGTTGGAAGGAACCTCAAAGATCACCCAGTTACAACTCCCTGCCATAGGCAAGGACACCCTCCACTAAACCAGGTTGCTCAAAGCCCCATCCAGCCTGGAGTGGAACATTTCCAGGGATGGGAGCGTTCACCACTTCTCTGGACAAGCTGTTCCACTGCCTTCATATAATCTAGATTCATTATATAATCTAGACCTACCTTTTTTCAATTTGTTGAATTTTGCTACTCCTTTGTATCTAGAAATACAGCAATTCCAGAAAAGACACGTGTGTCAGTTCACATATGGAGAATATATTACTTTAGAAACCTTAGGATATAGCTTAAGGAGCTCTGAAGTCACCTGAAGTCATGTCACGAAATGTGGCTGAACTGCTGGAACTAGGCTGCTGCCTACACCCAGCTGGGAAGTCTCCATCCAGCTTGGATATCCATGTGTGCTATACTTTGCGCAGCTCAGTTCTTATAATGTCAGTTTTCCCTTCCCCTGCCAGGTCACCTGAGAGGACTTGTCTGGGAACTTTCTTCTGCTCTTGCTTGACCTTGTCTTTTTCCTTCATCTCAACCAGAAATATCAATGGGAAAGGCTTTATGGCAAAGGTGGTATTACACAGCAGAACTTGGAGGGAGAATAGAGCACTCAAAGAAAGTGGTTAAGGATTGAATTATGAAAGGTTTCCATTTACTGGCAGAGGGGGAAGTTTGTCCTATAGCTTCACAGAAACTAGAAAGTTCAGATGAGCCAGAAATAGGCAGCAGACAAAAATTTAAAAAATAATCAGTTCCAACACCCATGGGGAAATGACCTCTTCTATGCTTTACAGAGTCTCCGCATTAAATAGATGAAATGCAGTGCAGAGTTTCTAAAAGGTGTGCTTTTATTCTTTTCTATTATTTTTCTAAATAGACTTCTTCAAATAGCTTGTTTTCAATATATTCTTATAAGGGTACTCGTGTGTGTTTGTCTGAGAAGGTGGAGGGCGTGTTTTGTGCGAGCCACACAACAATGGCACCAGTCACTCACAATTCAGTTCCTCAAGAGAAATTTGCTCCAGCCTTTAATGCAGCTTCTTTTCGTCTGTGCTCTGGGAACCACACACCATTATCCAGTCACAAAAGAGTAATAGATGTGTAATAATTATGTGGAGGAAAACTAAAATGTTCAGAAAACTGTGCATTTTGATTTCTTGTTTTAAATGCATTTGAAGCATTTTCAGCATAAGATAGACTAAGATAAACAGGCAATTCTCATGCTTTCCCTTTGTGCCATACTCAAAATTAAGTTTCCTTTGCTTCTTTCGAGGCAAACTCTGTTTGGCACAATGGTGCTGATTTTCATTGCTTTGAACTGGTTCAGGTCACTAGTAATGGTATGTGTTTTGAGTCCTACAAGTGTCTGGAACAAAGATCAACCTGTAAATCCCCATCAAAGCTATATACTCATATTTTCCCGAAGCACATGTCTGAGCTAGCTTTAATTATGTTTACTTCACTATTGGTTTTCATTTATTTATTCATCTTTCTTTGGAAACATGGCTTCTTAAGGAGCTTAACATCTTTACACTGTACCTCTCCATGAGCTACATGGATAGAAACCCAATGCAAAGCCACTACAGTGGCTCTCCAATTTTACTCAAGTAATTTACAGACAACTTTTCATTTACTCTACATCTGTTGCTAATGATTCATAGATTTGAACAGTATTAGTAACTTTCTGACACCTCATGTTCAACTTCTCTCTTCCAACTTGTCTTAGACTTGTCATAGAACATGATGATGTTCCAAGCAAAGGACATTTTGTGCTTTATCAGATTTCATCACTTGAATTTTAGTACAACAATGGAAAAAACACCATTACATGTCTCCCTTATGAAAGCTATTATGCTGACATATTGAAGACCTTCTCTCTTTTCCTGATGCTAAAGAGCAAAAGCTTTAATTAGTCCATCATTAGTTAACTAGACAGAGCAGAACTCATCCTACCATGCTTTTATTTTATTCTATTTTATTCGTAGCTCTAAAGGTTCCGCTGGCATTTCCGAAGCATAATTGGATTATTTCTTGAAGTCTTTTTATTTGTGATTTTTGCATCTGACAAACATACTGTTCCTTGTGTTAATGGTACATTATGCAACACCCTAATTTCTAGTATGTTTGAGGACTTCAAGATGGTGTGGGCTTTACCATCAGACACAGAAGTAGCAATTTTTGTTAAAGAATAAAGAAAATAAGTCAATGTTCCCATTCTTTTGCCCCAGGCTCACTCTCACCTCCTAACAGTAAGTCACACAGGTTTCTGCTTTTGAATGAGAGCCAGAGCTGGTAATGAGCCACATGAATCAACTGTATTTACAGATTTCTTTCAGAACAGTTGATGGCTTACATAAAAATACAAAACATAAGCTTCATGTGGAAAAAATTTCTCAATGAGATTTTCCCGTTTTCTCATTCATAAATTAACAATTTCCTAATTCAGTTAATTATTTAGTCAAGTAGTCAATAATTCAATCAAGTACAACAGATCACAATTGTTCTGCCAAAGGCGTATGAGCACTTCCAGAGGATGGAAGGCAGAGGGGCAAAATTGCTTCCAGAGAAGTTTGTCAATCTTGAAGATCAATAATCACCAAAGAAAAAGAAGAGCTGAAGCTGAATGAAATTCCAAGTAAAGGGTTCAGTACAAAAGAGTGTGTGTGTTGACAGCACATTTACTGAGTGTAAATGTGCAAGAGAGCTGAGCCCCCAGCAATCCTGGATTAGGGGCAGACTGGCAGCAGCACAGTGTGACAACCTAGATCTGATCTTTGCACAAGCATGTAGAACACAGATCTTTAACTTCTGCCACTTGTGTGTCAAAAAGCTTCTGTATCCACGTTGGCTGGCTTAGAAATAGTATTTTTCTTTACTTATAACTTGACTTGGCTTGAATGAGGAGTGGTTCAGCTGGCTGTGGCATTCAAAATGTCTGGGCACAAAGTACTGCATTCAGAGCTCCAGGCCATCCCATATAGTTCATCTTGCATTAAAACACTTGCAGCTGATGTGAGAACCAATTCTAAGCAGCAAAATGTCTTCCAGTGAGCAGCATTAAGCAGGAAAGCCCTCTGGTATGCAGAAGTGGGGAATATATAAAAGTCCTAAGTGTTCTGCAACAGCATTTTTATTGGGGGGAGGGGGACTTTTAGGGGCTGTCACTTGATGACAGCAAAGGATTAGTTTAATGGAATATTATATGTTTTAGACTTTTCCACAGAAAAGTAATGTATTTTCACATTCTCGTTTGGGAATACGTACCAACCATAGAAATAAGTTATGACACAGTGGAAAGTTTATGATAGGGGATAATTTAGAGTTGTCAGATACTTTATATCTTTCCCCACCTTTTCCCACTTTAGAAAAAAGAGAATCTGCTTGCTGACATAGTAAGTTGTGAAAAAAAGTCTAAAACTCTCCTGAAACTTGTTCTGATATTTGGAAGACTTTGAGGGCATCCACACCACAACTGTGTGATGGTCGGTGTCCTTAGCTACCTTCTGCTGACACGTATAAAGGGGCTTTTTCTCTTAATTAAAATCTCAGGAGCAGCCAAGCCACATGAATTATGAAGCTACCCAACATAGGGATATCGTCTCCCTACATATGGAAGTTGAAACATATTTTAATTACTACTGTATCTGCGGATTGAATAGCACAGATATTTCTCCCACTTTTTCCTCCAGGATGGAAATGGAGTAGTAGGGCAAAGGACGGACAAGAGAAAAAAAGATTTGAAAATTAATTTCCTTCTGCACCACCACAAGGAACAGTGAACAAACAAAATGATAGTTTTAAAAGTACTGGTTGAACCTTAAATGAACTTGTTAGTTAAATGTTCTGCTTGGAAATTTTAGCAGAGAAAAACTTGGAAAATAATGTGTTTGACTAATCATTATTATTTACAATGGAACACGAAAAATTCAGTCTAAAGTGTTCAACCATAAGATTTGTTACAACCCTCATCATATTAGAAATAAATGAGTTGTGAAAGCTTCTGTAGTTTGTTTCTTCTTTAACTTTTACTTCTAATTTTATTTTTGCATGGACCTTTTCTTGCATTCAGCTGCCTTCAGTCCTTTTACTGACATGCTTTGGCAGTCACAAACACCCTTGCCCTCCAGCCATGCTTCTTTTTACTTCTAATGAATTTTCTTGTGTACCAGGTGTCTAAGTGATGTGCAACGTGTGTGTATGTTCACTGCTCTTATGGTTCCAGATTCCTCATTTCTTCTAAAAATTCATCAAAGGGCCATTACACAGCTCTTAGGTTTTGGTGATTAAGCCAGCAAGGGGAAAAGGTAAACACTGATGTTTAATTTATTGCCTCTATTATAAATTTTCATGGAATGTGAAGAACTATATTACTCCACTGGGATTTACACATGCACATTATACTTAAGCGAAACTGTCTACAAACCAATCACATTATCTTTATTGCCCAAATTTAGGCCATATTCCTTGCAAGATACGCAAGGGCTTGAGATTTTAATGTGATTTACATAGCACGTAGTTAAAACATTTCACTACCACTTCTTTTATAAAAAAGGTATGCTGGTATGTGCATGCATTAGTAGGAAAGGCTTATAACATTGACTTTAAAAACCATATAATCACCAGATATTGTTTTTTCCCTAATGTTAAGTACTTTTTTTTCCAAAGATTTGCATGTACATCATGAAGCTTTTCTACACAAACTGCAGTTAGATTCTTTTCAAATATCTGGTTAATTTTTTTTAAAGATACTTTCAACTGCAAGTTCACCTGTGGTTAGAGCTGTCAGAAAAATAACTACTGAAGTAATTCAAAATAGACTTAAGAGAAAAAAATATCAAGAACTGGTAACATTGCTATCTCAACAATGTATCCATTCAAAATACAAATGATAAATGTTTTAATAGGATTTTAAAGAAGTGCTTATGGAAATATGTAGTGCAGTAAGGACGATTAAAGTTGGCCATGTTTCATCTACAGATTTGAAACTGCCAGCCCATCTCCCACCCCAAACAAAAGAGTATATGGAATCAAAACCAGGCAAACAGTGGTTTTGCCCATGGCAAGCCCAACTAATATCTGAGAGTCAGAAGCTCAGGGTTTTTGTGAGAGGGAGACTTCAAAGAGATGGTTGTACTTCGTAGGTGTCAACAGATATTCCATCAATTCCATATAATTCTCTTTGGAGGCTATTTACACTTTCAACCTTTTGTGATAATGAGGATATTAGAACATCTGTTACTCATTCTGATATGAGAAATGGGAATAAAAGCCCCTATTCACCTTCTGCCTAGCTTTAATGATATGATATACTTTCAGTATACATTATTCTAGCTGCCTCTTTTTCAGGCTGGAGTGTTCTCTTGCATTTCCCTTTCTGCTTTTGACTCTGATTTAGTCTCGTCTTGTGTGGAAGCTGTTCCATACTTCTACAATTTTTTATGCCCAAGGGACTATAGAATCTTAGAGGTTGGAAGATCAACAAGATAGGGTTAAAGAACATTTAGTCCCAACCATCACTGCCATGGGCAGGGAGACGTCCCACTAGACCAGGTTGCTAAAGGCCTTATCCAGCCTGGCCTTGAACGCTGCCAGGGCTGGGGCATCCGCAGCCTCCTGTATCAGTGTCTTACCAGCCTCACAGTAAAGGATTTGTTAATATCTAGCCTTAATTTCCCCTCTTTCAGTTTGTGCCCATTACTCTCTGTCCTATCCCTGCAGCTCCTGATGAAGAGTCCCCTTCCAGCTTCCCTGCAGGTCCCCTTCAGACACTGGAAGGCTGCTGTGAGTTTTCCACACAACCCAGGCTGAACAGCCCCAGCTGTCTCAGCCTTTGCAGGGAAGATGCTCCAGTCTTCTTACCAACTTTGTGGCATCCTCTGGACCTGCTTCAAAGTTCCATGTCCTTCTTACATTGTGGGCCAGAAGGTAATGCTGTTCCTATCTGCCAATAGAGGGCTTGATCCAACCCATCCTCCCATAATCTCGTAAGTGTTGCACACATGTGCACAACATTTCTTTTTAATTTCATTCTTTTAATTGCTTCAAACATTTAGTTTAACTTTTCTGCCAATGTTGATATTTCCGGAGAGCAAGCACTAAGATCACAGTGACTCCAGGATCTTTCCCTGACAGCTAAGAGCTAACACAGAGCCAATTATTGAGTCTGTTTATTCTAACTCAGGTGCACTAGTGTGCATTTATCAATATTGAAAGCTGTCCTATGGCACCAGGAATGCCTACTGCAGTTCCTTAGGTAGCTCTGTTTTGGCTGTCCTGATTATCCCTGTGGCACTTGCAGGCAGTGGCACCCTGTGTGTGACCACCTGCCCTCACTGGCCACGCCCTGGCTGTGCCAGTGGCACCAGTCCTGAGCCATCTCTCAGAAATCCCCCTCCTCATCCTGCTCTCCCCTTTCAGAAGGGACTGCTCAGTTCCTGCTCTCTGCCTTTTTAAAGACATGCCCTTCCCTAAATCCCAACCAAATTTGGAATGAGTATGAGAAACACTGCAATGGAAATATCTTGTCCACTAGGGGGAAGTACCTCCATAATTAGGATTTGGTGAGTGATCGTAGGGATCAAGGAAAATAGTGTCCCGCGTTTCTAAATTGCAAGACAATGCTTGTTTTGAACAGTAATAGTAATAATTTAATGCACAAACGAAAATCTACTTTTAGTGAAGACATTGACACATTAGGTACTGAATAACCTTTTCATTTGAATTGTGTTAGGCTTGCTTTAATGAAGACTTCTGTTCAATAAAAGCTATCTTATGACTTAATAGTTTCACAGGAAGCTACTGCAGAAGAACAATTAAAGAAAATGAAAGAATTGTATTTCTAGGGAAATCTGTGTGGTATTCAACTCTCATAAAATAGGAATGCCATTAACCTTTAATGAAATGACACTAAATTACTTTCAAATAGTTGTCACTCTAAAACTGAGTCATAAAGAGAAATAACCTGAACAATGTTCTGTTTATCTCTGCAGTGGCATATGCAAACCATCCTTTTTTTCATCCTCTGCTATTAATATGGCACCATCAAAGAAACACTGGTTAAGGTAGAGGTGCACATCTACTGAACCATTTAAACTTATCAGTTGTTTCATAAGAAGAGAACATGCTAGACACTTGGTCTGCCACAACCTGAATGGTTTATTTCCCACAAAACTTAGAAATTTATGTATGAGAGGACTAGGTTTTCTACAGAAACAGCGTGACCACTTTACATTCTGATTTTATTCTTTTCTTACTCGGATCTAATAGAGATCCTGCCATTTTTAGAACATTTTAGAAAGATATCCATGAAAGCAGTACTTCAATGTCTTCAAAGACTGATCACTAAAATTCTGCAGCTGACTTAGCAGCTTATAAAATTCCCAATATTAAACCCTTATGCAGTATTCTACTGAAATTGAATGTGGTTTGGGCTCCTACTTCACTGTAACTCTTCTCCATCACTATTTTGAATGTTCATGAACAAATAACAGTCTAAGAGAAATTTAGTGGGAAACCAAGTGTAACACTGATGTAAAGACACTGCCTGTGTTTAGCAATATTGCAGATATCTGACCCAAATTCCTTACACTGCCATTTAAATGCCTCCTTTTCATTTTATCATAAAATTACTGTTCTATTATAAAAGAAAAAAAAACAAACCAAAACAACAAACCAAACAACAAACCAGAAACAGGTGACAGGATGCCATGGCAGTGACTTTTGTTCTTGTCTGCCAGAGTTCTGCAATCAGTTTCACACAGTATCAGCCCACCAAAATTCTCATGGCTTCAGTATTCTGGATTTCACTTGAATCCTTCATTCTCTTCAGCAAATCTTCCTATTATTTGCTCCTATCAGCTAAAACACTTCAATATATTGCCAGGAAAGGACAACTTCTGCTATCTTGAATCATTTGTGGTTTAGGATAATGCTACATGGGAGTTATCAGTAAAAAACAACAACAACAACAATAATAATATTAAAGGCTTTAACACTATCTTAGAAATTGTCAATCCAGGTTTCCTGAGGAGAAAGCAGGGCTGCATTTTTCCCCTTCCCTCGTGCTGCATCCCTGTCCCTTGTCCGTGCAAGCCAGAGCCTCCTTGATGCTCCCCAGGCTGCCCCAGGAGCTGTTCTGGTCGGGGCAGCCGCGGGAAGGACTTTCCCTGCCCAAACACACCCAGCCGAGGCGACAGATCCTTCCTGCAGACACAGCCCCGCTGCACCGAGCTCTGGAGGAGGGGTGGGTGGCAGGGTAGTGCCCCTGCCTGCCTCCCTTCCCGGGGGGATCGGGATCCCCGGCTGCAGGTGGGAGCACCGGGGTCCTGGCCGCTGCATTCCAAACACACCGCAAAAGATAAACCTGCAGCATCAAGGTTTTCACAGATCAATTCCTTCAACTGCACGGTAGAAATGTTTTTTAAAAAGCAACACATTGCACTTGTGGCTTTTTGGTTTTTTAAGTTTAACACAAAGTGACAGTTGACTAAACAGTTTTACATAAAATTTCCATTTCCATTTGAAAAGCTTACATTTGCAATAAACATCCCTTGTTGGTTCTGATCCCAAACTCAAGCTTTGCTCTGGAAAAACCCTCAAACACTGAAATAAACATTATTTCCAAACTGACTCTGCCACCTCACTTTCTCCTTCACAGCTCCATCTCTTAGATAACATAAAGAGCTTCAACTTTACAAGGTGTTTTCCACTTCACACCAACACACTGTGAAACAAATCACTCGTCTGCAGAGTGAACTCCGCTTCATGAGGTTTTTGCTTTAGGTTCTGTTCTAAGCACAAGGCGAAAAAGAAGATGTTCACTTACCACAGAAGAGTCGCTGCTGAGTTTTGAGCAGCACAACTGTGAATGAGTGGTGCACAGAAGAGAGCATTTAAATGACATAGCTTTCCACTGAAAAATGGAGAATTTTGACCCAGCTTACTGAAGTTTAAAACCTATAATTAACAGTGACTAGGCTGCGTAAGGCTAATGGATTGCCTATGTAGACAGCCTATCATTTCATTTAAAATATAATGGAAGCAAAACGTTCCCTCTGCAATCAGCAGGTTGTAGCAGCAGAGCAGAAATGAACACAGAGAATAGGTGGGTGTTCTTTCTCTGGGTATCAAAACCTTGTTGAAGAAAACACATTTCTTTTGTAAGACTACAATGGAGATGTGAAGAGAACAAGGAAGGATTTCAGAAATAGAGAGCGTGAACAGAGTTGCACACTGAACAGGTCAGAAAGGGGTCCCTGCTGTCTGAAGACACACAGAGCTATGCATTGCTTTTTTTTTTTTCTGCTGCATGCTGCTTTCAGACACATACACAGGCTACCTGGTGGAGAGTGGGGTGAATGATGTGTTAGACTGCTCAGGGCTGGCTCACCCCTTAACCCTCAGCTGTCCTGACGAGCGTCCTCCTACTGACAGGTAAAATTTTGAAGAGTTGCCACTAATTTGGTGCACTTCAAGGGCTTTTGTGCCTGCATCAGTGACAAAGGAAGATGTCTAAAAATTTGATTCACTATTTGCCAGGGTAGACTTCCCATTCCTGCATAGTTTGGAGCAGCATGACATCAAACAAATCTGATTTCTCTTTTTGCTTTAGTAACAAAAGTGTCATGCTTTACAACATTTCTAAATCCTGTTTCTGCATCTATTGTAGCTATAGTAAAGCCATACCTATAGTGATATCATTAGCAATCTATTCCACGTAGATATTTATTAATAAAGACAAATAATATTTTTTAAAAAAATCACAAAATACAAAGAGTTAAGGTCAACTGCTAGACAGATTTTTTAAAGGTCCATTATTGGCAAACCTGTTCCTTGACCTTTAAAAAAATAAAAGACAGCATATTCAGTTTATCTCAGGTGACTAGACATAGGCAGAATGGACATCTGCTAC
The DNA here is from genome assembly GCA_034509185.1 of Euphonia xanthogaster. Lineage (NCBI taxonomy): Eukaryota > Metazoa > Chordata > Aves > Passeriformes > Fringillidae > Euphonia > Euphonia xanthogaster. Next base: position 23,810,985 of record JAYDZK010000169.1, on the reverse strand, counting down.
CACTGCAGTAATTCAGGCTACAACATTATTTCCATTATAACTGTATTTCCCTGTTATTTTTCAGGCATTCATAACTTCCTGAAATATTAATAAGTGCTGAGATTTATAATGCACCTAGGGCTCAGTCTTGTGATGTATGTAGCTCTATGGCCCTAAGCTGGCACTAGAGCTTGTATTGACACGCTCTCCTAGAATGAAATCAAAACAGCAGAAAATAAGGCTGGAAGGCACCTTGAGGGTTCATTGAACATCCCCTGGCATTCCCACCCCGTGGATGGATATGCATACATTTTTGTAATTTATTCTTAGCAACCTCCAATGACAGAGGAGGGTGCCTACATTCCCCCTCTCAAACCTCTCTGAACTCATTAGTGGGATTTCTGCTGAAGCTGAGCCTTTCACTGCCAACCTATTTGGGGATTTTTTACAGTTTTATGTGTCTTGGATGGAGAGGATTGATGCTGGAACAGGACTCCACAGCAGCCTTTGATTATCTATGGGGAACTTAAAGAGAAGATGGAGACATCCTCTTTACTGAGGTGCTTGGCAGGAGGCAATGGTCATAAATTAAAGAGAGACAGAGGAGGTTCTGGCTGTCCAGAAAGACAATATTTTTACTATGAGGATCATTATGGACTGGGCGAGACTCTTTCTCCTTGAAGGCTTTTGAGCTCTGACTGTTCAAAATCCTGAACAACTTAGTCTGAATTCACTGCCCCTGATTTGAGGGAGAGGTTGGATTAGAAACCTCTTGAGGGCCCTCTTAACCTGCATTATTTTCTATCTCTAATTATTTTTCTCTTTACAGAAGACCCTTGCAATTAAATTCCTTTTACCTTTATCTAGTTTAAAAATGTATTCAGCCTCCCATTCAGAAGGTATGTTTTCCATGAACCTGGCTGTTATTTCTCCCCTCTGGTCCATCTCTGCATTTGTCCTGTCTCTCCTGAAGGGCACTGAGCCTCTTGTTTTATATGAAGAGAGCACTTCTCCAGACTGAGGTCAGAGATACTATCAGAGGCAGCACAGAGACTCTCAATTGCTTCATAAAAGCTGAAGCGTCATTTGAGATGGTTACATAAAAGACAACACAGCATGGAGCATTAAATACACAATAGTATTTTGGAGCACGTATTCTTTGTACAGAATCAGTTTGGAACCACTCCAAGTGCTCTGTACGCATCCTCAGCCATGCAAGCCTTCAAATGGGAACACTGGTGTTACCCTGAAATTCAGCTTTGCATCCATCTCATTCCCCAAACTGTGAGATCATTTTTCTCCCTTGGAGGTTCTGTGCTTTTTTTCCAGAGTAGTTTCAAATACACCATTTTTCTCCAGAAACCTTCAGATTGGCATCAAATGTTAGTGTTGTGCCCAAAGATGAATGAACTCAGAATATGACTCCAGAACAGAAGTGCATTTGCAACTTTCAATAATGGGTAGTGTTTTGACAAGAGTATTTTTTATTTTTAATTTTTGCAAACAACTGCATCCCCATAGAACTAAAAAATGCCTTTTAATAAATCCTCTTCAAGAAAACATGGAGCAAACTGTGTCTTTGTTGTTTATGTGAAACAAAGAGCCCAAACTGTCACTTTTCTTCCTCACTCTTTTCTTTTGAAGACTCAGAAAACCCATAAAACTACGTTTGAACAATAACGACCCAAACCATCTAAAACAATTTACCAGGAACCATCTAAAACTATTTCTGCTGTCTGTGTCATGCTTTTCTTCCCATAGCCCTACACAGCCTCAAAGCCCAAAGCAATTCCTTGTAGGCCCTACTTTTTTTCCTGTTTCCCTGTGCTCTCCCCACAGACATACCCAACTTTGTCAGTCTGCAAGGATTTTCTTTTGTGCAGGGAGTTTTCCCCAGGGTCTATTTTGATGCCCTTGTTGATTTTAGGACATTTAAGTGTTTCTGCAGCACCATGGCTCACTTCTTCCCAGTCTGGAACAGTACCAGCTGACCTTGGCAGGATGGTAGTGAATTTAAATAGACGGACAAATGTGATTTTTACTATTTTTCTTGAGCACATTCCTTCCCCCTTTCAAGGAACTAGTATAGTCAAAAGAACAGCTTGATGACATGAAGTTTGCTGGTTAATTCTTTCCTTTCAAATTATACAAAGTATCATCTTTACAAAGGCCCAAACCAATATAAGATTGAAAAATGGCTATTTTCAAGTGACAGCCTTATGAGAATCTTTGTCTTGGCACCCACCCTTTTGACTTAGACACAGTTACAAGTCATCAGACCTCAGGCAATTTGATGTCATGCTTGGATCTTGATAATGTCATTTATCAATTTTTCCTTATGGTTTTTGAGAGGTGATAAACTGGCAAAATGCATATTTAATCTGTATTTGCTACAAGTAAAACTGCCTCTGAAGCACTGGACATTTATTTTTACAGCTGGTTCTGAATTCAAATACACTGGTTATAAATAATTTCTGAATGTCATGTAATATTTATGCTGGAAATCTGAAACTCTGTGTCATTTTTGGAGAAATGAAACACGGGGAGAAGAGGCTACATTTTCACTGAACCAGTGCAGGCTGTAGTGTCTCACACAGTACTACCAGTGCCCCTACAAGAACCTGAGAGCAGCAGTTGTTGTCCTGCCATTGCTGAGGAATTTGAAATTCCCCCTTGACCTGCATAAGGAATGGGCTGTAACACCTTCTCAGCCATCCCCTTTCTCCCTGCCTTTTGCAAGGCTGCTTTATGTAAGAAAATAAAGTGTATTTTCTCAGCTCTATCCCAGGGTTTGCATCCACATGACAGAGTGCAGAGCATCAGCTGACTTCGACGTGTTGCTCTTTTGCCTGATTGATTGTTTTTTGGAGGGAATGGTCAGGCATTGACTGACTTGTTCAGCTATAACCATGCTGTGGTTATTCCTTCATGTGCTAAATTTAACTGTCCATCTTTCAGGTGAGAGCTGCCTTACTTCCTTTAGGAATCTGCAGTTTGAACAGCCATGGCTGAGCTGCCTGCCCCATATAGCCAGCAGGAAGAAATAGAAACAAAATGGATAACAAACCTGCAGATGACAAAGGCTGGAAGGAAGAACATGATTGTTTTCAATTACAGTTTTGAAGACCTGGGATGAATGCAAGCTTTTGTGCTGAAATGGATTTGACTGGTTGCAAACCAGCTAGATAGGATAGGCTGCCTATGGGGGACACTGGATCACAAATTGAACACGAGCCCACATTCAGGTCAACGTGATCAAGTTGTCAATAAAAGGCCTGGCAGTATTAACCTAAGAGATCCTTCCCACCACTGTGTCCTGTTACAGGAACAGAAATGCCTCTTACAGTCAAGGCTAGAGAGTGTGTGTGTGTGTGGAGGGGGGTTAAATATCCCAAAGATGATAAGAAAACATAAGCTAAGAAAGAAGTAGGATCATTTCTTCTAAAGAAAAGACCAAGGTCTTTTCAGAGTCTCCAGTCTTCAGACATCCTAACTTCAAAATGGAAAGGAGTGGCCTATTGTACTCATTTATACCAAGGACAATAGAGGCCAAGAAATTATTTGCTTGCAATGAATGAAAATCTAGTTAAATTTTCAAAATCTTCTTCATACATAGAATACTACAGAACTGGAATAAATGACTTTGAAATGATCTCCATCACAGGAAGTCTTTAAGAGACAGCCAGGAATGTTGTGGGAGAGCAGCAGACTCTGTATCTTGCCAAACTCTTTTTCAGCTTTATTTTCCTACAGTTTTGTGCGTAAGCAGCTGATGCAGAAGGAAATAAATGCTTGTGTGGCATACCACAAGCAGCAGGTGATCCAAGCACCAACTGGTTTGCAGTTTCATGGACCTCAGGTTTATCCAGACAGCTAGAACATCCCGCAGCACTAAAAGCATAAGCAGCAGGCTATGTTAAATTAAGCAAGGATTTCAGGTAGTCTTATTGCAGTACTCTAAAAAGCAGCTTAAATGTCAAAATTGGGCTCCAGTGAACAGAATGTTGTACAATATCCATTCCTCATAACTCAGAAGCACAAAGCTCCTCACATCATTAAAACTTGCACTCAGGCCATTTTAGAGAAGATTGTGGCCAGAAACCCTAAATGTGTTTATAGAGAAAAAAGAATACGGCAGTGAAAATGGCTGTTTTGATTCAGCACTATAAAACTACCCCAGATGAACACTTAGAAGAAATAATATTGCTTATGTCATGAAGAACAGAAGAAGCAGCAAATGAAACATAATATATCATTTTAAATAAGACAGGGAGCATTTTTAACCTCTCCTGCCCCTACTTTTTTTTTTCCCCACAGCCTCCATTATAGTCACAATTTGGCAAAGCCTGATTACCTTGGAAGACTAATAGTACTGCTAAGGCAGGTCAGCCTCAACTGAGCAACTAGGAGCTAGGAGCACAACATAATGAAAGAAAAGCTAAAAAATTAATCTCTTGGAAAAGGTGCAGGATTGGAGTTGAATATTTAGTGCAACAATAAATAAAATAGTCTCATTAAGACAAACCAGAAACTGAAAAGATGGAGAAGTGGATTAAGGCTTTGGCTAATGCAAGGAAAACAGTTACAGAAAGCAAGGACTTTGAAGTGCTGACATGGAAAAGGGAGAGGATCACAAATCAAATTTTGACAAGTGAAAATTATACTACCTGATAAGGAGGGTGAATGAAAAGATTCAAAGTATGTATCTTTTTGATACTGGCATTTTCTGATGGCAAGGTTAGGAGAAGGAAAGTCCTTTGACAATAGTTGGAAGCCTTCTGGGGCAACAGTATTTAGCACACTAACCACTTAAGACTCAACAAGCTCTTTTTCTGCAAAAAGACACTTAGAAATGACAATGTTACAAATTCTGATCTTTCAGGAATTACATTTTTGAAGTGCACTGAAACACGAAGAAAATTCTTGTAAAAGAAAAGATAATTCTATTTCTGGTTAGCAAAGCAAAGACATGAAAGCAGGAATATACCAAGAGTGGGAGTTACAAGCCAGGGCTTAGGTAAGTGTCCAGAAACCATGCAATGCCTATGTAAAAAACCCCTACATAACAACTATACCCATAAGCTAATAACCTGAACTACTAAAAAAAGCTCTAGAAGCTTCAAAGCTGAACTGTACTGAGTAGTACCTCAAGGGAACTCTAAATCCCTAGCTGGACACCAAGCATTCCTGTATAAGACAAGAGAAACAGGAATTCTCCAAAAGTTAGGTATACAAAAAACCAGTGAGCAGCAAACTCAGTGAAGCTAGCCAACAGCCAATACAGGGAAGACAGGACTGCATATGAGTTTCTTCCTTCTTCAGAGGTTTCATATTCAACCAAACACTCCTTTCCCTAGCAAGAATTTCCAGTGAGCTCTTTGGGAAAAGTGATCATTATTCCTGTTCAATCTTAGCTGAGGCAGAGCCATAATTCTTTTTTTTTTTTTTACAGCCTTTAACAAAGCAGAGCCAAGTGGGACTTCAAGCCAAACCCCAAAAGACTTTTTTAACCTCATCCAACAGAATCAAATCCCTTATCGCTTATCTTTAAGTCCTGAATTCTATTTACTTGCCCACATGGTCACAGCTTTAAGAATAAATATCAAGTACAAAAATCATTAGGAGCAAAAGTTAGCCTTGTGTCTGTAGGAAAAGAAAATCAAGAGAGTGATGGAAGGGAACTCAACTGTCCCCTATACACAGACTAGTGTTCTTAGAAGCCACTGGGCTACCATGAAGGATTAAGACATAGTCCACAGCTGCTCCTGCTCAAACACTGAGCAGAAAACGTTCAACTGCTCTTTGTGAGGATCCAAATATCAATTTCTAAACAGCTAATAAGAGAAGTTCTGATACTTTTTTGGTGCTGTAAAGTCAAGTGCACTACTTGGTTTGTATGTGCCAAATTCTCTCCAGGGCAAAGCTAAGAGCCTCTGAGCTGCTTGTTAGAGAAGTTTCTGACACGTGCTATCCCCCATGCTACCTTCTCTGTGTCTTCTTTGAGAAGCAGCAGACTATCAGAGGCCAAAACTGAGTTTCAAAATGTCAATCATTAAGCAGGCTGTACTGATCTGATCTGAAAATCCCTTTGGGAAGTCAGAGATGCCCCTCTGCTTGCTTTACAGAGTCTAGCTTTTCAGGCAGAGGCCACTGTGGATATTTGTATGGCCTACAGCATTTCTGGAACTGCAGACAAAATGGAGAGGTCCTGCAGATAGAATGGAGAGGTCCTCAGTGAATCTAGGCAGTGCCAGGACCAGGCTGCTGCTGGGAGGCAACAGGCAAAAGATTTGGATCACAGCTCCTGACCCGAGTGTGTTAATCCCTCTGAATCCAGCTGCTCAGAGCGCTGCTTAAATGAGGCCATTATTTCCCATCCACTTCCTAAGGCTGTTCCAAGGCTAACTGCGGGACTGCAATCAGATACTTCAGCGAGCAGCTATCGGCACCCCTGGGGACCTTCTGCCTCTCGTAAGTAGAAATCCTGGAGGAGCTGCCAACATGCAGAGCTCTTCCTCAGACTTCCTCTACCAGGCTGTTGCTTAGCCACAACACAGGCTGGCCAGGCTGTGGGGCTGCAGATGTCAGCGTGCGGTTCGTCCTGGTGCCGGCGCGGGGCCAGGCGTACAAATGTCCGTCTGTAATTACCGTTCTCTCGTGGCTGAACACCAGCCCCTGCCCAGCTACACGAGAAAATTTTCGCAGCCTGGAGCCCTCCCTGCTCCCTGCCTGAAGAGAAATTAGCTGATCTCGTGACAGTATTTCAATGACTGTTTTTGTATGAAGTGAAGCATTAAGTTACTGTGCTAACACCATGCTTTAAATGATATTTACTTGCAAGTGGAGTATGCCCTGTGGACCGGGGCAGTATGCCCAATACTCTTGTTGCAGGAATATAAAATTGAGTCTTTTTCCCTGCAGTTTTCACAGTTCTGAAAAATATATTTCTTCAAGTGAAGAACAGGAGAGCCCTCGTGTGGCTCATTTAACATCTGTGATATCGCACAGATGCTATGGATGATAGTAAAAAAATACATTCTATGTAAGTTTTCTTTTGTTCTTATTTCTGATCTCATGCTCTTTAAATATAGTTGATTTAATGAACCTCAAATTTGTTTTCTAACCAGTTGTATCTCAGACTGTTTTTTCCTTCCACTGAAATGAACAAGCCATTCCTCATACTATATCTGTGCTTCATTTCCCAGTTTTGACAATAGGAATGTAAATTATAAAATAACCCTTTCTGAAATGTTTCTCTTGTGGGCTGTAGGGAAGAAGAGAAGCATATGGGGGATTTAATATGCACAATGACTTCATTCTTTCAAAGTTTCCTCATTCTCAGGAGACATTTGCAATTCACACACAGAGTTCAAAATTGGAGTAGGATATGCATCTGCTGTACACACATACACACACACAGAGTGCATCTTGCACTCCCAGAAGACAACAGATGACAAAAAAGTGAGTGTTCACATAATTTTTGCACTAGGGCTCTCCTTGCAGATAAATGATGCAACAAGCATCTCAAGTAACCCCTAGTTTCTGTATGAGTTACTCAAAGGCACTGCAAACGTTAGACAAGCAGATCAGAGTCCATTTTCAAGAAAAAAAAAATTACTCATGCCTTACATGTTTTTGGCATCAAATGGATAAGTTGAAAATAAAAAAAAAAAAAGAAGGAACAGGGGAAAATTAACTGGGCACTCATATCCAATTCAGGGATAATTTATTCTAAGCCTTGTATGAGTCTCTTAATGTGTTTTTTGACCCTGTGCTTAACCCTTAGGAGGCACTCATTACTACTCAGGTAACGTGACGTAGATTAAATCACACCTCAAAGAAAAAAGTCCTCAAGCCTCTCAAAGCACATCTATTCTGTTCTGTCCGAAATATACACATCTTATCCATCTCCTCTTCCTCTACATCTATGCAATGTTTATTTTGTTCTCTTCCACATTAGTCCTTTCCAAACCAGCTTGAGTAAATGCAGGGCATATGCTGCTGGCCCAGGAGGTGGAGGATTCTTAATCTTGAGAAAACATTTATTTTCTGCCCTAATCTTTCTCATTTGGTTACTACACTCATCTTTTCCTGCACCTGAGTTCTTGTTTGCATAGCATAAACGTGTCACACTTGAGAAAAGCAACTTGCCAAAATAGCAGGCAGCAATACAGCTTTTGGTGCTCCTAGCTGGCCAGTCAGTGTAATAATATTGCAGAAAATTTTATGAATGAAGGCTGAATAGCTCAGGAAACTTCTGATGGAGGTACCATGTATTAGCAAGCCATAGCAACCTCGGAGCACAACCTACTGGGGGTGTGTGTCTGACTTACAGGTAGCACAAATTTTACTCTGAAGCAGAACAAACAAAGCCTGAAATAATGGACCTAGTGGTTCCATGTGCAGAAACTGCCTGAACCAGCTCAGATAAACTATCATGAACATTTGACCAAACTGAGATAAGGTCATATGAAGACATACTCTGAGTTTTCAGAAGATGAGACTTCCCCCAAAGTTACAAGAAAATATTACAGACACTAGATTGCCTTCTAAAGAGGAGGCATAGACAAATTATGTTTAAAAACATTGAATTTTATTATTCACTTAGAAATTAAAAAACTGGCGTAGGTATCTATCTTTCAGTCCTAACCTTACATTCTTTCCTTTACAATGACCTGAATTTAATACCATAAAGGGAGACTGTTCTTAACGCAGATAAGATGACAAATCACAAATAGAAAGTTTAGTAAGTGTTTTGAACCAATTTAGGCTGAGGCAGATCTCTGGGCACAATTAATAACCCCCCTAAAAGACCTGGCACGTTCTGCCTTTTTGTAATAATAAAGGAGGATATGAAGTTGTGGCACGTGCTCCATGGCCTCTCTGTTAAATCAATGCTCAGACTACTGAACAATTTTTTGTCTTGAAAAATAAATTATAATTGTTTCTTAGTTTGTCTAACAGAGGCATATTCTTTTGCTAGATGTCTAAGAAATTTGAAGTCAGACTATCTTCAGTTTTTTTTTGTTATATATCTCTTCATCTGTTCACTTGGGCAGAGGTGACAGGTAAGACACAAGTCAAGCTTCTTTGAGAAAGACCAGCAGTTCATTTGAATGCCTGGAGACCTAAGGGCCAGGTTAATTCAGCTAGTCTGGTTTTGGAAAAATATATATAAAGAAATGTTTTCACCCTAAACAGCTAACCTGCTCAAAAGGCAGAAACTTGCTGTTTAACTCAGATATTGCACTATGACATTCTATAGAAGCGTTTTGTTCGTTGTTTTGGTTTTTTTTTCCTATGACAAGTTTTTTCCACAGTGAAGAGCCAGACTTATTTACAAATATTACATTCTTTTTCTGGTCTCTGGTTAGATGGCATGAACTCATTTTGTTCTGGCTACAGGACTCGTGCATAGTTTTGTATATACAAATATATATAAAAAAATATTGGCTATTTAGGAACATAACTTGCCTTTGAAGAAGAGAAACAATTATTTTAATAGGCTATCCCTGAGTGTAAACCTGTATTCAAAATGAGAATTAAAGGAATATCTGTATTTTGTTCGATGAACAAATGCTTGAGAATTTAGAGCCATGAAGTCTAGAGCTGAAAAAAATTAGACTGAAAGTGGTCTTCAAGATAAAATACAATTAATCTCAGGGACATAGGAATAGAAGGAATTTTTCACTTATTTACAGGGATCCCTGTTAAAAATAGAGAGCCATTTTGCTTCCTCAGGTTGTAAGAGGAAGACCTGAAATGTCAGGAATTTTTTGTTTTACTCATTTTATGCCACCAAGCATAATTACAAAAGGTTTAATATTCAGATATTTTTAAACACCAGTAGGTTTTCCAGTTGCTTACAAAATCTATACCTCTTCACTTTAATTCAACCATTTAATCTTTAAAAAACAATTTAACTTTGATGTTTTCATTATTTTGCTGCTATTTCAGTAATTCAGATCTTCAAAGGTAAGAACACATTAGCCATTCAAAGCTAAAAATCAAATAAAGCTACACTCCCTGTCCCCTAATCAGAGCTTTCATCTGCACATTTATATGATTTCAGGAAGAAGCCAAATTAGTCCTAATTGCCTCTAATTTAACTTGGCCACTCAAATAGGATATGAGATCACATTGCATCATACAGATATGATGAAATATCATACATCATTCAGATAGTTTAATCACTAGTGTACACAGACTGGAGAGTTTACTGTACACTGAAAAAAGTCTGTCCTATCACATAGAAGTTCAGCCATGTAGAAACAGACCTGATTTCATTTTCTTTTAGAAGTACAGACTTTAGACAAAATGTGTTCTCTGTTTGATGTGCATTTGATGTTTCAGGTTGGCTTATGACTGTGTGCTTGAAATAATTTTTTAACATTTAGCGGTTTTTGAGTCTCAAGCGGCAAAAAGTCATTCAAATTACTTCAATATCATGCAGCATTATATGAGAAGTCCTTCTGTTCAAAAGGAGAAAGCAAAGAAAGCTTCTTTGCCTCTTGAAGAAAAGGCAGCTGCTGAGGGATGGGGCACCTGGGAGCAGCTCAGGCAGATGGATGCTCCTGGCTGGACTGGGGTGCAGCCCCTGCAGCCTGCACAGCAGCAGCTGCTGGGGTCTGGCTGCGAGACAGGGCAGTCGTGCCTTCAGCTCCCACTGCAGTAGCTCCTGCTGTTCTGTAGGAAAACTTGGAGATCCCTGAGGAACTTGGAAATACAGTCAAAGGGCAGAAGCAAAGGTGTTTGCATCAATGCGCTGGGTAAGCAGGAATCAGAAATTCTCTAATTTTGCTTAGCATATGTTCATTTTGTTTTTCTATTCTAAGTGGAACAGGTAATTATTACTTCAGCATTCTTTGCCCCTTGCTCAGTTATCTATCAGCTTATATCTGATACTATCCTTCATTTGAAGCCAGATGATCAAATGTAGTTAAACACATTTCAAGAATAATCTTTCCGAATGTTTAAAGCTGTCTGCTCAGCAATGTTGTGGGATCCTCAGGGATCCCACAAAGGCAATGGCAGGTTGGGAATGTTTCTGACCACAGACTAGAGAGGGAGCAAATGTCACGCATTTACTTTCAAGCAGAATAGATGGCATGGTAGTTTTTGTAATCAGAAACCTTAGAAATGGCAGCCTACCTCTAAAGTTATGTGTAACTGGAGAGAGAATGTGAATGCCATGCAACCTCTGTATTTAATAAGAGCTAAAAATTGAGTGATTTTATTACTGGAAATGATTGGAAAAATCTACAGGCTGAGCATTATTCGTATCAGTTATTTGGCAAGTAAATTTGGATAATGGAAGCATTGAGAAGCAAAGGAATCACAGTTGTTAGTTATTGGCTATAAGTCACCTTCCTCCCCTACACAGAGGGGCTCAGGCAATTTCTCTGGCTTTTTTTAAGGAGGATGTTTTCAGCAATACAGCATCATGGTTCAGAGCCCTGCTCTGTGGAAACCTAACTCCCTCCAACCCTTGGAGTAGTGCCTCTAAATCAAACACATATCTACTGGGCAGACAAACTGCTCTGGGACTTGGAACTGGAGTGGCTCACGCAAGCGTAAGAAGAAAACTTTTCCATCAGTCACCTGGATTGACGACTGCTAATTCACCTCCTCTGTGAGATGGAAACCTGAGCACATGGGCATGCCAGGTGATTTTCTTTAAATAAATCAGGGAAATTTCTTCCCTCTGTACAGAGCAGAGAAATCACCTAGAGAAAAACAGCCTTTACTTTTGCTTTTTTCACGGGGGAAAAAAAAAAAGGGTCTCCAAGCATGGAAACAACTCCCATCTCAGGGCTGTGTTTCAAGGTTGACAAATGCATGTGGCACCAGGGGGAATTTTCCCAAGGTATAAACACAGCATTTCAGTACTGCAATATCACACCTTCATTTATGCTGGCTCAACTTTTATTTTGAGCATCAGCATTCTAGGACAGAGTAAAACACCCCAAACTTACACTAGGAGTAATAAATAAAACAATCCAGCATTGTAAAAGTCATTCTTTCAGAAAATTGTGAGCACAGCTCAGAGTCAAGGCTCACTGTCTCATCTGGCCAGCATTTCCATGAGCCTCCTGAGGGAATGAGGCCATGGAGCCACTGTTCTGCAGCAGCCAAGTTAATTTGATGGGAGAATATTAGATAGGTTTGGAAGAACTTCTGAGACACCAGGTGAGATATGGTCACAGCATTCAGTCACTGAGTTGTAGTCTATCTGGACCAATATTTTGCAAGTCTGAGCTATCACAGCATTTTTTAAAATATCAGTATTTGTTATTAATATTTGGATCCCTTATTCGTGTTCACTAGGAGTGAACTGGCTGTGGCTTTGCCAGCAGAAGAGATTTTTTCAGTTACAGACAGCAAATCCAGAAAGGATCAGGAAAGGAAAATCTTTAATGAAGACAAATAAAATTACTAGGGAAATAGATAAAAGTGTTCTGTGCTAGAGGCTTGGAAGGGCAGATTAGGAGCTTTAGTTGTGGATTGATAATTCTGGGATGAAGATAAATCAGTTTAGTCAAATTAGCTTTTTGATGGTCACATCTGTCAGAGCAAATATATCACCAGAGGAGGATGTGTCCAGGGTGGAGAACAACATCATGAGCAAATGGATTCTCCCTCCCCCAGCACTGAAGTGAATAGCCAGGTACGTTTCCACTCAGAGGATTCTTGGCTTGCAAAAAAAAAAAGGAGATCTCAAGATGATTAACTAACAGTTTCCCTGAAGAGTTCAGTGCTGAGGAGAAGGCTGAAAGAAATAGCAGTCACAAGGCTCATGGCTCAACCTCCCCCATTTGGAGCCTACTGGATTGCCAATGGGAAGCAAAGGCAGTGTCCAGAACACTTTCCAACTACTGAGAACACTTTCCAACTGCTGCTTCTCATCTAGTGGAATAAGCCAAAAATATTCAGTGCCACAAAGGTCTGCTAGCACTAAGGACAAACTAAGCATGTTAGCTTTCCAGATTTTAAAGAAATGTGAATTCTAGTTTTAAAAAGCAAATTACTAAGAAAAGTTTGGATGTTTCTTTATAGCAGAGGGGAAAATATGACCACCTGATTCCAATTTTCCTGAGAATGTTGGGTATTTTGGAAGCAGAAAATCTTCTTGCTGAACTCTAGCAGAAAAGTGGCTTTGTATCAGATTTAACCCCAAGATTCCCAGACTTTTCATAACCTAGAAGAGTTAAGATGCAACATTTCTTCTAATGAAATAAAGCATAGGTTTACCTAGTTGCATATATTGGCCTTTTGAATGTATGAAACAAAATATTTAGATACAGTTCTGTATCATATTTTTTACAGTCCTTGCTGTTTTGTGTCACCATAATTACTGTGTTGCATAATTACTGTTGTTGCAAGTCTGAGAGAGTTTATCACTTATTTTTTTTTACTGCTTTGCATGGGAAAACAATCAAGAACCAAATACAGAGACACATCATGAATGAAGGAATAGCAGAGAATAAGCAAGAAGAGCGACTGTCTCACTAGTCACAAGCATCTCTCTTCCCTTCTTGAGATTACAGCAGGCTTAAATGCTTTTTTCAGGTGGAGTTTCATGAGACTCTCCACCACATATTTAATTTCCTAGTCACTAGTTTCTGACTGAAGGCATTACAGCTGAGTTTGTAGTAATTTGGCAAATTTCACCTTCTTACTGCTCAGAGCACCAATGAAGCAGTTGTTGACCCTGGTTAGCTCTTTGCATTCTATTTCACAGGTCTTAGTGTAAAAGTTTTTCCTGACCTGGAGCTGGCTGTCTCTGCAGAACCTGCAAGGTGCCACAATTGGTATCCCTCTTTTGGGGTCATAGGCTCCATTTGCTCATAGGCATCCCAGTCAAAGACCTGAAGGGAACCTTCAAGAGAAATCCTGCCAGCTAAAAGATCACAGACTCCTGCCTGTGTTTCTTAAGCTGAGGCCCCAAGCCCCCACTTACAGGTGTCCAGTAAAACTGACTGAAATGCTGTCACAACAGTTATATCATCTGAACGTTCATCAATGAGAATTCACACAGATGTTTGGTTTTAAAGTTACTCAGAAAGAATGTACAAAAGAGCAAACAATATTGAAACAGAACTGCCACTCTGAAGCATGAAAACCCCCATTTCAAAAGTTTTGCTACTTTCCAAAACCTTTTCATCCTAGTGAAAGAGCTGACTGCCCATACTAAATCCTCAAGTGCTTATCCCTGCTCTTCTTCCTGCCAGGATGGCTTTTGCAAACTATCTGCTAAGCTGGCTCAGGTAGCTGAACCAGCTGAAAAATGAATGGGGATCATTGATTTGCTTTTATTTGGGTTTGGGAGAAGAATCATGTGACTAACAGGATTTCTGCTGCATAGGAAAGTCAATAGAAAAACCTTTTCTGGTAATCTATAGATAGGGACTGGAGCAGAACTGATCCTTAGGCTGCTGCACAAGCTTTGGTCAGATTATTCAATTTTATAACCCCAAAACGATATAACCTAGCAGCTTTTGGAGTACAGGAATTCTTCAGTTCTGCCTGCAGACTCTGCTGGCTTGATAGGTGATTTTCAAGAGGTTCTGACATCCTAGCAGTGGAAAGACTTAGGAAGCTTTGCCTGAAGTGTTGGCCCCACATGGCTTTTATGAGATCTCCTACGCAGCCTAAGTCTGACACAGCCAAGAGCCAAAATATTTTCTGTGGTCAAATCAACACATGATACCTGTGCCAAGAAAAAACATGACTGCACAGGGCCTACAACCAGGGCAGAAGGCAGTGTCTTTGCTATAGACAGTGGATCACTGAAAGGAGTACCTTTCTTAAACTGCTGCAACTATGCAGGGCTAAGCTTCCCACCTGAAAAGGCTCTGGTGGTTGCTTGATGGTGTAAAGCTACATAGATCAGTGCCTCAGCTGAGCTATGGAACTGAAAATGGAATGTATCTATATTCCATTAACACCATCACATTAATCAAGATCATTCATACCATCAATGACTGGTTGGCAGTAGAGTGAAAAATATTAAAGAATTGCATGAAACCTAAGAACGAACTCTACTGTGGTTGAAGTTTAAAGAGGAGTGATAAAAGTGTAAATCAGTCTTTTAAATAAGCCCAATGTGTAATAAAGTAAATGAAATAGCCTTCTGTTCCAAGTGTGCTGTTTTCACAAAGGGCGAAAAAAATACTTAAAAATCACAAATTTAGAGAGAAGTTTCCAGGTTAACATCCTCAGGTCCAAGCTGCTATTTGCATGGTTATTTTCTGGTTAGAACACATCAAAATCACGCATGTGGCTACACATCTGAGGGTCTCCTCTGTATCCTTTAAAAAGTCAATTTTATTCATTGGATCCTAGAAAAAATAGCCCTATACAACCGCTATGTTTTTAATTTTCTGCTTTGGGAATGCTGACTTTAGTCTTTTGCAATTGCTTTCCCAAAACAAGAATTGCTTAGCTAAGGAAGAACACATGATGAAAATATTTCATTTTTAAAAATATTTAAACCTCACTTGATGATTAAATATCTTATTACAGGACCTGAATGCTTCTAGATTCCCTAGGAACTACACATGGAACATTTTATACAGAGCTGTATTCATTTTCATTCTGAATTGCTTGAATTTTTTTCTTTGCAAATTTTTGATTAATTGTTCCATCACTTACAATCACCCTTAGGGGAACTTGGCGAGTAAACTCAGTAGAGAGCTCAAACTGGGACTTCAAGCTGACAGCTACCAAAATTGTAAGAGCTGTGAAGTAAAAGTAAACTGAGCCAGTAAGCTCTGAAGTTTAGTTCTGGTGAAGGTTTTGGCTCTATATAGTTTAAAATATGCTTAAAGGAGCCATTTAATTGTATTAAAAAATACTATTTCCTTGTGCTTCTAGAAAGTGTTACTTTACAAATTGTGTTAGTAGAGACAAGGGTCTAGACAGGAGAGACAGACAATCTTGTTAGAGAGGTAGGAACCCAGAAGCCAGGACTTTAAAGGAATGTACATTTAACAGCAGCATTTTGGAAAGAGACAGCATTTTTACAAGAGGCTAAAGAGGTAGAGAAGTCATGGGGGAGAAGTGGAACTAAGGCATGTGTCAGGAAAATTACCCCAGCCCTGATCAGAATTATTATAAAAGCATTAAAATAACCAGGTAGAAACATGGATGTGCTTCTGACAGAAGAGCTATAGCTAAACCACAGTGGTACAGACACTGAGGGGACAGTTTCAGAGTGGTAGCCCTTCAGTCAATTTCTAATTGAATGCAGAGAAATCCTTAACAAACTTGTCATTTGGGGTTTTTTTAATCCCTAGTTCCCCTGCACCCCTTTGTTGGAAAGGCTTAGCTAGGGTGCCATGTTTCTCCAGCTCTGCTATTCCCTGAGAAGTGGCTGATGCCTAGAGCTAGACAGTGGGAATTCCTAACAGAAATACCAGCTGGAAAAGGCACAGGTGGAAATGTGAGTGTGAAAATGACACACATTAGTTGCTACAGTGCACTGTCTGTGTGATTTCATTTGAATGTCCAGATACAAATGATAAGGCAGCCTAATGGTAGAGGACAAGAGGATGAAGAAAAGGTAAGGGAAAAAGAATGAGGAAACACAAAAATTTTGCCAAAGGCTTAAAAGGTCTGAGGAAAAAAATTAACTGAAAGAAATCCAGGCATCATCCACACCTATGGGGCATAAACATTCAAAATATGGTTGATTGCTGCTAGTCACAAAAGAAACAAGAGAGATGAGGATGCAATAGTCAGCACTCCTTGTCCAGGCCACTTGGATTTCATGCTTTGCCAAGACATATACCCCGTGCGTATATGTCTTGGCAAATATGAAATCCAAGTGGAGCGGGGCTGGTTTTGTTTAAAGTAGCTATCACATTCTCCTTCCATAGTCCCACACTGAATTTTTTTGTGCTAATTCTCTACAATATTAATCACATCACTGCTATACACCGTGGGATCTGGGGAGCAGAGGCTCCACCACAAGTTGTAATGGTGCCAAACTGCTTTTTGCTTTTATATATATTTGTAGCTCTGTAGACTATTATTGTACAGTTATATAGTTCTTAGATAAGTCCAGTACTAATAGACATAAAGACAGAACACATTCCAAGGACCCCAATCATGTCTTGCTTCTTCCTCTGGGAGCCCAGGATGAGCTACTCTCTCAGAACATGTTCTCATAAACAACGCACAGCCAGTAGTAGCAAGAAAGGAGGGCTCCAGAAGAGATGGAACCAAAGGGGGGAATCACCTCATTACTTGTGCTTCTAACTGGGAATTCTTGCTAATTATGCTGATTTGCTAAACTTACAAAACTGTATTCACCCTCTGTGAGCTGGGCATTTTTCCATCCCTGTCTCTGGAGGTGTCCAATTAAAGACCAGCTTTTTTATTACCTCCTGTATTAACACTGTCTCCAAAGCGTGTTGTTTTATATTTAGATCTTGAAGGCACCAGTAAGTGTCTGCAGCTCCTTGATGACTGATGGGGAACTTGGCACCAATTTAATGCAGATCTAGTTCCTGACAGCATCAGTAATAAGAGCAAAAGGAATACTTTTGCATCAGGTGCCCAATGGCATAGTTTCATTGTTTTGTTCCTCTCACCTCCAATCAATAGTGATTTTGTTAAGAGCAATGGACTCAGACACTGCTATGCCTTGGAAACTACAAGGAGCCATAAGGAGCAGAACTATAAAAGCAAAGGCTTCACACTGTTGGAAAGGAACACAATTAATATGAGTGTACAGTGTTTTATATGACAGTAGAGCCTCCATCTTATGCCACTGCTGCAGTTCCAAAGTTTTATCTACTTTCAGTTGTGATCCAAAAATGTCTGTGCTATTTCTCAAGTAATAAAGGCAATTGGCAAAGAGTCACATAACTTAATTATCACCCAGGTGCTATTGTAAGGAGATTTTCAAATCTATGTAAATCCCATCACACCTAACAATACATTGAAGGGAATTTTACACGCCAGCCTGAAGCTGTGATAGGGAAAGGAATTAAAAATGGGAAATAAAACCCCTATATGCAGCAGAGTTATGGAACATTTTTATGCCAGTTGGTGTTCACAGAGAAATAATTGGCTGAAACTCTTGGCTGTAACAGACCAAGCTCTTAAACTCTGCTTGTGTGAGAGGTATTGCTGGTTACTCTTTTTTGGTTACTTAAAGAGAAGCAGTGCTCCATCTGCACTAAGCATGTGCAAGTACATATTTCCAGTTTTTCAAAATATTTGAAATTAAAATCCAGATGTTATTTTATATGTTCCTAAGGGAGGTCAAAATCGAGCAAATGTTGCAGATACAGGTGCCATTTCACATTAAGCTGTTTGTTTTCTTTTATGTTTTAAATGCTCTTGCTAGATTTTCTGAATTAAAAATGAAAAGGAATTGTTTTCTATAGTTGTCTCAGCTGAACTTCTTTGTGTTAATTTTTAATGTGTATGCTCTGTTTTAAAGCCTTTCAGCATACTGAGCAACAGGTCTTAACATAATTGATAACAGTACAACATAACACTCTTTTATTTACATTTGATCCTTAATACAAGATTATGGTATGGGAATATCTGTATTCCTTCACTCTAATGTGTCACAGTTGCAATGCATGGCATCTCTCTAAGCTTGACATTAATGTCACTCAACAGTTTAGTTTTTTGGTTTTTTGACCTAAATGGATAGCCCAGTTTTGAGGGTCTTGGGTCCATTAGAAGGAAAATTGGAACAAAGATTTTTTGATGCAATTTTGGTCATTTAAATTGCCATTTTTTCCCCGACTGTATTCAGGACAACAAAAAGCAACAGCAGGTTATTCACCTTTCTAGGCAGGAGCTGCCATAGAGAGGCAAAAGAGAGGCTTTGAACTTCTTTCTGAGTCCTCTTGAGCTCAATTACTGACCACCCCACAGCTCTGCCCTCCTGTCTGGGTATTTCATTAACACTGGTCAGCTTTCAATGACCAGCAGTGGCTTCACCTTTAACGCACTGCATCATTGCTTTGATCAGTTACACGTGCTCTAGACCAGGTTTCAGGAGGGAGAAGGTGACCTTTAAAAAGCTGACATTGTGTTCAAGTGAGAAAAATAAAGGAGAATGAGCTCTGGCAGGTTAAAAACACAAGGCAGGCCAAAGAGTTTAAAGAACAAAGTTAAAAAAGCTAAAAAAAGTAATAATAAAACCTTTTACAGAGCCATCAAAAGCCTTCTAGAAAGGCTATACAACAATAAATGGTAAAGGCACAAAAGAGGCATTCAGAAGATAAGACTAGAGCAGATAAATTAAATGAATTTTTATACACAGTGAATGTAGAGGAGTTCAGAAAATTCTCTCATCAGAAATGTGCTTTCTTGCCACCACACAAACACACATTTTTTAAAATAAATGGTATCTCAATGGTCCTTCATTCACCTGAAGTTCAGAAACAGTTTACAAACAGGTTCATCATGACCAGAGGATATTTATACAAGATTTAAGAAGGAATTGAAGCAGGAAATAACCTAAATAACAAGTCCAGTGTATGATTTCTTTGTTTAAAAATGCATAGGATGGAAACCAGATGGTAAATGGGAGAGAATTTAAAAAAAAAAGAAACAACAACCCCCCCTACATGCACACTGGCTCTTAGTACTGTGGTTTGAAGTACAAGAACAGTGTTTGTGGACATGTTTTTGTTTGTTTAAGAATTCATCCCTTTTGTGTTTTAAAATGCTTGCTATCTCACTACTACAACTTACCAGCAAATAACCCAAAAGCTTCAAAAGCTTTATGCCTGTACTAAAAAATTTTATATTTTTTCCAGCCTGTTGTCTCTATAAAGAGATCAACACATAGTGGCCATAAAAATCTTCTAGAAGTTAGTGGGTTTTTTTTTTTTGCAACCCTCAAAAAATTTTATTTTGATTCCATTCTCATCTCCCTCACTATGGTCAAATCTCCCTTGCCTGTCAGATGAGGTATCTGCAGTGCCTGCAGTTTGGCCTCAGATTTGCTTACCTCTGGCTTTTATTTTTCCATACTATTTGTGAAACTCTAAAAGCTCCTAACAGAACTGCCTCACAGGAGCTCCTAAGGAGAGACAGACTTATACAGGAGCAGTAGAGGCAGATGCAGTCACAGCACAGATGAATGACTTGGTGGCACCAGCAAGGAAAGGAAAGGAATCTCTGGTTTGAATCCACTTAGGTGCCACGAGGACTTCAGCATGACTTTGAGCCTCAGGCGAGGTCAGTTTTTGCAGGAGTGATGTGCTCGGGGAGTTTGGGAGTTTCTGGAGTTCAACAGCTGATGTTAGAGGATGCCAAAGTCATCTGAAGGGTAGGGTTTTCACTAGGAGAACAAATACTTTTGAAAATCTGGGACACTTAGGCCTGGTTTCCTTTCCAGAGGAGCTTTTAGATGAGATTCTAACACTTAGAGCCCAGTCTGTGCAGTGATTAGCTCTCTGACATGCCACCCTGCTTTGTGATGCAGTATGTGCTCACTGTCAGAAAAGCAGCAATATCCCTCATAACAGAGACAGAAGACACTGCAAATCAGGGGCAGACCTTTATCTTGGAAGCTCAAATAAAGAAAAAGCACATGACCAGAGGAAATTTCTTCACAGGTCCACGTGATTCATAACCCCACTGCTTTACTGTGGTGGTGTTATCACAGCTGTAATTTTCTCTATAAAGCAATAGAGAAGAACTATAATTCAAGCAGGAGACTACAAGATTTATGTTGCATGCACATCCAAGCAGGAGCTTCTAAAACATGCCCTTGTGCCTGCTGCAGGAACCTCCACCTCAGCTTGCCCTCAGCATCTCCCCTGGGATGCATGTGCTCGCAGCAAGGACAGGAGCACATCAGCCACAGACACTGGCAGGGCTGTACATGAAGATGGGCAATGCCCACCAAGGACTAAAATTTACTGATGCCATCTGGCTTAGGGAAAAATATCTGAAGCTCATGAATCATTTCACAATCACTTGAAGATTTATTTTCATTAGGCTGTAAGAAGAACATTTCTAGAGAGAGGGGCAACCTGTAGGATAACCAACCCAGTTGTATCCTTGTATTCCAGACGCTAAGACTATTTTACATTAAATTTGACAGTAGCCAAGTTTTTACTGGCCTAATAACAGACTAGAGAATACAAGAAAGCATTGATTTCTCTTTTGCCCTTGCACAGCCCAAATGCTTTTCCTGGTGAAAAGATTTTAATATTTTATAAAGAAGAGTTCCATAGATCAGATTTTGGTTACTGACATTAAATTATTAAAGTGAACTGAATATTCACATGTACAAACATGTACAGAGTAACACACAATAGAAATGAGCTGCAGCCTTAGAATTGGCAGTTTTAATGCTCAGTTTTAGAACACTATGGAAATCTTGCATAGTAAAAGGAAGACAGCACCCCTGGGATAGTACACAGAAATTCTGCATTAATAAAATATTTTTACAACTTTTAAATAATTGCCTAGACTATAAAAATTACCAGTAGAAATCAATTTAGAAGCAGAGCAAGTACCTCTACTGATTTTTTTTAAATACTCAGTTATATATTATGGGGAATCAAATTAAGTACACGAAGATAATTTGATATCTGTTATGCGATCACAAAAGTTGTAAAGTGGTTTAAGTTGCTTTAGTCTTGTATGTATATCATCAAATACAAATATTAGTGCTTTAAATAGCCAATTAAAAACATAGAGAAAAAACTCAAAATGGGGTACATTGTAGAAACCTGCTATGAATAGTAAATTATTTCCACCTTTTGATAAAAGAAATACTGAAGATTATAGAAGGGAAAGGAGTATTCTCAAGACTAAAAAAAAAAGCCAACAACCCCATAACATTCATGAGACTAAATGAAGACAGGCAAAAATTCACAAGACTTTTAGGGAATGATTAATTCAGATTCATAGAACAGGCCCTGGGTAGGGCATTGTGGTCACCAGACTCCTCTGCCTTCAAATTCCCAAAAACCCACAAGACATTTTTATGCAGCATCACAAGATATCTATGAGAATTACTATGTAATCAAAAGTCAATTATCCTGAGATAACTCTTCTAAATAGGACCATAGGATCTAGAAATAGTAAATTCTGTAATAATTAATCATTGGGTTGCTTGGTGATTTCCATTATAAATTTTTCCAAGGAAATAACTATTTAAGACATGTATGTATCTATTATATGCTAGCTTCTGACTTTATTAAGTAGTGACTGAGGTAATTTTTGGTTGTTTGCAGCAATCAAATAATGCTGAAGAAATATTTAAGGATTTTGCTATTTTTAAACTGTAACTTTCAAAAAAGGGAACAGTGACATTGCAGAAGTGTTAAAAGCAGAGTGCTACTGGAAGTATAGCCCCAGGCATCGGGAACAACTATAATTCAAGGTAAAAGCATCTTTACAGAATGCTAAAAGACCATCAGAACAAATCTTTTAAAAATAATTTGCATAATTAATCTCTGTGTTAATTGTGAGACAGAAAAATCTTTAACTCACAGTAACCAAATTTATCAATATAATATTTAGTACTTCAATATTTAAAATCTATGTTTTATTTCTGTGTTGCTCTAGGATACTTCCTAATAATTTACATATTTAGAGAGTCATGGATGCAGGATAGAACTAAGATATTTGTATTGGAGTACAACATCTGGAAAAAGTCATAGTATTGCCAACAGTTGTTACAAACTTCCTAAAACTTCTCACAGATACAGCAATGTGCATGCACCTCCTGCTTTCAAGGTGGATTTTAAAACCAGAATATTCTCCTTGGTGTAGCAGGGATGAGAATATATTCACCCCAGTGTGAGGCACACTTGTTCTTTGGTCAGAGCATACCAATGTGCTAGCACAGGCAGAATGAGCCCACAACACCTTTCTCTGTAAAATGATTGATGCAGAAATGCAATAATGCCAGGAAGTAAACCAAAATGAGTAAACCTCTACTCCCACTGAGGATAGTATAGGGAAAGAGCAAGGAGGTCTCAACAGCTCATGAACCCCATGGAAAAATGCTTTAAAGCCCCAAATAAACTCTTTCAGTTTGGCAAAACTAGAAGTCCCAAGTCACAGCATTTCAGGTTATGGTTGTTTTTAAATTAGTTTGAATCTCTCTCCCTCAGTAATTTCCATAACATTATTCATAATTCTGCTTGTGCTTCTATATCTTGTACTACATTATTTATAACAACACATTATAAATTATGAACAGCCACACTTGACTTTTAACTGACTTGGTACCTGCCATCTACTTTGGATGCAGCAAAAATGACCATTTCCAGAGGAGCAAAATGTATTCTGAGAGTAATTAAAACCATTTTTAACCCTCATTCAGTGGGCAAACACTTTTCAGGGACAGCTCCTGGAACCTCTTCCTTCTGATGCCGTGTCACTGTACAGGATTACTCACTTTTTGTTGATGTCCAGTGGCTGATTTCAACAAGGTCTGGTCAGCAGGCAGTGATCCACCATTTCCAAGCACAGGACACACAACTCACTCCCAAAACAAATAGGAGTGACCCACCTAGTAAGCTGCATTCCCAGCTTACTAGGTGGGTCACTCCTATTTGTAATTTTATTCAAGGGAGGTGCAAAACAGGTGAGAGGCTGATAATTAAAATCATGTCCTCCACCTGCTGTATTTGTTTTTTTTTTCTAAAGAGGAGAGGAAACTAATGGAAAAACAGAAATGTGACTA
Source organism: Euphonia xanthogaster (assembly GCA_034509185.1). NCBI lineage: Eukaryota > Metazoa > Chordata > Aves > Passeriformes > Fringillidae > Euphonia > Euphonia xanthogaster. Next base: position 23,787,320 of record JAYDZK010000169.1, on the reverse strand, counting down.
ATGTGTGGTATATAGTGCCAATTTCACAGTAAGGACTTGAAGGTCTTGCATGTTTATTTCCGATAATTTTTTAGATGACCCTAAAAATGATTGTAAGAGACAAAGCAGCACTGCAGGGATGTTCTTATAAATAGTTCTTATAAAATTTGGCATATTTTTTTTCTTATAAACTACCTGAAAGTATGTAGGTCAAACCTTCATCCATTCCCCGTAAGACACAGTCAATAGAGGGACCAGCAGAAAGGCTGGCTACCATCAAACCCCCCACCATCCTTGGGCTACAACAGGAACCCTGCTGCTCTTTGTCAAATTCTCCCATGCCCTGGGCTTTTTGCCCTTCCTCTATCTCTCCACCAGCTGCCTTTCTGCATCTTACTATAATAATTTTTCTCATACTTTGCAACATTGACTCATAAAACCACCTCCCTGCATCCTTCCAGGGGCTGAGTTACTGTGCTGCTTATGCACTCACCATGAGGGTCTCCCATAAAATAGGGGCAGGTGTTCATCATGCCTAACATTAACTACCTGAAATAGTTAAAAGATGTATTTTGCCACCAGCACTGAGGGAATTCAATGCTTTACTGTGTCACAGCATCACAAGATGCCACGTCCATTCATTTTCCTTACTCCAGTGGGTAAGGTACAGTATTCATCTCATACTGTGCAAACACTTCCTATTTTATAGCAGTCTGAGAAGGCAAGATTTATTCTTCTGTGTGTATGTCTTAAAAGCAAACTACAGAAAAGCTGGGAAATATGCACATAACTTAGAGACATTGAAATAGTATTTTTTATACCAAGCTGAAGCTAAAATTTATGAATTGCCACATGGCAGAACAGAGGCAGAACTGCAGTCAGTGATAGCTCTCCCCAGCCCACGCCATTCACGTCATCTCACCCTTCCATGCACAAGAGGCTTCCTTTATACCATGAATCTTTATTGAGATTTTTATTCTGAATATGCTCCACAGCTGCATACACCTATAGCTGTGGAAGCATGACAGAGACAGCAATCTTTGGGACAATTGCACTCAATTCAACAAGCAGCTCTTCACAAGACCTGTCAAACAATTGCAGATTATTTGGTTACAAATGAAAGCTTCAATCTTTAGAAACTCTTACATAAAACCAATATTGAGCATTTTTTTCTGTCAGATGTTTGAATTTATTCTTAGCATTTTTGACTTTTATCTAGTCATTGAATCAAGAAAACACGTAGGCAGGATAATTACTTTTTAGGAAGTAACAATATCCAAAATTAATGCAAAGGCAATGGTAAAAGAAAGTAAAAAGTTACTTAATCAAGCCAAGCTGGTTTTCATGGTGAAAGTAATCAACTGTTAATGCGTCTTGGTTTTAATTCTCTGCTTTTTAATCTAACCCTTTTCTTGTCAACTGCAAACTGACGCAAGCGCTCACAGTGCAGAACTGGAACTGTCAGCGTCATTCAGACACAAAGCCAAAACCCCAGAGCTCATTGGAGGTTTTGTGGGAGATTTTTTGGGGGAATGGGGGATTGTCGATTGGTTTTGGGGGGATTTCTTACTGCTCCATGACTGTAACTTGCCATTCAGTTTAGATGAAAGAGTACAGAATCTTGAAGTTTCCCATTAGCAGTGGGAAACTGACCTTAAAATAATGTGAAAGTTCCTTTGTTAAAATGGTGTTCTAAAGTCCACAGCTACTGTCTGTATGATCCCCTCTGTGGCAATAAAACTGTAAAACCAAACATGACTTCTGTGCACCTCTCACCTGCCATAGGCACAACAACGTTTGCAAGAACCCAGACTTCTGAAGGCCACAGGCTTCCCACAGAGGCTTCCCAGAGAGGTCTCAGAGGAGCAGAGGATCTCCTCTGCCCACATCCCAAAGGAAAGGCCCATTTTAGGGTGCCAGCAGGACACTCGAAGTTCCTTAGCCCTGTCACAGCTGGGCGACACTGGGCAACGTCCACAGCCATTTGTGGATTTTAAATTTCTGTCAGCAGAAGGCAGATGATCAGCTGGAAGAAATGTTCTGTCCATTCTGGACTGGGCATCTTATTCTGCTTCTGTCACGGTAAGCCAAGTATATCTTAAAATAAAAGGTTCCTAAATATTTTGTGTACCACAGATTATTTCAACTAAAAGCTCAGAAGCATTTGTGCCAGACAAAGTGATTCAATCCCTTTAGTTTAAATACATTTATTCTGCATAAAGCAATGGAAGGACCATCAGGGTATAAAATTACACGCTGATTGTAATATTAGGCCTGAAAAAAGCCTATGATTTGAACAAGAACAAATCTAAGTTTATGCTGCAATTACATGAGATTGCTGCATGCTTCATTGTCTCTGCAATCAAAATGATTAATTGTTACACACTTTGGAGATCTATTTGAATAAGGAGCCCAATGGTGTTATAAATTTATCTTCATGGTCAGTGAATAATTTTATACTCACTGTCACACTAAAATTAAATCCTCTATAAGATGTTAACTCTCAAGTGCAGGGGGGTTGCTGTTCCTCATATACCATGCTGACCAATTAACAGATTGATAGCAGTTATAAATTAATTTAACTGAAACTATAAACTGATTTTATAGTTCAGATGACAGATCATTGCATGCCTTACTGAGTGCTCTGTATAACAGTCATCAACTGCAATAGATATTCCCAAACCATTGTACAATCCTTGTTTTCTTGTTTATGTATTTCTGCTACTGGCTGTATTTTAGGGTAGTCAGTCACCTTTTAGCCCTGTTAGAAGCTATGATGCTATTTATGCGGTATGGTTTTCTCCCAAAGCACAAAAAATACAGGAAAGACTCCCCCACAGGACTTCAATTGGCCTTGAATATAACGAGGAGTGGTAAGGAGGGATTACTGTGATGAGAAAGCTTTACTGAAATGGTTTAAATAAGAATCTTTGGCCCATTAGTTGTAACATGACACTGAATTTGCAGCGTATCAGCAGGATATTAGCTGGTTTTTGTATCTCCTCTGCCTTGATGGAGGACATATGGACTTTGACAATTCTTAAAAAATTGTTAAATTTGTTTTTTTCAACAGACCAACTCCACCTGTCACAGGAGAAGTTAACCCAGATAATCTATATCAGATTACCAGTTATAACACTCTATGATTTAAAATTCTAGTGGAGCCTAGAGGATTGAGAAATTGCTGGATATGTTGCATTGTTGCTTTACACATATTATAATAACAGTGTCAGCTTCACTCCAGGCTTAGACAGTTAGCAGAAACCTTTTTTTGAACTGAACAGTAAATACTCTTTATTGTGATTGAGTTTGCTTTCTTTTGTTGTGCAGTTTTCTTCTCATGGTATTATTTGCATTGAGAAGACACAGAGTTTTTGTCAAGGAATACTGGCAGACCAAATAATTATTTTTTTTTTCTTATTTTTTCTTTTCTTTTTTTTTTTTTTTGCAATTCTTGGTAGCTGATACAGGCTCCTAGAATTAATTGCTTGCTCTGAAGACCCAATACAAAACCATCTCAGCTGGCACAAGCTCTCAAGCATTTGCTAACCTTGAGGCACTTTTGCTTATGTATTGCTGTTTACATTCAAGATATTAAAATTAATTTACTAGACTGCCACAAAACATGGAAATACCCATCTGTTTAATGGTATCTCTACTCAGAACTATAACCAGAAACAATTTCTTGATAATTCCAGCTTCTGTAAAAAAAATAAGCCATGAGGCAATTCCCTTGAGCCTTCTCTCTTTACTGCAACTGCTTAAAAAAAGCTTCTATTAGCTTTTCATTTTCACAGTAAAAACATCTTGGAAAAGCTCCCTGTCAGAAAGGACTTCCTTCAGCAGGATGCAAAATTGGTCCATACCCCTAAGAACCCCTATTTAGCCAACTTACTTCTGAGCCCAGCATTCAGCAATAATGATCACAGAAACACAGAACCATAGCACTGTCAAGCTTGGAAAAGACATTTCATACCATCTCATCCAGCCAGTTCATTAATTCTGCCCTGTGCACAGCCAAGCCACATCCCTAAGTGCCACATCTAAACAGCTTTTAAATTCCCTCCAGGGATGATGGCTCGCCCATGTCCCTGGGCAGCCTGTTCCAGGGCTTGACAACCCCTTTTGTGAAGAAGCTTTTCCTAAATCTAACCTAAACTGGTCCTAGCACAGCTTGAGGCCATTTGCTCTCATCATTTCCCTTGTTACTCAGGAGAAGAGACCAATGCTCTTCACAACAGCTACACACCTCTTTCAGGTGTAAAGGGAGAGAAATGTAGGGAGAAATAAGCTCTGCCCTGAGCCAGTCAGGCTGAACACCCCCAGCTCCTCAGCTGCTCCTCATGGCACTTGTGCTCCAGACCCTCCACCACCTCTCTTGCCCTTCCCTGGGCTCACTCCAGCTCCTCAGGGTCTTTTTTGTGTTGAGGGGCCCATAACTGAACACAGCACTCGAGGTGTGGTGAGTCCAGAGGTACAATCCCTGCCCCGGTCCTGCTGGCCGCACTATTGCTGGAACCAGCCAGGGAGCCATTGGCCCTTGGCCACCTGGGCCCACCCTGGGTCCTGTTCAGTCACTGTCACCAGCACTCCCAGATCCCATGCGCAGTTCCCAGCCACTCTTCCTCAAGCCAGTAGTGCTGCCTGTGTTTGTGGTGACCCAAGGGCAGGACCTGACACCTGGCCTTGCTGAGCCTCATACCATTGGCCTTGGCCCATCAATCCCGCCTGTCCAGGTCCGTCTGTAGGCTGCTCCTGCTCTCCTGCAGATCGACATTCCTGCCCAGCTTTGTGCCCTCTGCAAACAAACTGAAGGGCCCACTCAACCCCTGGGACATAGGGAAGTATGTAGAGGCATGATTTATCTTCACATCTGATTACCAATTTGGTACTCAGAGCCTGAGAGCCTTTAATCCTTACCTGTGGTGTTCACGTTCTCTGAACAGAGAGAGACATAATTCTCCCTCCCAGGGTTGGATGTGAGAAGCACAGGGAGAAGAGAAAACAATTCTAATCTCTACTTGCTGCTCCTGTTGTTTGGCATATGTGGAATATGCTATGGAGATTGTTTACTGAGAGGGATTTGTTAATTGGACTCTGCTGATGGTTGTTTGGACTGATTGACCAATTGGCCCAAAGCTGTGTTGTGACTGTCTGAAAGGGTCACGGGTTTTTCTTTAGTATTTGTAGTAGTTTCTCTTTAGTATAGTTTAAATATATAGTATTAGTGTCATATAGTATAGCTTAATAAAGCAAGTGTTCAGCCTTCTGAAATCGTGGAGTCAGAGCACGTTATTGTCACCATTAGGTCGGACATGACGTACACACATGATCAGGATCCAATAAGAAAAAAGTTCTTTATTCTGCGTGTTCTCCAGCTTATATACTCTTAACAAAGCATGATCTTAAGTCATTAACTACA
>JAYDZK010000169.1:23744801-23766960 GCA_034509185.1 Euphonia xanthogaster | reverse complement strand
GCAAGGTTAAGGCTCCAACTCTCACACAGATCTGAGAAGAGCTGGCTAAAAATTAATGGGGAAAAAACCCCAAAACAACCAAAGCTTGTTTGGCTGTTTGTTTTGTTAACATTCAAAAATTGTTATTATTCTCATAACCAAATTACAGCATATAATAAACAAATCATGAGAGCAGACACCCCATGTACTGATGCCATCAAGATTTCCAATAGTATGTCTCATTTTCTTGGCACAAAACCTAGGAATAAAAGCAGTTCTGAATATAAAGGGCAGAGGCATGGGCGGATTGCTAAAGTGGGGTTTCATAAGGACACCAAAAGCACTTCAGAGAAAGACAGCTTTTCTAACACAAACACTGAAATCAACTTGGTTAGAAATAGAGATTTCTAAACATTTCCTGATTAATTTATAGCTGTTGACTAGATGCTTGAGTGTGTTTTCCCCAAACTCAAATGCAAGTCTGTGCTCAGAATTATTCCACTGTAAACAAGGATGTGTTTACAATACCTTTTAGGAAACGGGTCCCATGTTTATCTGAAGATAAACATATTTATCTGAAGAAACTTACTTTTTCTTCAAGGAGATGTCTAACTATGAAATACCAAAACACAATGGTAAGGTGCCATCTCTGTTGCATCATGTGTCAATGTTAAGAGGAGACCACTGGTGCTTTGAGCTTGGCAGTTGTTTATTTCCAGCACTAAAGTGGCCAAATATCCTCTCCTTCCTACACCATAGACCGAGGAGTTTCAAACTTTGAGTCAGTGCTAAGAAAGCAAACATTTTTTGTTTAACTACCACGAATCAAAGCAGACCAGGCTTAATTTCACTGTAAACAAATTTTATTCACCAGAATTGTGTTTCCTTTCTTCCAGCCAAGCTTCATTACTCACTAGAACAAGAAAACAGCATTGGCATACCGGCCATTTCTTTAAAATAGAGACACATTAAAAACATGCTAAAGAAACCTAACGCTCACAGGCAACTCATCTTTAAGAAACAAAAAGTCAAGTGTCTAAAGTATCTTGTTTGTCCTATTAGTGCTGAATTTTAACAGTAAGATGAGTTGTAAACTATGAAGTACCATGCACAGCAAACCAGGTTCCAGGTATAAGACCCCATAGCTATGCCAAGGAAATTTTGGAGTTCAGAGCTTGAAAGGTATAGAAAGCTCCTTCCTGGAAGAAACCATGGGGGCTCAGATTACATAGGTGTGCTTTTTTCTTTTGAATTTTTTGTCTTTTGGTGCACAAATGAAGTGTTCACATAAATAAGTCGCCATTTTCACCTAATGCTAGGTCCTAAAGTCTCAACTTGCTTTTGGTTTCAGCATAAGGGTCTCCCAGTCCTCTGAAGAGTGTTGAGATCAAAGATTTATCCACAAAAATTCAATTATATTGCTCTGATCATTTACAAACCAACTTTGCTTCTTTCTACAAATATAAACCTCTATGTAAAAATGCAAAGACTCTTCCCATGATGTTCTCCACATTGGAAAATTCTTGTATTACTCACTGTAGGATATGGAGATTTCAAATGAATACAACTCTTGCTAAAAATCAGCATCCTATGGAGGAATTAGACTAGATTATGGCACACAAACTGCATGGAAAATTTAAACAAGCAAAGAACTAAATAACTTTTTTAAAAAAACTAAATAAAGAATAATGTTTTTGTAGAAGACCCTTTCTGTCCATGGAGGGTTTAAAAGCAGCATTGTGACTGCTGATGACTAAACCCTTTCCGGTTTTGTGGAATAATCGGAAGCAATACATTGAGAAATTAATAAAATCTCAAACAGAATAATTCATCCACCAGTTCTGCCTTGTGGGCCAGTTTGTGCAGACTTTTCTGTTTTGAAGCAGGGCTTGCTGGCTTTGCAGAATGAGCCTGTGTCTTACGGAACATCCCTGAACTGCCTGGCTTTCCCACGCCCACAGAATCACAAGCTGGGTCAGGCTGGAAGGGACCACAGTGTGCCGTCTGGTCCAACCTTCCTGCTCAGGCAGGGTCATCCCAGAGCCCACGGCACAGGATTGCATCCAGATGCTTCTTGAATATCTCCAGTGAGGGAGACTCCACCTCCTCTCTGGACACCCTGTTCCAGTGCTTTGTCATCTGCACAGTAAAGTTCTTCCTCATGTTCAGGTGGAATTTCCTGTACATCTGCCTGTTGCCTCTTGTCCCATTGCTTGTTACCACCCCCCCTCTGAAGCACCCCTTCTGATGACAGACATTGCTGTGGGTCCCTCTCAGTCATCTCTTCTCGAGGCTGAACAGGCCCAGCTCCCTCAGCCTTTCCTCCTAAGAGAGATGCTCCAGCTAGACCTGCTCCCTGTCTCCCTTGAGCCAAGGAGCCCAGAACCAGATACAACATCCCACATGTGCCTCCCCAGGGCTGAGTTCCCTGAATTTGATTGCCCCAATACATTTGGGGGTGGAGGAAAGCAGATGGGCTGTGTGTGCAGAGCACCTCTGTATTAATCTGGGCAAGACCCCAGACCACTTCAGAGACTGAATGTACAACATCAGAGGAACAACCTGGGGCCATGAGCATTGGGAATGAGCATTACTGAGTGTGAGTCTATCAATTTCAGTTAATATACTGGACTCAGAAAAATTATTTGCTGTGATGCTGTGAGAAATAGCAAGCAGCTCAAGCAGGGAACAGTTCTGTTTGAATAACAAGGGTGTTCTTTTCATCTTAATCTCTGAAAAAAATTATGAAGTAGGCCCTGCAGGCAAACCATGGATGATAGGATGCCATTAAGCTAATTCTTTGCATTAATGTTTAAAAAGCCAATGAATCTGTTGTTTTGTTTAGCTGTGTGAACTGTTTTGCACATCACAGCTGCTGGATACTGAGATTAATTGATATATTATTATGTGACCTCACAGTTTCAAACTATTGACCTTCAGTAGCACTTTACAGTTAATCTCATCTGAAAAGGAATATTGCACAAAAAATTCTGAGGACTTTTTTTTTCTGTCTTCATTTATCAGACACTGAATTAGAAAATATCTATGTTTAAAAGAAATTTTACTGGAGTTACAAACTTTTCTTCATTTAAATTCTTGTTATATGTTTATATATGACCATGTTCTGGCTAGCTTAATTTTTATCAAGAGAGATATTTTAGGAAACACAGCAATTGTAAAACATAGACTAAGCATCCAGATATACTGCCTAAATACTGGCACGCCCTGATTTTTTTCCACATGTTGGTCCCCAGAATACAGTAAGGTCATGGAGAGCCCCACACAGAAACAGACACGGAAATTCAGCTTCTGTTGCTTTGTGGACCACCACAGTGTCATAAACAGCAGAGAAGTAACCTAAGTAGTGTCCCCACCCATCACAGGAAGAGGGAAGACCAAAGAAAATAGTTTACCATTTTGTGGGCTTACTGGGCTCCTCTTGTCCATCATTTTTACCCAAATAGGTATTATGGGAGGGAAAGGCCTCAGGAACCCTAGCTTGGTGCAATTTTCATTTGTTTTGATATAGGGATTGAGCTGTTTTAATATTTCTAGTGACCATTTTCCTATGAGTTCTGCTAATGGAGTCTTAGAGTCTAAAAAAAATACCCTGGGTGTGCTTGCTGTAGGTCTTGTGTGGTCCCCACCTGAGAGCCAGGAGACTGAGTGCTGCTAGAAACAGGAACAAATCCCACCAGATTCCCCAGCACTGCACTGTGGGGTCCTCCCTTCTTATATTCTACTGCCAGGCTGACATTTTCTTCTGTGTCTTCTTTCTGTGTCCTGCTGTGGACTCACCTTTGTATCAGGCCCTGTAAAATTATCCTTGTCAGGAAAAGTCCTGATTCCTCCCTTTCTGTCTACCACAGTCATAACTATACCCATTACATTACATGGAATGTGATTTGGACAGGAAAGCTGAATAATGTTCTTTTAAAGAGCTTGAGGCAGATAGTCTGCTCAGAGCTTGCTCTTGGCTTAATTTCTCAAAGTTAAAAAGAACTGTTCCTTACTATAATCAGACAGAAATTTCACTTATATAGGAAAAAGGATTCTCCAAGGCAGCCTGCCTTCCTTTTATAGCTTCCTTCCAGCTGTGCATGGGATTCTTCACAACCCCTCCTTTTTCCCCATGTGCTCCCTGCAAGGATAGTCCCTTCCTTCAGTCAGGTATTTCTTTTCTGTATGTGATCACTTCCTCTGAACTCCACAAAACTCAAATATTTGTAGAGTCACCTCATGCTCTCTAGTGTCTTTCTCAAACCAGTAGAATTATGAGTTCTAAAAAACACTACAGATAGATTCTCCTTTTGATGCATTGAAATGCCAGAACATCATTTCTAAATGTGTTACTCCCACAATAAATAAATGTAGTGTGGTTTTGGGTTTTGTTTCCTTTTTGTTTGTTTTTGTAGAAAATACAAAACTTGTTTGACTTTCAGTGCCTTGGAAGGGCAATAGACATAGCTATCAGGACGTAGCTATCAAATATGAGCTGGTACAGATCCATCTGTGGCTTTCTTGCCATTCAAGACTGTGCCCTTTTTTCCCTGGAAGCTGTTTTCAGCTGAAAATGCATTGTGCAGAACAAATAACAGCTGAGGCAAACATTTTTATTGCCTGATAATCTTCCCTAGCAGCCTTCAAGAACTAAAAGAGAAGATCTTCATAAAACCTGGATGTAAGTTATGTGACAAGCATGGAGGAGAGGGCATAAAGAGGTGATTTAGCTACAGCCTCTTCTCCCTTGGGATTGTCAGCCCTTGGTGAAGAGACACAAGTACTATCTCTGAGCTGCAGAGCAAGAGAAGACAAAGTATGGTGTCCACAATCTCCTAAGTCAGTGATGTAAACATAAACAGACATAAACATTTAGGAATGCTTTCTTTGAGAAAGAGCCAGAGGACTGCATGCTGTTGCCTCTAGGGGCTCTCCTGTGTTTGCCTCCATACCTTAGAACTACATCTTTATCTTCTGCTTGAACCTCAGTGTTTCCTGCAAGTTTATTTTATTTAAAAATATTTTATATTGTTCAGTGTTCAGATGGGTGTGAGGGATCTTCAGTGTCTGTCCTTCTTTACCTAGGAATGCAATGGCAAATTCCTTCCATATGAACCACTGGGACAGTTTTGAAAAGTAGAAAAAATTAATATCTCTTTATTAGGAGCTATATTTTCTTTGATCTATCAACAAAGAGAAAAATATATCTCTAAACTGATTGTGATAGAGAAACAGCTCCCACACTGTATCCAAACTGGCTTAGAAACTAATTTATGAAAAGCTGATGGCACTTCACCTGAACACTGAATACCCCATGTGTTAAAAGTCCCACTACATAATGCAAGAGAAATGCATATAGTGTCAGCACAATTCTGAGGACTCTGTTAAAGATTTAAGAGTTTGTCTCTGCAGGAGCTGAGAGAGCACAAAAGTTACTGACCAAGAAATTACATCTGAATGCACTTAAAGAAAAAGGCTGGTCTGCAGTCCCCTTTTTACTGACTTGAGAAAGCTGATGGCAGCTTTAACTGCTGTAGTATGAATAATATAAGTACAGTAGAGAGATATATTTACCTTGTTTAGTAAGATCCAGAGATAATTCCAGGGCCTCTTTCTTCACACAGCCAGTTACCATCTTGAAGTTGTCATAACTCTTTTTAATGGAGTTCCTTTAATTTATGCGGATAAGGTGACGCAGCAGGATGTACTGAACTCAAGGATCTGGTAACTGGGCACAACTTCTCTTTTGTAATCACTTGGGCCATCACTATGGTTTGTGCCCAGCCAGAATAGAGAGGAGGTAGCTGTCTGCTCACACAGGCTCGGGTACTTCCATCTGCCACTTAGAATCCCTGGAATAGTTCAGTTTTCACAGCACCATCTGCACTGAAACATTTCTAGGAATGGATGGCATTTTGGGACTACTTGGCATCCCTTTGTCCTCCCCCGTTCAAAAAGTGAGTGCTATTTTAGGAGGAGAAGCACAGTTACTGAAGGCTTTCCCATCCTACTACACAAAAACATCTCTCTCTTCATGCTTTTGGCTGTAAATAAGTTAAATCAAGTACTCCTGGGTGCTGGTCAACTACATGGCTTGAACTCATAGAAGAGAAGACTTCAGAGATCATGACAGCTATTTCAGTCTTCCTGGAATGTGAAAGGCTGCTTGAATTCAGAAGGTCAGATGCAGAGGTTTCTGTCCTACAGTTTTTATTGAAGTATTCTGCTTCTGTTAAAGTGTGGAAAATGCATCCTAAGGACATGGTCATCAGCAGTACATCAGCACTTCTCTTTCTTTACTGCCTCCTCAGAAGGTGTATGGCATCCTTTTCCACATTTACCAGAGAGTTGGAAGCAACCTGGAGAAGTAAAATGGCACCTGGGCCAATATGTCCCATGCCCTTCCTTATCATATCCGGCGACGCCCAGCCAGGAAATAACATCCTTGACTCCATGACTGCAGAAGGCTGGACAAATGCTTTATTAAGCTATATTATACTACATACTACACTAATACTGTACTGTACTAATACTAAACTAAAGAAAAACCCGTGACCCTCTCAGACAGTCACAACACAGCTTTGACCTAATTGGTCAATCAATCCAAACACCATCACCAGTGTCCATTTAAGAAATCCCTTTTGGGTAAACAATCTCCATAACACATTCCACATGTGCCAAACAACAGATGTAGCAAGTAGAGGTAAGAATTGTTTCTCTCTTTCTCAGAGCTTTCTCACAGCCTTCCTCAGGCTTTTTCCTGGGAAAGTTGTGCCTGCTGCTCTCTGTGAAGAGAGCTGTGGCCACACTTCCTAGGTTGGGAGCCCCCTGGGCACTGTCAAGAAGGTGGTGGGCAGCTCTTTGCCCTGGATGGAAGCATCTTAGTGGTTTCCTAACCTGGTCTGAGGTGCTGCTGATCACAGCCTGACAAGAATAACACATGAAATTTTGTTCCTTCTATTTGGCCAGGTGGTTAATTGTTTTCATTTTTGCTGTACCTGTTCATGGGCCATTTTTAAAATGCAAAATACCTATGTATAAGCTTTTCATATCAAGGCATCTGTGTGCAGTTGATTTGTAAATGATTTAAAGCTGTGTAAAGAGAAAAGAAATAAAAGCCTTTCTGCATGACCGTGGATTGTAATGCCCTTAGATGTCACTTTAAATTGGGAAAACACATGCTGAAGAAGTGTGCATTAACTATAGGTGAAATCTACACATCTTGGCATAATCAGCATCTCTTGTGTTCTTTTGATAGATATCATAGTGTTGACACTTCTATCTGCATAATGTACAAAGGAGAATGTGAAATATTCCAACACAGGGAAGTTAATAAGATTTCTAGATGGGAGTATGAAGTCTATTGAACAGGCTGCTAATGTATTTGGATTTATTTCAGAGATATTCATTGTCACCGGGCAGACAATACTAAACTACATTTAAACTGATTTTTATTTCACAAGCAGTAAAATATTATGAAAAGATAATAAAATGCCATCATTTAGACTAATACTGCAAATAAGTCCCACAAAGGCTATGTGTATTTGTAAAACATTTTCTTTTGGAAAGATATTAATTTTAAGTTAAATTAATTTACTTGAGTGCCTGAAAGACAAATGAGGCAATCAGGAGGAGATCCAAGATGAGCAATTGCTATGCACACGAAGAGCCCACAAATCATGACTGCTAAGGTACAGGTTTGGATGAAGTGGAAGAGGGAAGGAAGACCTGTGAAGCACACAGGGCTCACCACACTCTTAAAGGATTGGAGGAGATGAATGTCAGGTTTTTTCCTATCTTCTCATCCATTCTTTTACTATATTCCTCTCTGCCACACAATCACAGTTCAGCAGTAAAAAAAGGGCAATAACACATTAATTTGCCAAGCACCTGCACCGACCCAACCCTATGGTTTGAATTTATTTTTTACATTCTGCTCACCCTCCATCATTCTAAATACCCAATGTATGCTTTGGTATCTCCTGGCATAATTGAAAGTGAACAAGAAGCTACTGTGGCTTAGAGAATTTCTGCATTTGATCTGAAGCTAAACCAACAGTATAACAGGTGGACCAGGGCTGTTTCTGACAGGAAAGAAGAAAACCAGCTGTCAAAGGCACAAGAAAATTTCTCAAAGCTTCAGAAAACAGTGACTGAAATCTATCCTGAGCAGCACTAGAATACATTATTAAATGCAGCATTGACTTTGACTGCACACCCATTCTTAAAGATGTTTCTTTCAGAACACCAACTTCAGAATTTAAATAGATTCAATTTTATCACTTCTCCACAGAAGTGGAAAAAGCTCCAAACATTTTTTACAGCATCTGAAAAATCATTCTGATTGCTATTTGAACAAGGTGGTTGCTTTATCTGTCTGAAATCAGGGAATTTCCTTGCATTGTCTTAGTGGGTTGTTGATTTCTGTAATGACCAAGCCGTCTTGGTTTTGCAATACCTTTCTGAAAGCTCTGCCTTTTGAAGACAACTTGCTTACAATTTTCATTTCTCTTCTAGGAGAATAATCCTGCATTCACCTTCATATTAACTTCAAGGTAGTCTGTTCAAAATGTTGAACCTGAGAGAACATAAATCTATTTTTACATTTTCAGAATTTGTTGGGACTTTTCTAACAGGCAACAGAACAATCAAGGGCAGGTTTCCTTAACAAACTTGGTGATAAAGGCTATGGCTGACTTGGGAGCTGCAGGAAATGTAACAGCAGGACACAGATGTCCTCAGATTCACTAAGTTGTTTATGTATTTGAAGTTCCAAGAAACAATTAGGTGGGCATTTTTTCATTCAGTGCTGACAAATAGGCAGAAAATGCCTGAGATCTTCAAGGCAGAATGCTTCACTTTGGATGAAACACTTTGTGAGAAACAGGACTCAATGCCAGGGCAGGGAATCCTGGTGGGTGAGGATTTGGGGGGGTGGCACTCCTGCACAGGTGTGGGACAGGACAGCAGAAGCCGTGGAATGCTGCAGAGAGAGGAATCCCTTCAGCAGCTTGAGGATCTGCCACCCTGAGGGAGCAGGCAGTGAGCACATTAAGGCTGGGCAAAGACAAGGCTGAATTGTCACCAATTTTCTGCATGCGAATGCAAAAGGGCAGGTACTTAACACAATTAATATTAGCAGGTAGGTACAGAGCAGAGCAGAACAGTTAAAGGGCACAGCAGAGAATGGATATTTTGACTCTATTAAAGCCAATGGGGCATGCTCAAATGTACCCCAAAGCCAAAGAAATCTCTGTATCATTACCCTTGAGGAGTCACAGAGAGCTGGTGGCAGGCAAGCACTGTGCTTTCCTTAGCTTAGAAAGAGCCCAGGGAATCATATATCAGCTTGCTTCACATCATGGAAGATGCCAGAGCAAATGTTAAATGATAATTTGTAAGTGCATAAAGGGTGGAAAGGTGTTTAGTAGTCACAGCAGTTCTCATGTATCCCAAAATTGTTTAAAAGAGGTATAGAGGTTAACTATTCTCCAAGGTTGTAAAGAGTAAAACAAAGAGTAATTGGTTTGTTTCACAGCAGGGAAAGGTTAGAGGCTAGACTGGAGTTTAAAGCAACTTCTTACTTAGTCACAAGGACAGCAAAGTTCTACAGGAGTGCCTATGAAGGTTATGAAAATCAAGCTGGAGGTTTTCAATAATCTGTCCAGTAAACATTTGCTAAACAACACTTCAATGTGACCTCAGAGCAAGAAGGCAAAAGTGAAAAAAATATATTCCAGTTCTCTGTTTGTCAAACTCTGTGTTTCGTGTTTTCCTCACAGTTTTCAATACATCTATATTTTTCTTATAGATTTTCACATACTGTTTTCAAAGGCAGTCCCAGATATCTATTGTAACTCCTGACAGCTCAGAACTTTATGAGGACCTTCAATGTATTCCAGGACTTGAAGACCTAAGGTCATCATCCATAAAATTTTATGAGAATACTACTTTTCACTTAAAATAAATAAATAAGGGGTGGGTACAGTTCCTCTTTATAACTTTATAATCCTAAAATAGAGAAAACCTTTGCAATGGGACCAAAGTGCAATCTGACCCAGAAAAAAAGAGAGCAAGAATTGCTTTTTTGTAACAATGATATTCAAAAGCTTAATGAATTATCTTTAAATTCAGGACTGGTCATAAGACAAAGAATGATGGATATTTTCTTCTAGTATCAAAAGCAAGTTAAATTAAAAATGCTATTGAAATTTACTTCTCTTTGTTGGGTTTTAGAATATCCTGTTCTTATTTTGCATTAAGGAATTTTGCATGATTTAACATCAGAAATAATACATGTAACAAAGTAATAGGAATTTCTCAACCATGCAACTCAAGTCTTAGGCTCCTGATGAGCTGTTTTTCCTTTACTGAAAGACAAGAATGAATGCAAAAACCTAAGATTAGGCTTCATCTTCCATGCCTTCCTAGACTACCCTTTGTCACTTTGAAGAGACCTACATAAGAGCCTGTAGCTTAACACCAGCCTTTTCCTAAAAACAAGCAATCATTTCTGTAAGCCCATTACACCCATTAATAAACTCAGAATAGCTGTAAATCATGCCAGAATGCATTGTGTTGATTTACAACAGCATGACTGGAAGAAGGCTGTGATCCATGATTATCACAGAGCTTGGGTAAGTTTTAGATGTTTCCTCACACCATGGCAGGCTTTGTTTCATGTCTCACACGTGACAGGAGAATGCTGTCATGACACTGCTGCCACAGTTGTATTACTACATGCTAGATTTTAGCAACATATGTGTCTGTTCTCCATTCAGTAAAGTGAAAAAGCTTTAAAAATCTAAAGCAATTACAATTTTTTTTCTCTGATTCTAATTTTTAGTTATTTTTTCACAGTGATAAGTGCTTGTGATTTTTTTCCCCTTTTTTCCCATTTAAATTGTGAACATTTCACTTTCAGTCTTTCAGTTCCTAAACCCAGATTTACAAAACAACCTCAGTCTCTCACTCCACTGACTTTGTTTTGCATCTACGCCTACACATGAAATTTTATTCATCTAAATCAAGATTTCCCTAAACATCATTTGGCTAATCTCTTATCTAGGCATTTATTCTTATCACAAATACAAATTATGAAGACTCTGGCTTTGGAAATAACTGATGTAACAAAACATTTGGGTTCATAACCGTCCTCTACACTGCACACCTAACATCCAGTGTTTTGCAGGACTATGACCCAGTGAGTTACACAAACTGTGAGATTTGTATCTGCAATTAACTGAGAAATAACCCATGCATGTGTGAAAAACATCAAAAGTAGATGGGTAGAAACATTTTGAAAGAATAAGGCTCATTTCTGTTTATATTTGTAAAGTGTACCCCGTCAGAACCCATGGGACTTATCATGTGTAAAACTGTTTTAGTCCTAAATCAACTCTTACTCTGGAGAACTCGAACTATCGAGCAGGCTCCAACTTAAAATCCATCTCACATTGTGTTAGGTTCACAGAAGCACAGTAAATACAATTCTTTATATGCATAAAATCTGTAATTCATGTGGTGCTTTTTACACAGCTTGATTATGGCTTGCTAAGGTACTCCTACAAAAATGTTAATCTGAAAATAAACTTAATTGTGCAGAATGGGAACAGTCACAGGCTGCATTATTTTCCCTTTTAATCTCAACAGACTATGTGACAATGTTGTTTTAAACCTGATATTGTAGGAGAGATTGTTCTTATTCTACATGTGGGTGAATTAAAGGGCTGTTCTCTTACAGTTATGCAACATGGGAAAAGATTAATTAAGACTTTTTATTTTGAACCATAGCAGTACTTCAGAAAAAATAACATTGTATTAATTCTGTGAGTACAGTAAAATTCTATCATCATCTTTTTAATTTCAAACATTAGGTTTTCCCTTCAGACGAGGAATACAGACAAGGTATCTTGGCTGCTTGTTCTGCACTCATTTCACTCCATGCTCTCTGCCTCCTAATCCTCTTTTTAAGAGTATTATCTTCATCCGTTCTTCATCAAATGAAAGTGTTTGACTTCAGTAAAGGAAGTGATGAAAACAGATGCTTTTACCTCTTAAAATCAGCATTTTTAAGTGTTCTAACCATTTTGGAAAAGCAGGGCTCCTACAGCAAAATGCTAGTAGCCAAGAAGTGTCATGCAGAATGAGGGGAAGTATGCTGCTGAAATCTCATTTAATTCTCCAGCTTTCATAACACCACAGTGCCATAGCAGGACCGCTGAACTAATCAATTACTGCATGTAACTGTCTCACAGGAACAGCTGCACAAATAGATTGAACACTGCAGAGATCACAGGTGCTGGGGTTTAAAGTCAATCATCTGTGCAAGCACAAATATTTGAGGCCAGTGTCTCACATAACACCCTCTCAGACAGCATGGTAACAGGCTTACCACAGCCACTTTAGACATTTCTTACACTCACAACCTACACTTTTCTAAAGTCTTATCTGCAGAGCCAAAGTGTAATGCTGACAAATCTCTCTAAAAATCAATTTAGGCTAGAGCCCAATACTGGAAGAATTATTTGTGTAGGAAAGCAGCAACTGAAAAAACAGGAAGCAACCTCGTATTGAATACCTTCTCCTTGCTCTCCATTTTTTCACCCATGAAAGTACCCTGTATTTCTGTAATGAAACTGTAAAAAACCAAAATGGCTGGTAAATACTCCATAATACGAGATTTCCACTATGTGACCCAGAAATGCAAACAAGCTCTTTTACATTTATTATCAGTGAACATCTTCTGTTAAATGATGAAACTAATTGCAGAAAAAACCTATCTCTCAGAAGGGAGAGCTGCAAAGCTGTCATAAGCTGTTTGCTCCTCAAATCCTCAGTTCAGGGGAAGAAGACAGCCTGGGTCTCAAATCCTTCAATTTTATGCTATATTCCACAAAAGAAGTTGTACTCTTTTGCATTGAAGAGCAGCATGATGGAATGTATGAAACAAGAGGGAATAACATTTGAGCAAGCCAGTGCTGATCGTGACAGGACACATCAATACCTGCAAAGCAATTGGTACGCACCGAGGATCCGACCGTCTTCCCACCGTCTGCCATAACACAGAGGAGAGGGGAAATTTCTCTGCAAGAAAAGAAAGAAATAAAGAAAGGAGCAGCAAATGCCAGCATGTTTGCCTGACCTCACTGCAGACATGGAGAGAGGGTGAAGGAACACAGACTAAGCCCTAAGCAACTCACTCTAAAATCGAGTGAAATTGCTGGGTTTTTCCCCTGTGTCTACAGAAGCAGTGAAATCTTGAGTGCCAATCCTTCTGAACACACCCCAATGTATTCCCTGTGAACTTCACAAGTAAATCGAGTACTACTAATGTTTTGGAATTTGATGAACTCTTCCCAAAGACCCGAACTGTATTTAATTATAATTTACAAAACACAGTTGGGATACAGGTATCATATAATTTCACAAGACTGCCTAATCTGGGACTAATCTGGAGCAAGGTTTTGACACTGCTGAAGTCCAAGACTGCAATCTTCTACCCTTCAGAACAGGGTTCACTTTGTCTGGCTGTACACAACAGGAGGCTGCTAGAAAAGCCACAGTGTGTCCTGAGAGGAGGAAACTAAGCTGGGATCATTCATGGTTCTGCTTCAAGGTCAAAGTGCAACCAAGCTCTCCAGAGGCATGACAGGTATCTGAGGAAAATGTGCTGCAAGACAGTCACCAGGGTTTCTCTGGTGGAATCTGAGTCCACGCAGAACAGACCTCAGGTTTAGCTTTCTTATAATTAACTGGCTAATAGGTACCATAAATGAAGGTAGTAGGGCAAAGATTGTAAAAGACAAGTCCTAAAAGCATTGCATTGAGAGAAAATGTAGAATTTTAGAAAGAAAGTCAAATAGTGTGCTCTCATGCAGCCTCTTTTCATTAAACCTGTTGTAATTTGTCAGCAACACAATCCTGAATTTAAACTTCATTTTTATTAGGAATAAGGATGACTTGTTCTCCCCCCCACCAGTGTTTGTTGATTGTTAGAGGAGAAAACAAAACAATTTTGTCACCTTTGTCCATAGGCTGCACCCAAATGTTCAGCAGCTGTCTCCCCCTCCTCCCTCTTATCTGCTGAATTGGAGCAAGTGCTTCAGCAGCTACACTGCAAGACAGACACATGTGGAAAAAGGGATTCCTTGAGCATACCATGCTTTTTTTATTACTCCATCTCTTGCCAGCACCAGGTAGGATCTATGACTGGACTGGAAGGCCTAACAGGGGACAGGAACAACGTGGCAGCTGCTTAACCCGCTTTGCAGCATAAGTTATCTGTAATACTGACGTGAATCACCAAAAGGCAATGAGGCAGAGACTGAGCTAGATTAGGTAAGTGGAATGACATTGCTGAAGGCAGATTTAGCTGGTCCCTCTGAGAGCACTCAGCTCATCACATATAACCCAGAGCAACCTGCAGGTTGCCCTAGATTTTATTGTCAATATGCTCAGATACCTTTTTAAATACCCATGAAATAGAGTTCAGGGAAACTCTTTCTTCCAAGGTTCCCCAGCAACTCCCAAACCCCAAAGCACAGGAGGTGAGGTGTTGGTGAAGGGGTTCTTCATACCCTATAGGAATCATTCTTGGGCAAAAGTGATTGGGATAAGACAATAAAGCCAAATCTCTTGTCATTTTTCAATTTTACTGCAAGAACAAAATTGCCAAACCACATGAGAGGATGAAGGCTTACACACTTTCAGGAAGACTGAAGTAAAACCACAGTAAATGCTTCTCTGACAGTAAATTGTTGAAAATATTGAGTCATCATACCAGATGAGGAGCTGTACTTTTCCTTTAGTGCTTCTTCAGTTCACATTCTCACTGGATTGCTGTGGCAGTCCATTTGTACTGCAAAATGAAAAAACATCCAGTATCTACAGGATTAGAAGCAATGAGATTAGAAGGGAGGGATTGCTATGTACCTAAAAGCAAAGAGCTTCAGTTAATACGGCACGTAAGCTTTGGCCAGTTTCTCTGTGACCTGCCTGTACAGTTAGAGATTTTAAGAAACTAGAAAACCCCCCCCTTAAGCCTGAAAATATCTAGATTAAGATTTTTCTCACTGATATTCCCTAAAATCTGAATTTCTCTTGGCTATGAGCAGTGAAAGGTTACACCAGATGACTTGGTGTGTCTTCCTGCTCAAATTGATGATCACACATCAACTGAGATGTGGTAGTTCTCAAACATTAGTGTCACTTAACCCCAGAGAGTAACACCTGAGCTCATCATGAAGATGCTGTTTAGTCTCAGTGCAGCAGGACTCACACAGAGTTTGGAACAGCTACCCCAAGAGAAGACCAAGGGCACTGCAGATGCACCTGCTCCTTTCCACTGAGAGTGTGAGCTTGGACAACCAGCCCAGACACAGAGCTCTCTGGCAGAGAGATCTAAATTTAGAGCAGTGAAACTCTCCTGATGTGCACTCCTAACCCTCTGCACACTGGGAGTAATTCGATGTAATGAGTTAAATAACATTACTTGGTATTTTACATGTCAAGCACACAAATGAACAATTGCCACAGCTCAGCTGACACACGTTGACTATTTTACTTGCTGAGTTAACTTAACTGTGAGAGTGAGCTGTTAATTAAACCATACCCTCCAGCCCCTTGGTTACACAGGAGGATTAAGGGAGACAAAGTCCTTGGACCTCAGTTTGGGTTTGTGGGGTTTTTTTAGCACCCTAACATTGTCATAGATTTGGCAGGAGAAAGTATAATGCATTGGTCATAAAGTAAACAACATGTCACAACATCATATTATCTCTTCTGGCTTTTCCCCCCAAACACATGTGAGCAGGTCAAGCTATCCAGAGTCTCAGCACTTCTTAATTTCTGTCTTATGGGTGTGTGGGAAGTTAAGACCAGATCAGACTGATGTTGATTATGGCTGAGCAGACGAGGTTTGGATTCCCAGCCAAGAGCTAGGTATCATATGTCCTCTCTGTTTTCATCTCTCTGTTTCTCTGTGGATTTTTCATATGGCATTTTGCAGCTGTCTTCTTGTATCAGCTTTTAAAGTATTCTGTTATTCGTATTGCACCCTTGTATGTACTGTTGTCAAGTATTTTCTTGACATCAATTTTTTCTGAGCTATACAATGACAAATGGTATCTGGAGTCTTGCTTTACCTGGCATTCTAACAGCTGGACTTACTCAGTGCTGTCTACAGCCGTCCTTCGGGGCTCAGAATAGAATGTTGAACTTAAGAGTAAAACTACCATGCAAAAAGCATGCACTTCCCAGTGTCAAAATCCATTCCAAAATAATTTAATTGATTTTCCTTATGAATCCTCACTTCTCCTTTCAATTATTTTTTACCCTTCTGTACTCATCTATTTAATCCAATCCAAAACCTATGTAACTAAGCAGATAAAGCTATAGCATCTTCATATATAGACACATATATGTACATACACATATGGTCCTCTATGTGCCCAAGGTGATTTTCTTTTAATATGTCCTCAAATAAAAGCACATAAATGGCCAGTGTGGGTCTGAACACCAGTTGCTGTAAATGAACAAGGGTACTGATAGAGTTTTCTTTTTTAGTTTTTGCTGGACCAGAACTACAGATGGTGAAGGCTGAAGCAGGCCTGCCATAAAATGATAAAATTACTCTTATGTCATAGGAGCTATGTGTGTTTTAAGTCTGAAGTCCCCATAACACTTTTTTCATCAGTACCTGAAGAGCCTTCAAGGGTTATTCATGCTGAGAGAGACAGTCATAGCTTCTCAGGAGTCATAAACACAAAGTGGGCTTTTTCATTCAAGATTCACAGCAAGGCACTATTCCTAGAAATATTTAACCCCTCTGGAGCTTACCTGCTCTCAGGATTTGCATGGGGATCGTGAGTTCACAGACTGGCTAAATGGGCAGAGCCCTGCTGAGATCATTGGAACTGGGTCTGGAATCACTGCTGCTGGTGGTTACTGGTGCCAGTATAAAGGCACCTTAATGAGCTGTCAGGAAATGCTTACAGTCAACAAAGACAAGAGGTCTTTGCAGGAGCTCCCTTTGCCTGTGCAGTCTGGTGGGAACAACCTAAGGCATTCTCCTTGAGAAGGAGGGCACATCCCAGGTATGAATGTGGACTGGGATGATGAGCCAACACCCCTCAGCTGTGGCACTGTGCTCTTTAGCAGTGCCAAGGCAGCTGCCACTCCCTACCGCTGCAAGGACACTGAGAGTGCACCTAGCAGGGATGTGAGGGAGGTCATGACCCTTCCTCCTCAGGAAATCCATCCAAGAGATGAGCAAAGTGTGTCAGGCATCTTCAGAAAAGCCTGTTTTAGGGAAAACTTGCCTCACACGGCAAGGGGAAAAAAAATCCCTCTCCATTTGTTGTAGTCAGCAGCTGTCTAAAAGAGCCCCAGGGTGAATTTCCCAGAGTAGCCATTATGCAAAGTGCTCACTTCTGAGCATCAGAGCAAAAGTTCAGCAACTTTCATCCAAAAATCTGCTTCCCTGGGGCACATCCCACCTCTTCTGACATGCAAGCAAAATGGGCTTCTTTTACCAGCTCTCTGTGTGTGTTCATCACTTTGTGCAGCTCTGCTGTCCTCCCACCACCCCTCCTGCTCCCTCTCAGGGAAAGCTGTCTGTCACAGCAAAAGCACAAAAGGGATGTGGCAAAGCCACAATTTCCCAGGTTCACGAACGTCGTCTTCTGCTGCAGGACACATAAAAAGGAACAAAGTAATATGACTGCCAAAGCTTTAGGTACTGTAAATGAACAAGGACATGGATATATTTCCTTTGTCATTTTCACCAAGATGCCATCAAGATGCCATCTTGATTCAGACTGAAGTCGGAAATTTTAAGGACTAAAACTCCTCAAACAAATAAACCCCACCATTTTGAGATATCAGATCCCAAATTAACTAGTTTCTCTCAAAGCACATTTCTTTTATAACATCCTGGCAGTGAAACATTTAAAGAAATGTATTTTAAAGGTACTCAAGGGCACTACTAGATCATCCTTCCCTTGCTGAAACAGCCAGAAATAAATTTTCAAATGTCATGTATCAGAAAAAATGTAGTTAACAGGGCAAAAGACATAACTTGTTTTGAAAATGCTGTTGCTGAATTCAAAAATCCTCTGACCTGTGCTCAAAACTGTTTATGGCATTTCAGCTTAGTACTGAGAGGCCCAATAAAAGAGGTAGTGTTTGGAATAACAGGAAATTTTGAAAATGCTCCTCCAGGGGCTTCAAGGAAATGAGCTTTTTTGTCCTGTGCTTTTCTGTCAAGACAAATTACAGTGGAATAATTTCAGTACTAATGGTACTCCTACTGCACAAGTCTTGGTTAAGAAGTCAGTGACCTGCAATTTGGGCCTATCAGGGACTGCATATAAATTTTATTTTATTAAACTATTTTAAAATTCTGTAAGAATGTAAAAATTCCTTGTAGTCATGCATCACATGATTTGAAGCAGTGGGCAGATAATGATTCCTGAATGATAATCTTAGCACTTGACTTTTCCTGAAGCTGGATGGTTAAAACTGTTATAACTGAGTAATGCCAGGTTGGGCTTATGTCTCTGAGTCACAAGCAAAGATATGAAGGCATATAGACATAAATTTAATACCTTAATGTATTGATTACTGGTACTCACTTTTTGATGTTCTTGGTCCACCCATGAACAGTGTTGTGCTGAAACTTCAGGTGAAATTTCTTTTCTCGGCCTTGATGCAGTTGCAGCAGAAGTGTGGCAAAAAAGGTGCATTTGAGCATGATTAAAATCATAATAATTGGTGACACTTGGTGGAAGTTGAGAGATCTTTGCAAGTATAATGGAAGCATTTAAATTCAAATATTAGGTAAATACTCACTGAAAACAAAACATAGCAATCAGCATAGATAATGTCCCACTTAATAGTTTCTAAGAGTTTGTGCAATAAAATTGCTTTCTAGATTGAAAACCCACTACCTGTATGCTAGAGCCAAAAAAGAGCATCTGAGGGCAAGGACCTCATTATTGAGGTCCTGAGACAAGAGAAATCAATAAATAGCGCTCTTATATTAAAAATAAGGTAATTCAATATCCACAATAAAATTGCAAGGAGCGAATATGCTGCTTGCAGAAAAGGCAATAAATAAAATCATGGTAAAGCAACTCAACAGCCATATCTCTACAACAACCAGCATGGAGAGCACCCCACATTTGGAGGTAGCAAATAAGGGCAGTGATAAATGTAGCTGGGGCAAACTTTTTTTGAAATGACAAGTAGTTTTAACACCAGAGAGCCATGCTGAAGCCATTTGAGACTTCCAAGGTTTATGTTAAGACAGATTGGTTTTTTTAATAAAACTGTAGTTTTACTGCATTTTCAGCTTAGTAAAAGGCTTACAGAGATTTCCAATCAGTTTCTGTAATTTCCAAAACACTCCACAATAACACAGTCTTTCTGTCCAGATTGTGCTGCAACTGTGGAAAAGCAATTCTTCATGCACATTTTCTGTTTGATAGAACTTGTAGAATCATAGGGTCATTCAGGTCAGAAAAGACATTTGACTTCATCAAGTCCAAAAGTTAACCCAGCACTACCAAGTCCACCATTAAACCATGTCCCTAAGTGCCACATTTACATGTCTTTTAAATACCCACATGGATGGTGAGTTTGTCATATACTTAAAAACATTATTCTTGCATAATTTTTTCATATACAATATTTTTTTTTCCAGTAGGTTTGCAGAAGTTATGTGGGTAAAGCTGTAAATATACATTTCTACAACATGAAAATTTACCATCTATTGACTGACCTCTAGTGGAAATAAGGCAAATGCTGGGAAAATTTTTTAATTGCCATTGGATAGATGATGATTATGGGATTTTGGAGTGCTAAAATTTTATTTTATTTGTATTATATGTTTGCCTGCATAAAATAATAAACAAGTCTGGATACACTATAACTTTTCCTCTCAATGTCTACCCAAATCCATTACTAGAATAGCAGGAGGAAAGCTGCTGCAGATTCAGAAACCAGGTCTTTAGTTTGATTTAAACCAGGTAATTATAAAGTGGCAATGTATGAAATGCTCCAACAACACAGACCCTGGCAAACAATGCTCTGCAACAGGGGACAGACCCTGCTACTTTCTCTGCATTGATCAAAACCACTTGATCATTATAAATAACCACAAATTCTTACAACAGCCTCATACATTTTCATCTTTATGCATCAGTTTTTTCCATCCACAGATGGCACCTGGTCCACTGCGATTCCATTCTTGGACAGATGTTGGTTCCTCCCAAGATCAAGTGTTGAGGCATCACCCAACTGTAGTGATATGTGTTTTTTTCCATTTTTTATTTTCTTCCCTAATTGCACCTTTCCTGTAAGAATTCCTGGCTGGTACTTAAAGAAATAAGGGCTGAATGCATACATGTACATTAGACACCAATTTCATTCCCCTATTTGTAGGACCTGGAAGTATTGAAAACTTGATCAATAGAGAGAATGCTGAGCATATTTCTTCATTACTTATTCATCATGCCTGTGTTTCTTTGCCTGATTACTAATAAAATTCCCTTTCCTCTCCCCTGACTCAGTTGAATTCCAGATACAGCTTTGCAATTAAGCCTTTGGTTCTGTAGCATATGGTTGTTGATATTTTTGAATGAGGAGAACACAGTAGCATCTGGAGGGCTCTGATTAAAAAATGTATTAAATATAAAGTAAGCCAAAAGTCAGTCTTGGAAAGACACCTCGATCAATCAAAAATCCCTCTTGGAGAAGATATTAATGCGTTATGTGTGGGGCGGCAGCACTTGAAAATTTTGGGTTTGCTCTCTGCTCAGCTCAGCCAGACTTGCTCCTTTATCTGCCATCTTTCTGAAACTTGGAGAAGCAGCCTTGCACTGCTGTGTGATGGGATTAGAGGAAATATGAGCAGTCTGTGTACTGGAAACATTTAGGAATAATGGGGCAAGTCTGCAGCGTGTAAGCATTTGACTTACAAATAAGGAGATATTTTGACTTTATACACCTGGATTCCTCCAGTGTCATTAAAAATACATAACAGCTTTCAGTTCAGCTGTATTTCTTGGTCTGGGCTTACCTTTCTAGGGACTACCCTGGACTATTCCCCATCCTTACACTCCCCATATGCTCCTCAAACTGAGCCAGAGTCTCTTCTCCTCCTATGGCTTTTGTTTACTGGGGAGGCCCTCTCTGATTGCCATTAGTCCAAGTCAGCCTCACCATCCTGACATCATAACTTGCATTTCCACTTCTGTCCCCCAGCTCCCATTAATACATTTACACATTTAAAAATTCCTTGCTTAATGCAAAAGCAATATAATAATTGCCATGGGAAGGAACATTGCACAAAAATACTGCTTGATTTTACCAGGCTTTAGAAATACCTAAATGAAGGGTAGAAAACAAAGATAGCTTCTACATTGGAGCTGGATGGGATACACTATATTGCTTAATCTTCTTCACATATTTCTTTCTAACCTTTTTGATTACATTTCTTTTATAAGTGGAGTCTACAAAGCTGTTTTGGTTGATATGTGATAATATAAGGAGAATGAAGTGGCTTTGTTTTGTTGAGTTTATTAAGGAGATTTTATACCATTCCTGGAGGTATGATCACATTTCTGATAATTTCTTCATTTTTTTTTAATACTGGCCACTCTTCCTATTAGCAATAGGGTGAAACTGTAAAAGCTAAAACACCCCCCTTTTCAGTAAAGCTTTTAACAATTCAGAGAGAGGCAGGAAAGCACTGCTTTAATCCTGACTGGAGTTCTGTTTTATACAAAGCAATTCCACACCAATTGTTATTCACAAAGTAGAGGAAGACTATGGGGATGAATATTCATTTAATTACTTTACCTTTTTAGCCCTCATTTAGAACTTTCCCAGAATTAGACTTGCCATATGGTTTTATCTCACTTTTTTTTGGCCTTTTTGCCCTGTTCTCATGATAGTTGTTCCACTCTCTGTAAGTGGTTAGATTTCAAACTGCTCGACTTGAGTGAGATATCCTCAGAATATTCCACTGGGTCATTAATGTTCGAATCTGGGTTTGCTCAAGATTAAAAAGCACATTTTTGTTCTCTTTCATTCCTGGATGAGGAGAGGAGAGGAGAGGAGAGGAGAGGAGAGGAGAGGAGAGGAGAGGAGAGGAGAGGAGAGGAGAGGAGAGGAG
>JAYDZK010000169.1:23716682-23744783 GCA_034509185.1 Euphonia xanthogaster | reverse complement strand
GAGGAGAGGAGAGGAGAGGAGAGGAGAGGAGAGGAGAGGAGAGGAGAGGAGATTCTTCCATCGAAATGAGTAGCACTGCTTTTAATGAAAGAGGAGATTTGGGAGATTTTAGATTTCCACTAAAGCCTTTTCACATACAGCTTTTTTAAAATTCCTAATCTGAGCTTTATATAGACAGTTTAATCACTCTTGATAGAAAACCTGGTCTCCAATCCTATTTGGCTGAAAACCCAAAGCTTTACTTGCTGCAAGATTAGCTCTCCAGAGACCATCCTTTCTTATGCTTATATATCTGTCTTGAAAGCTGTTCAACAGATTGTAGGCAATTTTAAGCTTGAGATTAACTACATTTTTAAAAAAAAATGAAAATGTGCCATGGTCTTTTAAAAACCATTCAGGTTTAGTAATGTGAACTCTGTTATTTTCTACAGACAGAAAGTACTAGACTACTCTGGACCTAAATATAAAGAAGGTTTTGGGAGAAAAAAAATAGGGATTTTTTTCTTTTAACCTCTCAAATGTGGTTCCCAAAAGGTCTTTGATAAATAAACACTTATCTCAGGAATGTTTTAAATGGTCATGTCACAAATAGAGTGTGTTCCTTCATTTGTTTACTCTGCATTTGCTCTTTGCATTTGTAACCATTAGATGGAGATTAAAGCAGGGATAACACCAGGCACAGTTTCAGATCTAATGGAAATTCTATTAAAAAATGAGAATTTCTAAGTTTAAAAACCAGTAAAAGGGATACCTCCCATTCTTCCTCATTAAAACATGCACACAGCTAAATTATAAACCTCATTGTGTCAGAATTTCTAAGTTCAAAGAGAATTGAACATTAATCTGATAAGAAAAATATAAAAGGTTATAATGATAAAATTACGTTATGAATTATATTAAATATCATGCATATTTCATATAAAATGAAGGGTGCAATAAATGATAATGAAGAACTGAATAGAGACTGTCTCCTATGATGGGGTCCATTACAACCACAAGGATTGCTGGATTCATTGTCCTCCTTCAATTTTCTGCTGTACATGTTGTACCTTCCTCACACGCTCAGAGCTAGCTCTGATGTCAAGTGAGGTTTCAAACCAGACAAATTCCTGGCCTGAACCAATCTGACCATCCTCTCACAGGTTTCTCCCTGGAAACCATCACACTGCCTCCAACAGCTCAACTATTTTATCACCCGGGTGGGAGATATTTCATGACCCTGAGGTTTTCTCAGGGGACAGGGAGATAGAAGACAGAAAGTGGCCCCAAGGAGTCTCTTGGATGGGATATAGCCCTGTTCAACCAAACCAGCACTTAAAATTGAGTTTACCTCCTGGACTGCTCATTGCAAAACTTCTTTTAAACATCACCCACTTTTCTGTGCTCCTGTCCTCTCTGTACAGCATTGTCACCACTCAGTCTCTGCGTGGTGGGTGATGCCTTATCTTCCCCCTGATCTTATCCACAAGCTGACAAGGAATGTGGGAGCTACCAGTGTGTCCCAAACAAGCTGCACAGAACTTTCTGCTGGTCACCATCTGCTGAGCTGGGTCATATTAAAGGTCCATTACAACTCTGGGTTTACATACATGCTGCTACATTCACATGCATAAAAAATAAATTGGGTTTTTTAGCAGCCTATTAAATAGAGGAGGAGATTCTTTAAAAAAACCCAACCTTTTTCTGAAGGTGCTTAAAAGATTCTGAACAGACGTATGACAGAATAAAAATATATATAAACATATACAGATATAGCTCATTGTATTTTACCTTTTAGAATGAATATTTTTACCCTTTATGGCAAAAGAGACATTTTTGGCACCTGACTCTTCCCATGTCACATGTATATGTCTGGAATTGTTTCACTGTACATGAGGGGCTCGTTACATTTCAAGGGCTGTGAGTTTTGCCCTTTGTGTCTATCACAGGCTGAGCTGTGCACGAGTCCAATGGATTCAGACAATCTCTTCCTCAAGAAGAGCCAGACACTCCCAGAGAGTGAAAAAACATTGTCACCTGGCTCCTGCTCACATTGCTCATCCTCTGCATGTGTCCCAGCCACGGATATAGTGCAGGTTGTGTGATAGCAGGGTCTAAAAAAGAAAAGGAAGAGCAGAATTGACTTTCTTTTTTCTCCAAGTACAAACATGAGAATGTGCATCAGCCAGCTGCTGCATGATCTGTCTCAGATCTCAGGAGACACACCAGCAGGACAGTTATCAATGAAGCAACTGGGTACTAAAGAGCAGGTCAAATCTGATTTATCAGCCACAAGGTCTGAATATTTCCAAATCTGCCTTGAATAGATACAAGACTTCTCTTTAGTGTGTGACAATTAAATTCTATATTTTCAAACAGAAGAGATTTCTAGGCTCTGCTAAAAGCAAGAAGTGAAAAACACAGACCAGCTGAAAAACACTCGGTTTGATTCAAAGCCTTATCCTGTGCCTGTTATATGCCAGGAGTATTTACAAGAGCAGTGCTAATTCATGAGTAAGGCCAGAAAAAAAATGGACATGGTCCCTTTCAATTAAATCGATTAATATTAGCCTATAACAGGAAGGGAAATTCTGATAGTAATCTATAAGCTCCCAGTAATCTGCTATTACATTAAGCATGATTAATCCAGTTATCTCTTCTCTAATAATTCATCCAACTACATTAATCAATTTTTCATTACTAGAAAAGGTAATCAGGATTTTTTTATCAAGAAAAAAGTCATCTAGACTAGACACATAATTATCTTTACTAAGAAATTCTTTTGTTTGACAAAATATTTGGCTAGTTCAATCAAAATGCAAATTATACCCCTATGGAGAAAAAAAAAAGACGGTACTTAACAGCTAAATGTTCCAGGATTGCACAGACCTTGCTGGTAATGATTTATTTTGGAAGACCTCACTCTCAAAGTTCAATCTCATGCGTCATGGATTAAATTGTTGTGTATTTTTCACAATACCATCTTAAAATCTGGGAGGAAATCTTCCCAAAGATTCAGTGCTTGGCTTGCTGAAAGCACAGTCCTCATATTTTTGCTGTACCCACTATCCATGCCGATATACCTACCAAACTCTAATTCTCTTGGAATTTCTCTGTCTGGTTATGGCCACAGCACAAAAATAAAGTATAAATGTTTAAATGTTACCAGCCTCCTCACCCAGAAGCTGCCAGTAGTTTTTCCACAAGGGGTGAAGGCAGTGTGTACCCCTCACATTTCCTGGTGGTGCTAGCACACCATCTTACAGCTGCACCTCACCTCTCTACTTGTGCTATTCACTGCATGAGACCTTGATTTTTTTTTTCTAGCTGGTGTTTAACCTGCCCAGTGTAATGGCACAACTCAATCCTGTACATCTCACAGCCCATATCATTTCTTGTCATGCACATCAGCACATCACAGCAGCAGGACCTGGACTTTCCTTGAGTTTCCCCAGCTATCTCATGGCCTCTCCTGCAGGAATCGGTTCCACATGATTAATTTCAACATAGTTATCCTTTTTTTTCTGTATACTTCTTACCAAAATAAACAGAGATCAGGGAAAAAGTGCATGTTTCCATGAAAGTTAGATACCCTCCTTCATTTTCTCTCCAAGCCCTTCAGGCTTTCAAATGCCCAGGAGGTGAGGCTATACTTGACAGCACAGCAAGGTCTTTCTGCATTCTGAGCTTTTTAATCTAAAAACTGACTTTGGCATCTTAGAGCAGTACAGACATTTTTTTCACAATCTATATAGATAGTTCAAAAGTGAGGGAACATATTAGAAAGGAAACTTGCCTGCCACATTTACAATAATAATTAGGCTAACTGCTGAGCCAAGAATCAAAGAGTAAAATTTCATTCCTCAAGCCTCGTGTTCCTCTTCCTGTGGCACTTGAAGAGCAAAGCTCTGGAGAGGAAGGGAAAGGAAAGGATTTGCTTCTGGGCATCCACAAGCTGACAAGCCAGAGCAGCACAACTTCCAGCTTGATCTTAAACCCTGCTGGGAACTATGAACTTGTTACTGCTCTGGCTCTTCTGTGAAGCCTGGTCTGATGGGAATTCTCAAAGCACATCTGCTGGCTTGGACCCTGCATGGAAGAGGAGCAGAGCAGTCTGTTTTTATAGGCTGGCTTCATTGCCAGCTTCTGCATCTGCTTGCCTCTCCTCTTCTGTTCCTTCATCCTTGCCATCTCCTTCTTCTCCTTCCTGATTTACCACCTCAAGTATCAGCCCCAGCATGCCTGTGCTGAGCCTCACCTGAAGCTGCTTTACTACGTTTATTAGTGTCTTTGGAAACAGTTCAACTTGACCAGACTATTTAAATAAGCCTTTTGACAGAGCATGATCTTGGGCACCATTAAAAAGTGAGAGAATTTTCCTTCAGCAGGAACCTGTCTCCCTGCACCTGTTTAGGTGTTTTGTTGAGCATTCATTGGAAAAGGAACTGAACTCCAGTCCTTCCTCCACAGGCCACAAGGTACCAGTCTGCAATGACTCTTCCTAAGTCAGTCCATGCTACAGGAACTATGTAAGTGAAGCTTGTGGAGCTTCATCTCAAAAATACAAACAATTTAATAGTTATTTCAGTCTGGACTATGAGATATGAATCTACTCAGGCAGAATTCCAGTTAGAAAGTCAGTGGGGACCAATTTCTGTACTATGCAGCTGGGAAACACTTTGCAACTAATTCAGCCTCCATTGAATTACATTGTGACCCTTTGAAATTGAGACATCTGAGATGGAGGGAGACAGAGATGCTCTTTTATGCAAAGATTTTAGTTTGTATAAGGACTCTAAATGATATAGGAACATTGGCTTTATTGTTCATCTTGTGCTTGGGGACATACATTTTCACTGATCACACACCAAATGTCACTATGATCAGGAAAAAATTATCAGCAATATTCACACCTAAAACAGCAGTGTGGAAGACAACATCACTGACACGAGGTGAGGTTCAACAACTACAGCCTTCAAAACCAATGTCTGGATGTGAGCTGACACACTGGATGGTGGGAGGGGACATGTGGACTAAGCCCAGTGCAGTCTGCAAATATTTATGCATTCCCAGGGAATGAAAATGCAACCTATAATTAGATGCTCATGTAAAACATATTTTAAAAAATTTACAATTTGATGGTGTATAACATTCACTTTGGCAATTTAGCAAAACTGTTGGGGTTTTAAGGATGAAGATAGATCTTTGCAGTCAATACAGAATGCATTATCCTACCACACACCATTTTGTCCTCCTGATCTGCTGCTCTTTTATTAGAGCAAAACACCCATCTTTACATTAGCTATTGTTTATAGAGCTGTTAGGGACAGGAAATGACCTCTTCTATAAATATCCCATTACTAATAATTCTGGATTTAGTTTTAAGATTTGCTTCCCTGGCAGATATAGCTCAATTCAGTTTAAAAAAGAGGGAAATTGAAAATCAGTCCTAAATAAGGAGTGACAGAGCAGAGTTGTAGGAAATATGGACTGAACATGATCCTGGAAAAGACATTGGCAAATGAAGCATGTTTGCCAGGTCTTCTCACTGAAATATCATCCTTATTAGGGATTATTTATTACAAAATTGTGTTTGCTGAAACTCTCCTTTGCAACATAAATCCAGGAAGGACAAGTCAGTCAGACAGCAATTTGTAGTGCATTCAATTCTGGAATATTTTCTGTATTCTGAATTCACTTTATTCTGCCATGTGTAAGTCTTGGCTCATGCAAATTAACAAATAGAAGATTTTTCATTTGATTTATATGATAAACAGCTGATTACTTA
Source organism: Euphonia xanthogaster (assembly GCA_034509185.1). NCBI lineage: Eukaryota > Metazoa > Chordata > Aves > Passeriformes > Fringillidae > Euphonia > Euphonia xanthogaster. The sequence continues at coordinate 23,739,016 of JAYDZK010000169.1, read as the reverse complement.
TGTCAAGCAGTTGTGTTGGCCCCCCTTTTTCTTTCCTTTTTTTAAAGAAACAAACTCTACTCTAGTTTTAAGTCTTTCCATAACAGAAAGGGGATTTTTGAGAAACTTTTCTTGGAGATTATAAGAATCTAGGAAGTATTTCTATCTGTGCTGGAAAGAAAAGCTACATGTATCAATGCTTCTTCCTTCTGCAGTTGGACATAGGACAAAGTAGTATTTATCCAGCCTTTTGGACACAACTTTTTATAACTTATTCCTGATGCTTTACATCACCACACCTTCTTCAGTGCTGCTCCATCTCACTGGCCCAAGAGGGGATTAAGCAGACTCCAGCAGGGATGAGAAGCAAAAGGAAAAAATCTGTCCCAGATGATGTTAATGGCAAAATTCCTGCTATCTTCCAGATGGAGACAAGATCTCACTGGCATTATTTTGCCAAGCTCCCCTGAGTTGTCCAGTGGAATTCATCTGTTTTGAGTTGGTCTAAACCAACACACAGGTTGGTCTAAAGTCTCACAGTCCTGAGAAAAACAAAGAGCTACCACCTCAAGGCATAACATGTAACCATAAATCAGTCCCCAGTTTTCCCCTGATTTCGGCAAATTTAATTCAGATTTAAAACCACAAGAGTGCTGCTTGATATTAACTGTGCTGGGAAACCCAGCAACACAGGTCTGCTCTGCATTTGAGCTGATTGAACTAATATTGCATTTTGCTACCTAGAAAAGCAGGACTCTGAAGAAAGGCATATTGGCAATTCAAAGCAAACATTTAAAAGGCAAACCAGGATTTCCAGCAAGAAATATTAATAATTCTTTTTCCACCACAAGAGGATAGTTATTGGTAGAACTTTTAGGTTAAGCAAAGATTTTTTACAAGGGACACTTCTCCTATTTTGTTTGGAGTTTGGTAACAGGCAAAGTGCTGTTATACCTCAGAGCTACAAACCCATATAAAATGGTTAGCATGAAACAGGCTCTGTCTACCTTTGAAAAATTGCTGGTGATACTGTGGTCTTTCCTGATTGCAAGTCACAGGACATTCAGGGATATTTTTTATTTTAAGTTGACATTGTTACCTAAAATGTGCCACCTGATATCTCAGGAACTGCATACTGATGGCAGAAACAGGTCAGATTATTTGTTGGCAGTAATGCTCATTAAGTTCTATCTCCCTATAATCCAGGCTTTCAACAGCTTTGACTTGGGCATATCTGATTGTTTAATGTAACACTTGGCAAACCTAATTTAAAACCACAGACTTCTCATAAAACCAGTAATGTTCAGATGTCACTGAACAAATGCAGAAGACCAAACATTGTATTTAACACTGTATTCTATATGAAAGAATGTTATTACAAAAATCAGAAGGAAAATAAACCTGTAATTTCATTTGCATTAAAAATTAAAACATTAATGCTGCAATGCTCTCACCACTTCTCATAGTAGTTTCATCTATGAATTGCATTTGTGTTTTCTTCTATGTGGCTCCCTTGGATGAACCACAGCACAGATTCTTGCTTAGCCTGTTTGAACATTGGTTTTACTCTTGTAGATGCACTCTAGTCTTTGTAATTTCTGGACCAAGTGAATGCCCGTGTTCATCTCTCAGTCTCATCATATTTTGGGCAAAACCATTTGGGTAATCCTCCTTTAGCACATCTGTGATGGAAAAAGAAAAACAAAGAAGATATCCTTCCAGTAATCCAAGTTCAGAGGGTAAGAAATCACCCCAAATTCCTAAATCAAAGTTGTTTGCATTGCTGCATTTCCTGTGCACTTTGTAGCATCCCAAGCTTCAGAACGGATGCACGTCAGGCCTCCCGAGGGCAGCCAAAGGGCCACTGCCTGGGCAGTTAGAAATCAAGCTCAGGCTTTCATTCCAACTTCCTTTAGCAGGCTTGTGGTCACACAGCTTACTTTCTTTTCCCTCATTTTTACTAAGCAATTTATACTACTTATATGTAAGTGTACATTCTATATTTTTATGTTAATTGTGAAATAGATGCAGAAAATACTAAAACTTCATGTCACTTTTCTGAGGACACAGGTAGGCACTCCACAGTCTTAGAACATCTATGTTTATGTAGATTAGTCCTTTTTCCCTTCAAATTTTGCAAAGATGTAGCCTCTTGAAAGCAATTTTCTATTGCTAGACTGTTCTGAATTAAGTTCCCCCCAAAACTTAACAACTTATTTTCATACTGCTTTCACACTTCCTGATTCATTAAAATACAAATTCAATCCTCAAAATAGAAACATGAGCTTTCCAAAGAAAATGTGTGAAGAGCCTTAAATTATGAATGTAAAAAACATACATCCAATAGTGCCACTGACATGATTCATTTTCTGTTCCCAAATGCTTTCTTTAATCCAGAACTTTTGAGTTGAGAAAGTTCTGTTGGTATTGAACAAAATCTCTCCAAAACAGTGTATTCCATGACTAAAACTAGGAAACATCAGATTTGTAGAGAGCATGGGCCAAAATACACACCTTTGTTTATTCAGTGTAACTTCTCCAATATTTATATGAACATGGGAAACAGGAATGGACACGGCCCATTCCTGTGATGTGACCTGCTGGGAGGTTTCAGGTGATGAGAGTGTCAGTGCCTCAGGCTCACTCTCAGCATCCTGAGAGGGTTCCTGCAGGCTGGTTACGTGGCCCAGACATTCCTCCTCCCCACAGCACAGCTGCAAACTGCTCCAGCTCACAGAGAACAAGTCACAGTCTGCTCCAGGCAAAGCCTAAGGCTTGTGTCCTTGCCCTCATTTACTTTCTTAAAAGCACCAAACATAATAATAATAAAACACCATTTATGCTGAGCTTTCCAAAACCATGGAGTCATCAGTTATGAAGAGTGAAATCTCTGTTTTTTAAATAAAGGTATCACTTTTACTTTGTTTTAGGTGGCCTTGCAGAACCCAGCACAGAAAGAAAACGCATACAATGCAGATACTCTCTGAGGACACAGTTAAGTGCAAATAAATTGTGTTTGTGTTTGTGTTTACAAACACTGAGAGTCAACTTTTCAGTATGAAATTTCAGTTCTGTATGTTGTAAATTTAAAGATCAACAAAACCTTGCAGCTATATTTTATAATCTGTATTACTGAAGTCAGTAACAAATAGTTAAGAACAAGCTCAAGTGACTCCATCTCAGCATGAAACCCAGTTTTACAATTCAGTGAGAAAGAAAAGAACCAGACTGCCACAATTATAAATTCTTCTTATAACCCCTACCATCTTCCTGTGGATCCATAACATTTTCCTACATATACTTTATGGCAGTAGCTAGTAGTCTCTTTTACCATGTAAATCTAGACTCATAGCAGGCATTAAGGTTTCTTTCCAGGGAGCTGATGCATTGTTTCCTTCCAGGGCCAGTAGAGCCTCAGAGCTGTTGCTGAATTAACTTGTCCCCAGGAGATGCTCTGAGCTGAACCACGGATCCTCGAGGGCTGGTATTACCAAATCTGAAACAAGAATTCCGTGGGGGAGAGAGAAAGGCATCATGCATTAGCAAAGAGCTTTGGCAGACAGATTTTGAGCCCAACCACACAAGTGACATCGAGTATGCTGCACCTCACAATCAGAATAAACCATGAAGCAGTTTCCCAAAGCACCACTGCTGCTGGAAGTAGCAGCTCCCAGACAGTGCCTGGGAAGGGGCACTGTGGTGGGAGCTGGGCATGACCACATCCCACCACCCTTGGTCTGGCACATCTACCCCAGGCTGGGGTGGGAGGGACCTCAGGGAGCTCAGTGCCAGGTTGAAGGGAACTCTCACAGGCTGACATGATGATTAATGCCTGTGCTGGCCACAATGGATTCACACTTAATTTACACCTGTGTAAACAACTGGAGATACAGCCTGAAGGATCTGATCCTGCTGGAGAGTAACTCTGGCAGGTTTGCACTGATGTCAGTGGGAGCATGCAGCAGTCAGGTCCTGCCTGTTTTAATAAGTGTCTCTAAGCCTCTGGAAAGCTTGCTTTAAAAATAATTTTTAAAAGGCAAACTGTCTATCATTTATTGACACTGTGAGATTCTCTTAACCACTCACACAGCTGCTAAAGCTATATTTCAGCTTGGAGAGAGAGAGAGAGAGAGAGTGCTTCTCCAAAATCCTTGCAATTTTATTCAGCATGATATAAAGAGATAATCTACAGGAGTCTGTTGTAATCTCACTGTTTTTGAAACAAATCCAAGGACCCAAACTTCAACAGCATGTGTCGTGATTTACACACCCTCCAAGGTGTGTGATAACCTGTGCTTCAGACCCCTCTCCTTGGTCTCTCTGGGCAATAGGAGCTGAGGTCTCAGCCCTGCACCATCCTCCTGGCTGAATTCACACCTTCAGCCTCCCACCACTGGCAATGGCAAAGCAACTGGAAAACTTTGTGCCTCTGACTTTCAAATATTCACCTCTGTGTTTTTCCTTGAAGCTGTGGTACTGCTTTTGTGCTGCTTCTTCCTTGGCCCTGGTCTGTCAGATCAATGCATTCATTAAGAAAAGCTTCACTGCCCAGATGATGAACAGACATCATAAAATCATTATATTTGACAATTCTTATTACAGGTTTCATGTGGTGGCTACATTTCTGCCACAAAAAAGACTCAGAAGACTTTCCCTGATGTATAACCTTTCCAACAAGGGGAGGAATGTAATTAAAGTCTATTTTCTAGAAGTCTGCTTTGTTCAAAGACAAATCCAGACCTCATTCCTCACATTCCCTTAGTTTTATGGTAATTGTGAATAAAGTGAAGGGAGCTGCAAATATCTTTACAATTGTTTTATATTACTTGGATAGATAATTGTTTGGTTGTGCCAACAAATGCATACTTAGCCTTCAACCAGTGAAAGAAATTATATGCATTTCTAGACATAATTGTGTGCAGATGAAAGAGCAATAATAAATTCTGAGAGCCAAACTGAGATCCTTTTGAAAAATCAAGAACTTAACTCTTCTCACACCCCAAAAATTAAGATTCAGTTTTAGGATAAAAAGCTTTAGATTTTCATTTTCAGTGTGATTCAAGGAAATTTTGAGGCTGAGAACTCTGCAGTTGGTGTGGAGGGAAAAATTTCCTCTTTCTAGTGAACAACACTTAGGATTGTATCTTAGCCCCTTGGAAACATCATAGTTTGCCCTTGGCACAGTACAAAGAATATTGGTCTTCTCCCCAAGAGCAGGTGGAATACTTTCTGTCTATCTCCCAATAATCATTGAGGTATTTTGGAATGGGAATTCACCACACAGTTAAACACAAGTATTCTCATCTTAGTTTTCTGTACTTTCCGATACTCATCTCTCAGGAACTCAGGGGAGGGTGAAAGGTAAAAAATTCCCAGTCTCTGATGCATGAAATGCCACTATATAGTTAAAGTATTTCCCAAGGTGCTCCTAGTTTACAGCTTTGGAAATATCCCCTATGGACACCACAGTGGCACCACAGCAGGCCAGTCCTCAATGCTGTTCATCACTGAGCCAGGGTGTCACTGAGTGACATCTCCCTGCTTTATCTGGGAAAAACTGCTCCTCCAAGTATAAGGGACTTAAAACCACAATTCAGTCACTAAAGGATATGTGACCCAGATGTCTCTATCACGGCAGCAAAATGCACCAGATGTCTCAAAATGTCGGTGGGCAAGGGTACATGCTCCTTTTTCTGTTTGAATTATCATCATCATATCCACATGCTCATCCATGGTGCTAACCATCAATAAAAGGCAGTTTTTAGGGAGTTCCTTACAAATTTTTTTTCATATCATGTTTCTAATGAGAGAGAAAATCATGTCCTGCATTGTCTTGACACATCCTTGTTCTGGAAAGACAACTAAATGAAGCAACAGAAAACAAAACTTGGCTTAAAATATTTTCAGTGACCAAATCAAACCTTAGGCAAAAGCTCTTCTGTGTAATGACATATGGATTTTCCATCAAGTGATATTGATATTTCAATGTGCTAGGTGCTAGATGAACAGACAAATTCATACTAAAATCCTATTTCTTGACCTGTTACCCTAAGAAAAAACGTGTAATGCAAAACTTTCATTATACTCAAAATACAGTCTCCTAGGTGGAGAGAAGGAAGAAAAACCTCCAGCCCATGGCTTGTTTATGACAGTCCCTGAGCAGTGCTGGGTAATGAGTAATTCTGTGTGACTCAGCATGACGAGAACAGCCAGGGCTCACTGCAAGGCAGGGCTGCTGAATTATCTCCTCTCACCTGTCACAGTCACCACCTGGAGATCTGACATCCCCAAACCCATTAGCACACAATCCTCCCCCATGGCTCCATCCAGCAGCCATGGAGCACCTGTTTCCCTGCCAGCTCAGGTAAAGTGCAGATTTTCTGTGTCATTTAGTCATTTCTTGTCCCCAAAGGCCAGTGGTACAGGTGTTTTGGAGAGAAGTATTCCTGCTAGATACAGGGAGGATTTATGACAAAAATTGGGCTGCTGTGCTCCCAAGTGGGGAAAACAAGCCTAAGGTTGTGTTCCAGCTCACTTAAGCTACAGAGCAGCAAAGACAGCTTCTAGGCAGCAGGAGAGAGATAAGAATTACTTGTAGGAGCACTTTTTCCAATTTATTAAGGTCTTGCAGGATGTCTTCACATCTTTATATTTAGCACATTACCATATGCCTGTTGCTGTTCTGAAATAAAATGAGTTAACACATAATTTCAGAATATCTAATTCTACCTAATAGTTGTGGGGTGGGTTTTTTTTTGGTTTTGGGGTTTTTTTTTGGGGTTTTTTTTGGGTTTTTTTTTTTTTTGTTGGTTTTTGGGTTTTTTTGGGGGGGTATTTTTGGGTTTTTTTTTTTTTTTTTGGTTTTTTTGCAATGAACATCCAAAAAGCACAATCATCGAAAACAGGAGGTTTCTTACCCATCACTGTCTGCTTTCAGTTTAAACAGGATGAGATTGCAGAAAACCAGAGATTGCTCGGTCCAGACCGTTCTGCTCACTACCAAGAGTTTCACAACGTGCCACGGCTGCAGACTGGCATGTGTGTACATCCCTCACTCTGCTCCAGTCACTCCACTGAATTTATGGCAAGGATGAATTTAGGCTGATGTGTCTAATGCAAGAGAAAACCCAAAGCAGTGGAAAAAATGAAGAATGTCCACTTTAGGGACAGTATTGTTTTACTTATTAAATTATCTCTGTTAAAGCAATATCACTGACATAGTAAAATGTTGGAGTTCAGGAGCCTTTCAAGATCTTCTAATTCCTAATCATTACCCTCAGGTTATGATTAGGAATTGTGTAAAATATATCAATTTTAGCCCATGGGGAGAATCATTACCCTTTGACTCTGAATTTGCAGAAGAGAATTTAAGAACTGCATTTTGTTTCCCACATGATAGAAGACTAAATATTTCCATTAAGATTGCCTAGTCCGAGTGATATTTTTTGTCATTGCATTATATAAATATTAAAATATTGGGAAATGTTAATGTTCCACAGTGCTGAAACCATCCCTTCTGGATTTACTGAGGCATCCCAGAACCTTTCATAGTCTTCCAGTCATACAACACAGAATAGCTGGTCTTCCTGTGCATATCTTAAAACATTATTCACAGCTGTGTTTGGACACACATTTTGAGACTGCTATAGGTAGGGCTGGCTGTAGCTGCCTGTGGCTGCAATGTGGGTGGGAGGCTGTGCACAGACATTTATCTCAAGAGGAAATTCTCCCCTTTTTTTTTGTCATTCCACTATTTTTCCTTCAATGTATATAGGATGCATGAAAGGTGCTGCAGTTGAAGCATCTTTATTGCTCAAAATCCCAGCAAGCACCAAGCACGTCCTGAGAGGCTCAGAAACAGCCCCAGCTCCCCTGCTCAGGTTGTACTGTGGAGCACAACCAATAGCAGTTCCTTATCTCCATGTCCTTGGGCTTTGGGGCCCAGAGACCCTCTTAAATACTTGGGAAAAATAAAAATAACAAGGAGTAACAAACTGTAAAGAGTCTAACAGTAAACTAGTTTATTACTAGACCTCTGTATTGCTAATTTTTGAAGACTTCCTGTAGTCAGTAGCAAAACCTTGGAAGGTGTTGTAACTCATAACCTAAGCTAGAATCCACTTCAAGAAGACAATTTCAAGATCTCAGTCAAGGCACCTTATCAGGCCCTATCCAGTTCTACTGAGCTTCACACAATAGTGAATTAACATAAGGATTATTTAGCATTTGTTCACACTGGGCATTGTTTCCTGATAGTTGTGACTTAGTTGCTGGAAGCAAGCAGCTGTGGTTTTTGGACAGCTTTTACAAGCACACTAAAATCACCCTACCCCAAGAGAGATTCAGGCCATAGGTACACTCTTGGTGGCTAAATGGGAAATTCCATCTGTAACATCCCAAGACGTAGCTATCACACCACTTGTAACAGTGGCTGAAAACACCTCAATAAATTAAGCACCTGCAGAGAGCAGCTTTTTGTCATATACACATCGTTAGGAAATAAAATATGGAGGCCATTTGGTATCAGCTATGGCTGGCCAACCAGCTGGATTTCTACCACATCAAATTTCTTACCTGTTTTGCTTCTATGGAGACAACTGGGAAAAAACATACTGAGGTCCTGGAGAACAGCTGGGTACTCTCCAGACAGGTCTGTTTATACATTTCAACCTTGATCTACAGAGAAAGAGAGCACCTGAAAATTGAAATGTTAACCAGACATTCACTGTTAGGACCTTTTCTCTACTTTTTTTGTTAAACAGCTCTGCAAAGCTCAAAAAGGCAGAGGGAGCAGCCCTTTCTCTCTCTGCCTGCCTGCCCGGCAGCAAGTCCTTGGGGCTCTGCACCAGAAAGGTGTCCCCAGCTGCAGCCTGGTTGCTCCTGGATCCTCCTGACACCCTCCATCTCCCACTGCCTGTTTGCTCTTAAATACCAAGGGAAGTGCTTCACATGAGTGGTAAACCTCCCTTTTCCATTAGGAAAAGTTGTGAGATGTAAAATGACCTGGAACTTGCTGGAAAAAAAAATCATCAATGGCTAATTGTGCTTGCACTGATGCACTGAAAAGGAAGCAATTAATCAGTTCCAGCCTGGACACTTATTTACTGTAGTAGATTATGAAGGCAAAGCAATCTGTTAGGCTGTGTCTTCTGACTGTCTGTGGGTATTTGCCTTCAGACTTACCCGTGTGTCTTCCCAAACCTTGCAGCTGGGATAAGGAAAATTGCAAGTAAGCAACGAGAGAAAATGGTGCCACAGGAGCATTCTTTATGAAGGAAGCACATGGATGAAGTTGTAGTTTATCCAGCACCTAGAGTGTGAGCTCTTTGTGCAAGAATTCTTCCTGTCACATTACTTTCAGCCTCCCTTGAACTCAGCACATGCTGAGCAGCAGGACCTGAGCCAAAGCAGAGGCTCAGCTCCCTGCAGACACCCTGGGGTCCCCAGCCCCTCACCCACTGGGGTGCATGAGATGATCACCACGAAGGGGTTTAAAGCCCAGGGCAGATGTGCTTTTCCACTGTAAGGCATAACTGTGTTCAGAAAACATTTTAGGTTTTGCATAAATGTGGGCTGGTGACAAGATTCCAATGAAATGAAAGGTTATGAAATTCACATCATTTTTGTGAGTGACTTCTGTGAGTCATTACTATTAAGTAAGCAAAAAGCATTCAGTGTGTGTCCAAGTGACTTTCAATAGCTATGGAAAATTGTTTATCACAATTAAGGTTATCTGTGAACTTCTTCCTCCTGACAGAAGTAAACCATGCAGAGTTCAGACTTCCCAGCATTCAGATCAGCACAGAAGCTCCTTGCCAAATCCACATCTGAGACGATGAAAGATGATCTGTTCCAAAGCATCCAGCTGTGTGAAAATGCAAGGTAAAATACAATATGAAGACATTCTTTGATTTTAGGACAAAAAACGTGGGCTATGTACAATTCTAACAGCTCTTTACATCGATTTTATGCTCCTGTAACCTCTCTCTTTCAAAAGGTAAATAACTTTAAAGCACAAAAAGTATGCACTTGTAAGAGCAATGATTTTTTAAAGGGTAGCATGACATTAACCTAATCTTTCCTGTTTAATCAGCAGAAGAGCACATGGGATATAACATGACTGTACACATCCTCTGTGGCTTGAGCTCAGAGAGAAAGCTGATATGGAACATGTTGATGGAGAGGAAAAAAGGGAAACAGACCTTTCTATGCACAAAGCACAGCTCTGTTCTCAGGATGATTAAAGCCATTTAGTGTAAAACAACAGCCTTCCAGATCCTCCCAACATCCTGAACTCATTCTCCTGTTCTGGGGTAATTAGATGGGTTTCAAATGTTGTAAAATATAAGCCTGTTTATGGAAAAATGTTCTGCTAATGAAGATGCCTCACTATATCTGCTACAAGTTTTAATTTCTGTTCTTTCTAACATCTGTAACATAAGGGAGCCAATGGAGATTTGCAAAAACACAACTAAAGACCTCTGCAACTCCAACTTGCCACAGGTTAAACCAAAACATCTGAGAGAGAAAATTCTGTAAGAAACACAAAGATAGGATGGCTGTCAGGCATGCAAGGAAAATAAGAGTTTTGTTTGAATTCTCACTTTAGGGACTGGGAGCTCTGTGTGTGTGTGCATGTGCGCACGTATATCTGGGGTCAAGTCTTCTAGGACAGGTTTGAGGAGAGAGCACAAATCTCCTGTAGCCCTGAAAAGAGTTGTAACATTTTGAAAAAAACTTCAGAAAAAATAGAGATAGCAGAGATTCCAGCAGCACTGTTTTAGATCTCTCTAGTTATTTTCTTCTCTTTACAAGTCAGAGTTTCCAAGTAAAATTTTCTGGTGGCCATCCAGTTTCTCTTACCAATTTTTTTCCCCCAGGTTTTCTTTGTTCTTTGAGGCACCAAATTGCTGGCCAGTGGCTATTGATTACAGTGTCATTTTGCCTATTCCATCACTCTTTTCACTGTCCCAAACCTCTTTGCAAACACAGTCGGTGGCTTCCTGCGGCACGGTAAGGAGAGCAGACCTCCCCTCGCCAGCTCTCCCAGGTGAGCTGTGCTCTCACACCCCATGGCAGGGCCATACATCATGGAAACTGTTCACCAGTGGAGAAGATTTAGGAACTACAATATATCTTTTGAAGTAGGCAAGACTTGATTAGCAGGGTTTACAGGGAGAAATTTTGCCAGAGGGATTTTAGCAACACAATACAGATGAACCTACATCTGTGTACACAAGTTTCAAGGAAGCATGGATTTCTCTAAACCCAGCTGAGGGATCAATCTTTTCTCTGGTAATTACACAGTACTTTCTCCAAGCCAGTAGCATGACATAACCTGCCAGGATTAAGTGGCAGCCACCTGCTCCCTAACCAGGCCTGGTTAGTGCAGTGAGCTTCCAGGCAAAATTGAATTACCCGAATCACTAGAGCCCAATGAAACTCCAACGCAGTGCCTACGGTGAACTGCACAGTGCAGGGAGCTCAGGCCAGACCAGCTCATCAGATCTCTCCCACACCCAGCCACTGGCTGATAAGGGCAGCATCCCATCACAGCAGTCCAAGTGCCACTGGAAGCTTTGAGTCCAGTTAAACTGGATACTTTATGAATGGATATGAGAGTTCAAATACCCACACTTCATCCCAGAGCTTGAAAAGTAGAATCATTCACTGTCACCACTTCTCTCCAGACTAAGCAACTAACAGCTGCACTGTGGTAATTCCTTCCTCTTCAGAATGCTTCTAATAAATAAAATGACACAAGGGAAAAAGTGGATGCAGAAGCAGCAAGAGACTAATCAAACAACATTTTTCACACTCTAAATCAGATATACCAACAGAAAATATTCTGCATTTAGTAAATTTGGATCACAGTCTCAGGTTTCTGATTTACATACAATTTGGTTTCAAAGTAGAATCAGTCCATATTAATAATAATTGACAATAATCTTATAGGGGCTCCAGTGCCTTTTCCTACCATTATAAAGGCAAATCCTGACTGCATCTGAACATCAGAATTGCTTGGAATAGATATGCCAAACCTTTGCTGTTTTCTTTTGGTAATACTGAAAATGCTGTTTCTCATTAAAAAAACCTGAACCAAATTCTGCAAACTTCCAGTTTTGGTACATCTACTGGGCACTAACACGAAATCCTTGCTTGCTATAATTTCAGGAAGTTACCAGCCAGATTTTCAAGGCTGGAGGCTTGGTATTCTTATCTCTCTCTGCCTCCCTTGTTCTTATACCTTTCCTTAAGTATTAGTTGCCATTTGCATCAGAGACTGCTGCGTTAGATGGACTTTTGCAGGACACACCTACTCTAGTGTTTGAGTAATTGAAGGAAACCTGAAACAGATCCATTATTCATTCAGAAGCACAGAGTTTTAAACATAAATTCTGTTCAAGTGGAAAGCTCACTTTTTTCCCTTGTCCTTCATTCAGAAGATTATTTACCTTGATGCTTTCACTAGAACAAGTATTTTGAACATTTCTGCATCAATTCTTGTAAAATTTTGACTTGAGACTACTTACTTTAAACTAAGTTTGCATATATTTATCAGAATATTAAAAGCAGCTATTTTAGTCATATATCTGAGATGGAATGAAGTAGACTAGAAAAGAATATCGTAGAGGAGTGTAACAAATATTTTCCAAAAGGAAAAAGAGGGGAGTGGGGGCACTGAGCTACATCTCCATATAGCAGGGTCAAAAATACTGATATTGTCAGCAATTTCCCTGTATGTTGCATTGTGGGGGGAAATGTCATAGGCTGAGCTAATGAATGGTTCCTGCTGATTTAGACAGAGAGGTTTGTTAGACCCTTGGCAAAAGCAAGAATAATTTACACTAATATTTGGTCATTAACAGAAGTTCAGTGGATGAACAGTTTGGAGTTTCAGCAGGTACACACAGGTGGTATTTCACCGAGAGGGAATTCGAGCACAAGGAACAGTCAGAGGGAAAGTGACATAATGAAACAGCTCACAGCAATGCTTGCTGAATTTCTGATGCCAAGACACTCTCTCTGCAACTTTACTATGGCTCATCTGGATAATTTCCCCTTTGCAATCAAAACCAGTTCAAAGTGAAGACATGCAGCCAAATCCAGGCAGCACACAGTGGATCTGCACCAAGAGCATCAATAGATCCATGCCATTTATAAGTGACACAAATGACCCTGTCCTGTTTATACAAGAAGAGCCTGTCAGTTAAAAAAAATCTAATTATTTTTGAATGAAATTACTTCTTCCTTATCTACAATATTCACAAGAGATGAGCAGCAATCAAAACACTTTCTGTCTGCTGAGATTCCTGAAAATTCTCCACTGTTTTGTAGATGCTCTTGTGACTCCAAATGGTTAATGGAAAAGACATTATGTTACTTTGACCTTTTGTCAGACTGATTTGGAACATTCATAAGTCTTTTTATTTGATTAAAAAGATGCTTTCTTTTTTTTCTTTTTCTCTTTTACCTGGCACATTGAGGTTCTGGAATGAGGAGCATAACAGCCTTTTATTTGTTCTATCACATATCTCAGCTCCCTGTTCTTATATTACTTTAATTCACACATCAGCACAAAATGTTTGATTAAAATAGACATGGGTGGGTGTGTGGCATAAATTGCACTTGAAACAGCAATCTGAAATGGGGTTAAGGAAAATTATGTCCTTATGATTAATTGCAGTAATGTTTTATTTGATGTGAGGTACATGCTAATGACTGCTTTTAAAATATTCCTGTTGCTTCTTCTTTATTTATCTGTCCACAAAGGCATTTGATTAACTGCTGTGAGTGGGGTTTTATATAAGCATGCTTTACAAAACAGAGGAATAGGATTACAATAAATTTCTTAAAGTGGCAAATTCTGTCATTGTCAATCCAGGAAAAGAATGAAATTGAGTACATCAGCCTTTAATTTTTCTGCCCTTCCATTCAGCTGATATTGGGACAGAAGCTCCATTCTGCAGATAGTGGGAGTTTAAATTATGGGAGGAGAGGGTTGAGTCCATACTGTACATGAAAATGTTCAAGCAAGCCATTAACAAGACTTTTCAACACCCCTTTCCATCCCCTGACATTTTAAACTGTTCACTCTTCTGACTGATTTGGTCACTCCCATTAATTCAAAGGCTGCCACAGCCTACCAGGGATGCCAGGAGTGTTTGCTACTGGAAGCAAAGATCACCTACCCTCCATTGCTCCCACGTGCACAAAGAAGACAAAACACATGAAACACAATATATTTGGACCCTTAAGAAAAACAAAAGTCATATGAATAATATGTAGAGAGATGAAGTTGACCCAAGTGGTTCATACAAGTCTGAAGCCTGTTTGAGCTCAGTTCAATATCATATGGCTGCATTATAAAGTTTCTGTCATCATCTGCCCTTCTGAGCAACATCACTGTCTTTCAGGGACTCCTTTGTGCAGCATCTCCTGCTACACAGAAAGCACACACTTCACCAACCTTCTTGTAAGCATCTCACAGAGAGAAGTACCAGGACCTATATACACAGTTCTAAAACAAATAAAAGTGCTTGACCCTAATCAAACATATCATGGTGTGTATCTCCTCTTCTTCACTGATTGTTTACATTTTGAGCCAGAAATACATTTACTATTCATCAGTTTTCAGGAAAATTTCTTTAGTGAAAGTTTGCCTTTACAATACTCAGCTCTTGTGATCTCCATGTTGCAGCCATTTGCTAAAATCTGCCCTTTGCCAGCATTTTAAGCCACAACCTTCTGTTCATTATTAAATCGCTCTAAAAAATATTACCAGCAAAAACTAATCTTAAGGAAACAGGAGAAATAGCTGCAAGACTCCATATGTTATCAGTCTTAATTTTATTCCCCCCAGGTCTCATAATCCTCCTTCCATTTGTTCCAATAGTTTACTTACCACCTCCCTGAGGGTACCTCAGACAAGTCACTCCTTATCTCTTGACCACAAATGTGACATTACTTCAAGCACAGGTTGAACGATGATATCAGTCTCTGTGTTTTCCTCTCCCTTTCTTTGTTGGAGCATGGGACTAATGCCACCCACTCTCTTGCACTTGATATTCAGAGAATTAAACACTTAACAAATACAAGCTGGTTTTTGGGTTTTTTTAATAGCCGTGTCTCTCAACAGATCACAATGAATTCAAAGTCATTTGAATGTGTAAATTAAGTTAATTTAATAATTTGTTTACCATGTTTCATGGTGAAACAGCATTTTACCAAGAAGCTTGAGAGCAAAGGATGACAGCTGGGCTGATAGCAGAGTAACCTCTTATCCTATGGAATTATTGCCAGGGCTGTTGACAAAAAACTTCGAAAACATTCCCACACTGAATATTTACCCCGGGATTCTAAATCAGAATACTTACTCCTGAAAATAATGCTTTCTGCTTAGATTAGACAAGATTAATCCAACTTGCTGGGTCAACTTTGAAAGGCATAATCAGCAAAGGACTACAGCAGCATGACTTCAAGGACCAGATGGCAAACTAGAGAAAAATATGGAATACCAGGATTATTCAACAGCAAAAATTATGCATAAGCATTTATATAATACATGCCTTTTGAATAAAAAAACCCAAACATTTATTCTACAGCTGGCAAGTAAAAGGAGAGGGAGGCTCACTAAGAACAGCTGTGAATGAAGAGCAAGTTGAGCCAGAGCCACACATCGGAGAAGGCACAAGAAAAGATGAGGCTGTCCAAGAGAAGAGTAGATCAAGAAACACCAGTGTATGATGGCTGAAAGAAAAACTGGAGAGGAAAGGGAAGGAAGTTAGGAAAGCTTGGATCTTTGTGGAGGCAGGAGAAGAGGAAAAGGAAAATACTGGTATGGTCAAGCTGCAGGGTTGGAAATGGGTTTTACCAGCAGAACAGACTCCAGTTACCAGTGTAATGCACCCAAATGGAACAGCACAGTGGGGGTAGTTTGTTGGTGGTTTTCTCCTCTCCCCCCCCATAAAATGTCTTTCAGAAAATCCACAATAATAAAAATGTAAACATCTTTCTCATCCTTTGCCAGCAGCTGTCTTTACAGGTCTCATGTGATTTGGTGGCCAGGCACTAGCAAAATTAATATCTATTTGCTACCAGTTCAATACTCAGCTGCTTTATCTGCAGATCCCTAGAAAATTTGATCTGCCCAGTCAACGGGCTTTGAGTCATATGCTGAGAAGGCAAGTAGATGCAGCTAATTCTTTATAAATTAGGTCTTTTCGACCTGTGACTTCACCAGTGCTTGCAGAGCACCTGCAGAAAAATAATTACATTCCTTCAGAGCTCCTGGTGAAACAAGTCCCATATCTCTGGGAGTCAGCTGGTTTAAGTGTACTCCTGGAGCAAAGGCTGGAAAACACGTGGAAATCAAGATTTTGCAATACTGCTTGCACAAGAGCACATCACAGTGTTTATCAAGAGTAGCAAATTTTATGTTGACACTTTGGATCCTCAGCTCCACACGTCAGGGACAGCACCTCCTCTCTCTGTGGGTGTAGCAATCAACAAGCAAGGTAGTTGCCATCCAAATTGGCTTTGAGAGCACTAACGTAAGTAAATATTCCCTTTTATTGAGAAGCCTGGAAAATACAGCCACAAAATAATAAAATGCAATTATGGGAGAACAAGGGAGAAATTGCCTGCCTGCAATCACTTATAATAAACTTCAGAAATAGTCTAATTGTTATTCAATTTTTGAATGCCACTTGAAAACAGGAGTTACCAGCTCAGACAAAGGCTTCAGTGTGCCCTGGTGGTCCTTGTCCAAGGCTGGTGACCCCAGGGGTGCTGGCTGCACCCCATTCTTAAAAAACCCAGAGACAAATGAGCCCAATGGTGAAAATGAAGGCCAATGACAAACATGGGGAGCCTCTAAAATTTAGAACTCCGTGAGCTGCCTAAATTGGTCTAGGAACTCTTCCAGCTTTGAATACGACCAGAAATTAGGATATAAAACACATGGGCTGTGTTTTGCAGGCATAGACCTGTGGGAGGCTGAGCGCAGCATTTGACCCTGGATGTGATATCTGAATCCCCTTTTCCACATTTTCCTGAGTGCCACCGGAGATTTGTGTTCCCTGTCAGTGCCACACGCCTCCTTACAGCACACACTGTTTCTGACAGCTTGGGTCATGACTTGGCATGGTTTCATTCCCACTGTGGAAAGCAAGAGAAGGTCTACTCTGGCTCAGCGTGCCCTGCGTGCCCCTCTCTCAAACCATGATTGGCTGTTTCAGCTCTTATTGAGACACTTTCTGCCAAATCTGGACTTCAGACAACCTTAGTTCATGACACAAAATCTCTCCAGACAAATGAATTCTGTATTTCAGTCTAACGCTTGGGGTATATTATGTAGGCTATTAAAAAAATAAAATTAGGTCTGTTTGTGAATGTATGGAGTAGTATTTTTGTTTTCTTTTAATACCAATGCTAATAATTGTTAAATACAACTTTAATGTAGAGTTTAATTTTAAAGGTATACACTAAATACTAAATTTAAATATTTCAAAGTGTTATTTTTAACTCTAAGGAAGTTTAGAATTATGCAAATTACTGGCAGCTTACTGATACAGAACAAGTAACTACCTGAGTCTGCTGTTTAAATTTAGTCACTAGGATTATAACTGGCTAGGCTGAGCCCCAGCTACAATTCTCATGTGATCAATGAGGCATGCATGTCACTGCAGTTTAGTGAGTGCCTACATTTAAACCTGATTGAAGCTTAAGTAGATCAGAAAGATGGTCAGCCTGTGACATGTTCTCTAAGGCCAAATCTCCACAGGAGGAAGAGAATCCCTCAAATTTTAATAATTTCTTTTCAAAACACTTGGTTAGTCAGTCGAAACCAAAGAAAGAATATGTTCTAATTAAACAATCAAAAAATGCTCTCAGATCTATCATCTGGTAACTTGGATAAAATTACATCCTTATGTTTCTTTGGGATGGTTTAATGCCTTTAATCCTTGATTATATAACAGTGCTTTAATCTAAGATAAATTGCAAAAGAGCAACAAGGGCCTCAAGAGTTTTGATTTTCAGATTCAGTTTGGCCTAAAGGCACCTTATGCTCTTAGAATACCCCAGCAGAAAGCTTTAGATCCCAGTAAAGGCCACGGTTATTTTGGGATTGTTTCAGGTCCAGAAGAGATACTGGGTTTTAACTTTTATGCTTTGCACAGTTATGTTACTTAAGTTTAATCAGTATTTGGTGTGCATGCTGCAGCACCTGAGCACTGTTCAATGTCTTTGCGTTCATCAGTGGGACAATTTTTGATCCTTTTCTGCGTCTGTGGTGTCTGCTGTCTCTTCAGAACTGAAAACTTCTACTTATTTACACAGCCAAACAAAGCAGCTTTTGCCAGTCAATTGTTAATTATTCATACTTCAAACACCAAATATCCCAGTTGTTGTAACTCTAACTCCTACAGCTGACAAAAATAATACGTATTTTGGGGTTTTAAGTATCTCTAGAGAAAGACAGAAAATATAGCTGGAGAACATACTCAGTTCTTCTTTTGAAAAGTTAGTCCAATAAGGATATTGCTGTCATGTTACAGGTATAAAGGCAATGATACACTTCAGATATATTTTATTTCCTTGATAATTTTTATGGCAGAGGGAAGCGATGACTTATTCAAATTCACAAAAATAAGAATATTTGGCAAGGTTAGTGCTCTACCTAGCAGTGAGGTTTAGGCCCAAGAAAATGAAAACTTTAAAAGCCAAAGAGCACAGGTAACCAGCAGACACCAGAAATACAAGTTTTGGTTGGGGGTGTCCCAGATTTGATGCACTTCCCTCAAACTGGGCAAGACAACCTCAAAAGGCAACATCAGAAATAAAGAAAATGACTCCTTGCAATTCAGTTTGCCTCAGCTGAGAGAGCAGAAAAAAATGACAAGAAAGTGTCACACACAGCAGTGGTTTTTTGTCATTGCTCCTATTCAAAATAAAATGGGGACCATCACACCACTGCTTTGTAATGAGACCTCCAATCAATCATTATTATGAGGACAAATGCAAGGTGCTATTCATCTGAGCTGAACGTAAATTAGAGACTTCACTACAATAAATCCTGGCTAAAATATTAAACTCAATGAAATTACATTCATTAATTCAAAAAATAAATTATCCCTTGACTTGTGAAAAGCTCTATACTGTTATGTGAGAGCAGCTAAAGTCTTTGGGGATGTTTAATGGAGAAGAATAGAATTTCTTTGTGGAAAGAAGTGAGGAAAGTCTGCCAAATATTTTAGAGAACATTCTTCTCTTGATGCGCTTAAAAATATGAATAAAGACTTTTATATTCATAATTTACCGGAAGGTCTTAAATAAAAATAGATTTTGTGAAGTTCTATCTCCTCATGAAGAGGGAAGAGGCATTTATTGAAAAAGTTGAAATGCTGACTCCCAGGGGATATTAATGCTGTTCCTAATAAAGACCACAGCCCATTGGGAGGTCATCTTTAGCACGGGTTCTTCTTCACAATCTCCTCCCATCTGAGGAGGGGAATGAGAGATTTCCTCCTGCTTCTCATCAACTGTTGGCCTTGCCACCACTCAAGAAACATCACCCTAGATGTAAAGCTGGTAAACAATTTCCCTGCAGACCAGGGATTTGTGTCAGGTGGGAGTGCCAGCAGATTATTTCAATAAACTTCTGGAGGCTATGGCCCTGCTTGCAGGAAAGCACCTGCCTGCCAGCTGCTGAGGTTACACACAGCAGCATGTCCAGCTTTGATTTCCACTCCTGAAACTCACCTGTGTTTTCCATGAGGAGGCACAGACACAGTGTTACACGGATAAGAATCCATGGTTTGCTGCTCCAGCAAAAGCCACTGGGCTGCTGAGTCAGGTCCAAGCTTACTGTTACACTCTTGAATTCTTCACCAGCCACTGCTGTGCTTGAGAAGGAGACAGAGGATGTGTCTGCCACCTACCTTGCTCTGGGCATTTTCTACAACCTAAACAAAAAAAAGGAAAAAAACTCATGGAATGTGGACTCATTCCAGCCTTAATGCTTAGTTTGTCAGTGTACCCACAGGGATGTTACTTGCCAAATTTCTTTGAACAGATTTTTCCTACTGACCTGATCATCTGACCCGATTGCAGAAAGCCAAGAAGAATTGTGGTAAAATATGAGAAATGAGAAGAGCAGCATGAGCAGCTGATAAAAGTCAAGGCAGAGGCAATAATGACATATGTCATTAGTTGCCATTTAGAAGGCTGTTATGAAAAGAGATGTAAGTGCTTTGCTCTCTGTAAGAACAAAAACTTGTCAGAGAGGTAGCAAACTGAATATTAGGGAATAATCCTAATAGTACAGGTGGAGAAAGACAGGCACAGGTTACCAAAAGGGCATTTGCACTGGGACATGAAGCACAGCACAGCTGAGCACAGAGCAGAAAAAGAGAGTGGCTGTAACAATCACATGCTACCACTTCTTGGTTTTTTCATAAAAAGATACAGCCAAGCAGCTGAGTGTAACACATGTATTAAAAACAATCAAAGTTAAGGTCACTGCACCCAGTTTGGCAGGTTTTAAGTACTGCATGCCTGATATTTACTACAGAGAGTGGAGCCTCTAAAACATCGTTCTGCCTCCTTTAAACTCCACCACAAAACCTTCTCTTCCCTGTGGCCCTGCACATCTCCCGAGCTCAGGAAGGCCTGTCCACCAACATCTCCCAGCTGCCTCACCACAGAAATCTGTAGTACACATCTCATGGAACAGATGATTTACCAGAAATCCAGAGCTGTGGGTTTCTGTGGATTTTCATTTCCTATTTCATAACACTGCTAGTTATCCACACTGGCATGCATGATGAATACATCTATACAAGCCTAGTGGAAAAAACATACTGGGCATTATCCCTTCTGTATTTTTCAAAGGCTCAGAAAGTTGGCCAAATCAGAACCAATTTCCACTGAAACTCTCTAAAGTCCTTCCCAATGAAAGCTGTAATCATGGCCAAATGTCAGTTCTCAAATGAGCTATTCAAATATTAATTTTCAAATGTTTTCATGACGGGAAAAATATTGGGGATTTTTATTATTTTTACATTTACAAACAGAACACAGGCATCTCATAGACATTTATTAAACTACAAAAAAGGGCTGCCTTTCTCAAGCAACGTTTTAGCCTCAGAAGAGAAAGGTTGTGCCAGATTGAAAAGAGGTAATTTTGATGTCTACCTCCATCATGCAGTGTCTGTTTTTTTGCAAGATCCCTGCAGTAAGTTCATAGCCAATTATATTAATATAGATTCCTTGCCAGAATGAGGACACTGCCACATCATACCCTGGCCAGGACACCTCCTTGGGTGGGGGAAGCAGCAGCACTGACATCCCACGTGCTCAGCCCACACCTGCCCTCACACCTTCTCAGCTCAAAGGGTTTTATCACTTAAAGCTAGAAGCTGCCAAGTCACATAAAAAATCAGCATTAAATCATTCAGAAAAGAAGGTAAACCAGCAAGTACATCATGACTCATTCTCATCTATACATTTGTTTTTGCAGACTCTCAAAAGCCTACCAATGATTTGCTGCTTACAGGAGTGTAATAAACAACCCTCAAAAGCTATGCTAACACCAAAATATAAATAATATTTTTCACTAATATGCTGAACAAAAACTTTATTAAGGCAGCAAAATGAACTTTTCACCTCATCATTTCATTAAAAAAAATACAAGCATTTGATATGTTTATGTGGACTTTGTTGTGATGAGGTACAAGTGTCATGTTATCCATTTTAACTAGGCTCAGGCTTTAGATCAAAAGAGAAAACACAGTTAAGTCAATTTTGCTTAGTAAAAGTTCATGACTATCTCAGAGTACATTTTCTTTAATATTCTGGCTCATCTCTAGCTTTCACCTGTTGTTTGAAGCATCTGGTATCATTAGCCTGTGGGCGGAACAAGATTAACATTTGATATTCCAGGGGAGGAAAGGGAAAATGATCATATTTTTGTACCTTCTTTAAAAATGTCCTGTTATTATTTGCTATTTTTATGTTCATCATTAGAACATACAATGAGGGAACTTCCAATCCAACTTGTTTCATGGTTTAGTGTTTTATGCCTGTTCCAGATTGCAAGGCAAGGTGTATTCTATATGTATCTGTATGGCAGCTGTCTTTCGTCAGGTGGGCAGTTTTCCTTATCTCTTCCACAATCTTTCCTCCCTCGGGAGGGGACATCTGCTGATAACAAGATATTGAATGTCACTGCATGACTGACAAGAACTGTAGCATCCCATTGGGAGATGCTCCACCCAGAAGGAGGAGCAAAGCATCCCTGACTGGATATAATCTGGAGATTCTAGAACACCAGCACAGCTTCTTCTCCACCG
>JAYDZK010000169.1:23647241-23716582 GCA_034509185.1 Euphonia xanthogaster | reverse complement strand
CGAGCGCTCCTGCCGCAGCCCCGCGGCCGCCCCGGGCTGGGGACGCGCGTCCTGCGCCGGGGGCTCCGCCACGCCCGAGCCCCGGCTCCTCCACGCATGGCCTCGGTACCGGGAGCGGCAGCAGCCGCCCCGCGGGGCCGAGCTGTCCTTCCCCGGCACTCACCCCCGCCAGCCCCGCCGCTGCCGCCGCGGCGACGAGGAAGTCCCGGCTCCGCTGCCGCTGCCGCCGCCGGGAGTGACGCGCGGCGCGGCCAATGCGCAGGGCGGGCCCGGCCCCCGGCGGGCGCGGGGAGGGCCGGGAATCTCCTTTCCGCGGGCCGGGGCACGGCGTGGGCACGGCGCTCCTGGCGGGGGCTTGGCGCTCCCGGCCTTCCCGGCGGTGCTGGAGTGGCGCGGGCGGAGCGCTAGGGACAGGCGGTCCCCGCCCGCCGGGCTGCGGGGCTTTAGCCTTGCTGATCGCTCGCCGCTCTAAACGCAGCAGGAACCCACGGGCCAAGTTAAGCGCATTCCAGAATTTAAGCTGTTCTAAATGAAGGGAAAGGCAGCTTTCTAGTGTTTGAGGATGCGTTAAGCACGAGATGTCACTGGCTCATAACAATAGTCAGTTTCTTTCTCCCTTGCCTGTTTCTTCTTCCTTTTATGTGGCCTCTGGTCGCCTGGCAGGCTCATTTGTTTAGGAGCTCAAATTTTATAGAAAGTTTCAACCTCAAAGAAAGGTTTGTTGTCAAAATCTCCGTTGAGCGAGAGGGCGAGAAAAAAAAAATAAAAGAGGCCAATGAGGAAGCAATTATGTAACTCCCAACTACTGATTTTCTGGTTTTAGTGCCATCTATTAGAAAAAGACTGTGCTCCACAAGAGCAATGCACAAGCTGGATCCCATTCAGACCACCAAAACGACAGTCAATGTTTGGAGCAAACCTCAGGCAGATGTTTGTAAGGGCTCAGTATAGGGAGGAGGTCCCTGAAGTATGTCCAGTGCCATAAGTATTTGTGGCCCTTACGCTGCATCTCTGACGGCTTGCAGTGTTTGTGCATTTAGCAGAAAATGTGTGACAGGTCCGGTGAAAAATCACCTGTATTTGCATGGATCATGCGTGTTTAGAGTAAATAGCTACTCCAATATAAAATTACACCTGACACGTAACATCTTTGGCTTAACCAGTGTTACAAGCAGCTTCTAGAAAAACTGAAAGCATACATAGAGAAAAACATACTTTTCTTTGTTTGTGTTTCTTTCTGTTTTGTTTATTTCAACATCTGGAGACCTTTGCAAAATAGATCATCTCCCTTTACACTCAGTTTCCTCTGTTTCTGATTGCGTAGTCAAGGAGGGGAAGGTACACACACAAAGAAAACAAACAAACAAAACAAAACAAAGAAAATGATGGAGAAAAGTCTGGAATTTGTGTAAGGGAGCCAGGAGTCTCTTGTTGAAACCAATTTTTAACTGGTTACATTTCAGCTTTCTGGAGAACTTTCAAGGCTGTTCTTGCACTTGCCTACAGGTGATGCTCAGCTTAGATGAGTGGCCTAAAAAAAATGCTGCTGCAGGTTCAATATACTTTTGATGCCTGTGTGAAGACTTTTGAACTCACAGATGAATGTGAGGCTCACTCATCTTATATTGTCCTGCATATTTTATAACAGGCACTGCTTGAGAAAATGTAGACACGATCCAGTGTCCAAATCAATTTCAGAAAATCAGAGAGAGGAGTGCACTACTCTGAAAGTCTTTATGTAATGTGTGTATATATATACCCACACATATATATAAAAGCAGAGATTATTTAAGGACAACTTAAAAATAGCCTTGAAAGTGACTCTGGGCTTTAATCTCCCATGTGATGTTGCATCATACATGATGAGAAGGAAATACCTCCAGGCTCTAAATAAACCTATTATCATTTAATCTCTAATGGGTTATTTTGAATTCCAAAGAGAATACATCTATTGTGCACTTGCACAGCACAGAAGATCACTCTAAAGCTTAGAAAACCATAAAAAGGGAAACAACAGCCAGGAGCAGGCTGATGGAGAACAGCAGGCTAAGCTGCCAAAACAGAAATCTGTGGTGGTGTGGCAGCATCAGCTGGACATGAGATGTGGGCAACACCTTGGGTTTCTGCCAGTTCCCTCTTTCCACAAAAACACACCAGAGTGGTGCCTTCCTCAGATGATGTAAGCATCCCTGTGACGTCTTGTTTGTTCCAGGGGGGTGAGGGGGACAGGGGTTAGGTCTGAGCAGGCCATGTCCCCTTGCTCCCCTCTGCTGGGAGCTGCTGTCCTCTGAAGTGCTATTTCCCCTCTGCCCATCAACACTCTCATCATGCCCTCTGCTTTCCTGGTGCTTGTGGTGAGTGCTTGAATTGTTATTTTTATTTTTTTTTTTACTGATTATTATACTGTAACTTAAAAGGAAGCTTGCCTTTTTTTTTTTTTTTTAAGTAGGTAACAATGTCATTCTGCATCACACAGGAAAGACTGACTTGTTCAGCATATACAATGCAGTTCTTTGAAACAAGGTTACATCAGCCTTTGACTCCACTTATGAAAGGCCCCCCCATTCCAAGGAGGACAGAGAACACAGACACACTGCCTGCTATGCTCATCTACAGAGGCAGATGCATAAGGAAGGAAGAACACAGCTACAGGGGTGAAAATTTAATCCATCATCATTTAATTTAAGACAGTGCAAGTCTTCTTTACATATGGATGTCCCCTGGCACATTTAATGCACAAAGAGAAGACTGCTGAAAAATAATGGCTGTTGTTTCTCTCTCTCTTTCCACATAGCAAAATACACAGTAAACACACATCCTGCCTGACATGGTTAGTATCCTGCCAGTGCTCTGCACTGTTTTGACAGTGAGATTCCTGAAGCCCTGCCAGCCTCATGTCCACAGGGCTCTGTAGACAGTGCTGTTCAACAAGCCCAAGATTTTATTATTTAATTGTGAAACATCTCCTTAGAAATTCTAAAGAAACATGACAAATATCACAATTATCACACTAAATAACAAAAAATTGTATCACTATAATTTACTAATACAGCTTTTGAAAAAGTCTAGGAATGATCAAATCCTCCTACAAATTTCTCTCAGATAAATCATAGACCATATCCAGGTGAGCACAGACTGCTCCTTCAATTCACAATCTCATTAAATGTGTTAGTTGCTCCCATGAGAACCCTTAAGAAACACAGATGAAAACCTTACCCCAGCTTTGCTTTGCAAGGGTGACTGCTTAGCACATCCTGATTGTGTGCTTGCTAATGCATAAATGTACAAATCACAGAATCCCTGCTGCTGGGAGCTCACTGTCCCAACACAACCAGAACAGTGCAGACCCTGCCTGCACATATATGTAAATATGCTTGGTTATCAGCCTGCTTCTCTGAAGTGTGCCAAACAGGATTCTTCTTCCCTAACTTTACAATCTAACAGTGAAATATCTGGTCGAAGCTCAATTTTATAAGCAATGTAAAATCTCAGCAAATACACACAATCACGTGTTTATAAAGTGCAGTAAAAATAAGGCAGGGTAGAAACCAGTAAATTAGAGTTATTAAGAGAAAATATGGCAAGTGAACAAAGACTCATATTCTTATTTTTGCTTTTAAGTGCTTCAATCCCAGAGTCAGTCACGGCCAAAACCTTCATTATGCTCTATGGCATAAAGCAGCTTCTTTTTGAGTATATTTTTACTTCTATATCTGGGGAGGAACAAAGTCAGGTGGCAAGTACTGGCATAGGGAGAGTTCTCATCTGGATTTTCTACTTGAGGATCTACAATGAAAAATCTAAAAGGTTCCAGTCCATAGCCAGAGATTCGATCGGATCCTGACAAAAAAACTGAAGGAATGAAAAAAAGAAAAATAAGATTAAGTTAGCAAATTGAAAAAAAAAAAGTTAGCTGAAAATTATTAAAATAATTAATGTTAATGAAAATCATGAAGGGAAATTAGTGTAAACATAATTATTTACACTAATTTATCTAATAAACATAGATATTTTCCTAAGCTAAGTATTATGCTTTGTTGAATTTGCACCTGAATACAGATGAAAGTCTCTTACTGATTCACAGTAGTTACAAGCCCTCTTCTACTTTCTATTATAGACTGTGTGGATGAGAAAGGCCAGGTTAGGTCTGACCTTCTACCTTTAAAAAGGATGACCTAGCTTCTGCAACTCTTTGAAAAAGGTAAACTGCTCACATCAGCACAGTGTACTCTCACAGACTGCAGCCTCTGACCAACAACACAACCATAAAAGTAAGGGATAAAGTAGCTGCAAGCTTCAGGGTGCACTCAGGCAAACCTCAGGGGATGTGAGGAGGGTCAGAGCTGTCCCTGTGCAACTCCTTGTGTCATTTTTTTGTGGTTTTCCCTAGAAAATGTGGCAGCAGTAGGGGCAAACACGTTGGAAAGCTACAGTTTGGAACTATAGTACAGTATAGTATGTAGTATGTATGTTGTGGAGGAAAGAAAAGGGCTATGCAAAGTTTTAAATGCCTGATAAATTACCAAGAAACATTTTCTTTTTTTCTTCTGGTAGCTCATGAAACACAGTCCAAAAATTCCTGATGGTTTGATCTGACTTTGTATACTGTGCGTATATCACATTCTGTCAAAGAGACAAAAATAAAACAGGCCAGTTAATCCTCAGTATTTCCATTTATATTTAAAGCAACATTTTATCAGATAAATTTTATAATCCCTTTCATAGATTTTCAAATATCCTTAACCTCTGGAATCTGCTTGTTCATTTGTTTTTCAAAGATTCATATGACAATCCCTGAGTTATGGCTTGATACCTATGCCCCTTTATTCTTGTGGCTGATGTAGATTAGAGACAGAACATTGACACAAATCAAAAAAAAAGAGAAAGTTCTTGGAGCTGCTATCTATCTGTTATGCACTCAGTGAAAGAACAGGTCAGAAGTAGTTTATGCTTAGCAGACAGAGCAGGACACTGTGCTTGTATGCAATACCTTTTCCAGCAGATGCCAGTCAAATGTTGGGTGTCCCTGGAGAAGAACCTGCAGCTCTTCAGGGGAAAACATCTTCCAATTTCTAGCTGGGCAGCCTCTTAAGAACCCTTGCATAAAGTCCTCAAATGGCTTCTGTACTGATTTATTGAACTTATAATTCACATACAAATCAACATACTCTTTCCTGCAACAGATACCAAACGAGCATTGGTGGTGCTTTTCTAAAAGGAGAATTATAGAGAACTTTATTCCTTTATTCCATATGACCTGCTGTGGTGTACAGACTCAGTCTTCAGTGAGACCAGTTGTCACTGGCAATTAGTTATTCACTGAATAAGCTGGGAGCATCTTCACAAATAAAAGAGAATGCTGGCCAGAATGGATTAATTTTGGTAACAGTCCTTGTACTTCATGTGAATGCTCCAATGAAATCCTCTCAGACACCTGATTATTATAAAAGATGGAACCTAGCAGACCTAACTCCCATTGAATGCCCAAGAATTTCCCTGAAATAGAAATAAATATTTGCACAGCTGTTAATCAATAGTTTCACTGTTCTCTCTACTTCAGATGGGGATTTGTGTAGTGACATTGTACTGTACAATCAACTCAATGTAAATGCTCTACTTCAAGCTTCTTAAACAGCCCTTTCATGGATCAACTCAATGCAAGTGCTCTACTTCAAACTTCTTAAACAGCCCTTCCATGGATCCCTATGGGTCCTCAGGTCATCTGCATATTTCAGGACACAAAATTTCTCTCTGTCCTCTGTGCAGAGATTAATATTGACACAAAGCCTTATTGGTAGATTGGTCCTTCTCCTTTATGTACAAGATACATTCCATATAGGTAACTAAGCAGGAAACATTTTGCTCTTAAAAAACTCTTAAAGAGGTGTACCTATAGCTGGGTTTCACAGACAAATCATCTGGGTTTGCCTGAAAATACTGTTCCAGGTTATTTTTTACATTTGTTAGGAATTTTCCTGTTAATGCCAGGTATCTGTACATGCAGATACCAGGATATCCAAGGATCCCCATGTTATCCACTGCTTGCACAAACTGCTAGTGTTTAGCACATGTGCAGCAAGTACAGCAGGAGCTGAAAGTGTACAACTTATGGGACCAAGACCAATGGCACGATACAGAAGTCAATATTTTCTAACAGTATATGAGGATGGGTACAGACATGGTATTCCATACATTTGTAACAAGACAACAGGATTAAGAAATATAAAAATAAAACTGACCTGTTATCCTTAGTGACAGGAATGTTGGCACCGTTTTCTTTAAGTTCAACAACATCCGTGGAATCTCCTTCCATTGTCTATGCAAATAAATTAAAACATTGGTTGCTATACCTATATGTGACAGGTATATATGTGCTACATCTCTCATTCCTCCTGAAGGGCCTGACATGGCACTCTCACTAGTTTGAGTTTACAGACAGGTTGTGTCATTTGCACTGGGACACTGTCTTGCCCAAGTACCTGTTCCGGATTGCAAGGCAAGATGTATTCTATTACCATCTGTGTGGCAGTTGTCTTGTGTCAAGTGGGCAGTTTTCCTTATCTCTTCCACAATCACTCCTCCCTCGGCAGGGGACACCTGCTGATAACAGGCTATTGAATGTCACTGCATGACTGATAAGAACTGTAGCATCCCATTGTGAGATGCTCTGCCCAGAGCGGGGAGCCAAGCATTCCTACCCAGATATAATCTGGAGATCCTGGAATACCAGCACAGCTTCTCCACTGGATTTCCCAGAGGAACAGCAGCTGCCTCTTCTTCCACTGGATCTTCAGAGGAAGACTACACCCTTTTTCTACAGGATCCCTGCTCCAGCAGAACCACACCTGACACTTCAAGAAGACTGCAGCCACATTTCCAGCTGGACTGCTGCCAACACCCTGACCAACAGGGTGTCAGGTTGGGTTCTGACTCTGTCAGTGTTGTTCTAGTGTACTGCATTGCTTATTTTATCCTTTTATTTTCTTCCCTATTAAAGAACTGTGATTTCCTGCTCCCATTTTTTTGCCTGAGAGCCCCTTAAATTAAAGTCTATAGCAATTCAGAGAAGTGGGGAGGGTTTGCATTCTCCATTTCAGAGGAGGGCTCCTGCTTTCCTTAGCAGACACCTGTCTTTCCAAACTGAGACAATGCCCAAGAGCAAATCCAATAAGGGGAGAGAAACAGGACTCCCAGCACTGAACTTGGAGTCACCCCTTCCTTGGTGGTAAAGCTCCCAGCCGACCTGCTGCATTGCTGGGAGCAGCTGCTTCTCTCGGATGCTGGCATCTCCAGGAGCCACAGGCACACCACAAACCTGGCTTTGCCAGACCACTTCTCAGACAGGAATACCATGGCCTGGAGGGTGAATCTTCAGCCTCAGAAAGCAATCTGGAGAACATGAAAACACCATGCAAGCAAATATAGCTAATTCTATTCTCAGCCCCTTCAGTCTTTCCTAATTTTTTTCACATTATGAGTAGACAATATATTAGTGGTCAGACTCCATTGTCATCTTGTGACTGAGTTTGAAATGTCCCTTATATCTGTCTTTTACTTGGTTTCCACCCTGACATGACATTTCCAACTTTATCAATCCTAAAAACCAGGGGGAAACTTATGCTTCATCCCAAATACAACTATAGTCAGGAAAGTCCAACACAACTAGCTATTTAATTATGGGATTATGGCCAATCCTTAAAATATATTTGTGTAGCTTGGGCTGGAAAGGAGTGGAGCTGGCATAGCTCACAGGAGGTGGTCTCCAAACCTGCAAGCTTCCAAACCTGCACTCACAGTTGGTCCATGGTCTCTAAAAGAGCTGACAGACTTGCTGTGGATGGAAGCAGCAGCTGCTGAAAGGCACCTTATAGAAGATAGATTTTTTTTTTAACTAATTCGCTCCTTGCAACAAAGGAAAGCAAAAGCTAGGGAAGCTAGGAAATAATATCTGCACCTAACTAAACCTACCAGGAGAAAGTGCCCCTTAAAGAAAGCACATCCTCCTCAAAAGCCTTAATACCATCCCCTTTCCTCCTTCTGCTCAGCAATCTGACACCCTGGACATGAAATCCTTTAAGCTTGGACAGAAAATTCTCCTTACCTGAGCCTCCAACACCCTGCAATACATATTTCCAGCATGTTAGAAATACCTCTAGCCTAGGAATTGCTGGACTAACTGGTGCTCAGTGCAGAATTTTAAAGTAGTCTGTACTGTAAAGCAACATTTGATCTGCATTGCTCCTCTCCCAAAACCTCAGTCGATTTAGCTGTCTGTCACCCTGTTTCAAGGTATTGCTCTCCTCTGTCATTTTCAGAGCAAACCAAAATCCACGGCTCACACTGGTCACAAAAAGCAGAGCTCTAGGACTGAGTTACCATCTCCTAATAAAGATTCCTCTTTTGAGCAAAAGTCTCTGCTGTTTACCAAGGCAGCTGACAAAATTCAGTCCTGCATCAAGATTATTTTTGGCTACTGCAGAAAGTGTCAAAATAAATCCAGAATCCGTTTTAATGCTAATTTATTTAAATTAATTGGATAGATATGCATATTAATTGTATTTTCAAACTCCTTTCAGACATTTTTGGG
The DNA here is from genome assembly GCA_034509185.1 of Euphonia xanthogaster. Classification (NCBI taxonomy): domain Eukaryota; kingdom Metazoa; phylum Chordata; class Aves; order Passeriformes; family Fringillidae; genus Euphonia; species Euphonia xanthogaster. Next base: position 23,707,995 of record JAYDZK010000169.1, on the reverse strand, counting down.
GAACAGTTAAAGCAAGAGGGAAAACATCTGTTCAGGTGAATGACATACATAAAAGCCATCAACTGGAATATAATACCAAGCCTGGATGGACCACTAACATTTCTCCACAATCAGTGTCTTAAGCATCTTAACAGCCTGAGCCTAAAAATCATAAGAGAGCCTTTGTTTCTGAACAGTTATGCTAATCAGGTGTAAATATACATAATTAGATATGGAAGATACACTGAGCTAACAGAAAACCAAATGGATTAGAGATCTGAAATTCTAATATTGTACTTAAAAAAACAAAGGCCAAGTTCAGCTTCCAGCTCTGCTGGTGCACTTGTTCCAGTGGTATTACTCCAGATTTACATAGCAAAGACCTGAACCTCAGTAGAGGCTGAGAATTAAATGAAATCCCAGCAAAGAATGCATGTTGTATCTGTATCTTACTTTTATGAATGCTACCATTTTTCCCTCACCAGGTCTAGAATTATTACAGTCCTGTCAAAAACTTGATGTAATTCGTAAGATAATTAAATACAGAGTCAATTAATATTTTTCAGAAGCACATATGCTAGAAAACAAAAGGAAGAAAGACAAGTATATTACTTAAAAAGCAGCTTCTTTTGAAAACTCTTCTAGTTAGCCAGGATGACAAGACAGTTAAATGACTTATTAAATTAAAAAAGTTTTGTTACCCACGTAAAGACTCATTCAACCCACTCACAGGTGAGGCGTTCACGTCATGCTTAAAAAAATTAAAGGATGCCCGAGCATCTCTTGCACATTGAAGTCCCACGATCCTTTCAGAGGGCTGCTTTATACTTGCAGTGCTTTCCTAGGAGTGAAATCTTGTTAAAAGGAGAGCATGCACAGTAAACACTTAAAGCCTTATCTGCAGGCAAAGCACTTTCTTTGATTTTTTCCATAAAGCTTTGCTTTCTAGTCCAGCTTTCACTGTTTCTATTAGGTCAGATCTAAAGGCCCACGATAGATAGAGGAATATATGTGGAGTTAATTACAGGCCCTGGAGAGCAGCCAAGAAGATACACAGCTATGAAACATTTACTCACATTCTGTAGGTCATATGAACAATGCTAATGGGATTCCCAGTTTCAACACCGCATGGAAATGAAAGTGGGGAGCCTCCCACAGGAATAGAAAAAATGTAAGCTGAAAATGGAAATTCAGACAATAGAGAAGGCAGTTTTAGAACTTACTAACACAGGGAACCATGCTGTGATGGAGTGAACACACAGTTTTTTTAATGATATGAAAAAAGCAGGTTTTTTAGGCCCTGCATGAGAGTTTTCAGCATTAAAATATAGGGACTAACATGCTGCCAGCAGGTGAGCCTTCTCTCTCCAGCCTCCGGGCTTTGAGTGGAAAGCTTGAGCAGTAAATAGCAAACATCAAGCAGGTTTGTTCTGATCTTCCTTTCTGATTCCCTTTGTGCTGATTCGATACTTAAAACTGAGCAGCCAGGACCCAGAAGGCCCTGCTTTGGATTGCCTGTGACGGAATCCTACTTGGAGAAATTCCTTCTCCAATCTTCTGTACAATCAACCTGCAGACAGCAGAGGTGTTTGGCCATGCTTCCCAAAGCCTCCTGCGGGACAGACTGACACATGAGCAGACATGAGGGGGCACAGTTCTCCCAAAAGAGGGAGAGAGGATAAATAGTGTGATCTGGAGTGACCTTTTGCTCACTGGAGATATGTCTGGGATGCAAACCAAAAATGAAATGAGTGGGATTAACCAAAAGATTTTCGTCAGGATTGTGCTCCTGACCCAGAGGGCACAAGTAATTCCTAATGTGTTAAATTCAACAGGGTGATGCACTCCAGGAGTGCACACATTGTGCTATTGGGCAGCAAGTTAACAGGATCAGATTAGAGCTATTCAAAAATAAATTTCCCCTCAACGTTTGCTGCAGGCATCAGACTCCCCAGCATTGTTTTGCCATACAGATCTCTCTATGTGGAGCATTTTTTGTTAACATCAGCATTAAAGGAATAATTACCTCATGCAAATCAATCTCAAAAGGAATCAGGTGAGAGGTGAAAAGATGTATTCTACCTTGTGTTGTCTATTCACAGACATCTTTTTATTCCTAATCCACCTTCTTTTGACTTTTTCTTGTGCAATCTCCCAGCTACAGTTACACCTCTCAGAATAAACCCCCTTTGCACCCATCCATATCTGCTGCTGTGCCGGCCAGCCCCACGATTGCTGCTGGAAGAGGTGGGGCTGGCAGCCTCTCTAGGCATACAGCTTCATCCCAGGAAATCCTTTCTAACTCATGTCCTCATCAAGCTGCTGTCAAAGGCATGGGTGTGCCGCAGAATTCCCTACCAAGACTCCTAAGGATGAAATCACCTACCTGAAGGTTCATCCACCTCCTTATGCTCAACAATTGTTTTGCCAAAAAACTATCAACATATACCCAATGCAGACAACTCAAAGGCTTGTCAGCAGTCTGAAAACAGTCAGGTTTGCTGAGACAACCACAATTCACATTCCTCCCAGCAACTGGTAGAGAAATCATATATCAAACAAGAAATCACATCCACAGCATCGACCAGCGTATGATTCCTTAATTCTTTATGAAGGTGCTGGAAAAATATTTAAGTGCCACAAAATATTAAGTTGCTATAAAAGTTCCCATTTGCAAAGTATGCTTGGCTCCACATCACCTAACTCAAGCAGAGTGGTGCTTTCTCTAATCCTTCAGGGAAAAAGAGGTATTGTGAAGTGATGCACTACTTACAAACCAGGTAGAATATGCCTTCCTCTGCTCAGCAAAATTCTGATGCACGGGATCAAAGTTTACACATTCCCTTTTCCAGATGTTTTTGCTCTATCATTGTATTCCAAGAAATTGTTACTTCTCAAATTGCCCAAATTGACATAATTGACTCTCTGCTCATTTTGCTCATGCTTTAGCTTCTACACAATAAGATGCTTTAAATATAAAAATAAGGAGATCCTTTATTTTTATCTGTTCTTGAAATCCTATCAATAGCCTCTGAATACTGGTGTTATCTTTGTTGGTATTTTCCTCAAGCCTCTTTAGGAATCAGCAGCTTTTGGAGATATGCTCTCTTTCATCTCTCGGTCACATTTTGCTTGTCTTTTGAAAGTTTTGAGTCCTAGAAGCCATTATTGTGCAATCCAAGAGCATAATTTCATTTTCTGAGCAAAAAAAAAATTAAAAATTAAGGAAAAGCCAAAGTATTTAATATAGAAATAAATTCTTCTCACTGTAGTTTAACTGGAGAAGGGAGGCAGCAGGGAGAGAAGAGAATGATCTTTAAGCTGTGAATACTTGTGGCTGTCAAGCCTTTCATCCATCCCACATGCCAGCACAGCCCCATTACAGTATTTGCAAACATGTGAGGCTTTGTACATGCAAACCAGAGAGCCCTTTCTAACTGCAAATAACTGTGAAGGTGACCAGGTATCTTTTCAAGCACCTCAAAATCCTGACTGGAGGTGTACGGAAACTTCCTCCCTTTTCCAACACCACAGACTGCAGAGCAGCAGTGCATTTGTCATCAGCTGCTGCAAGAATTCTGGATAAGATGAATTCTCCTGCATAAAAACTAACAGCAGCTGGCAAGTGCCTCCTTAGGAGGTTCACAGCTCCATGTACCAAATATCAAAGTGACATAAAAGCACGGATGTGCTTCGGTTCAGATAATGAATAATGCACAATCTCTTCACATGCATTAGAGCACAGTAACACCACTGCCTTCAGCAAAGTCGCTGCTGCTTTCATATATGAAAAATCTGAATCTGGCCTCTGATCTTGAAAGGTCTGCATACTTCTTCTGTCATTGCTCCAGCAGTACTTTCAACCTGTCTTGCTGACATCCCCTAGCCACAATGCACCTCCATGCCATATCACACTTTCCAATCAGACTTGTGCACGTGTGGGAGGCAACTACATCCCTAACGCAGGCCTCCAGGAGAAATGCAGACCATTAAAAGCATTCCTTCCAATGTTGAACAGGATTCTGCCAAAATACTGGAGCATGGCTGCTCAGCAGCCTGCAGAGTGGTTTCTGCGAGGCAGCGAGGCACCGGCTCAAGCTCTGCCGGCACCACAGGGGAGCCAGGCTGGCAGCTGCTCCGAGGGACAGGCGGGAGGGCTGGGCTCCTCTCTTGGTGCAAGACAAACTCAGTCAGATCTGCTGCCGTCAACAGACTATCCAAACGTGTCTGTGGCTCTGGGAAGGCACGGAGGGGGTGTGCACTATTCAGATTCAGAAGCGAAGGAGAAGAAATTGTCTAGGCTTCCTTCTCCTCTAGTTCAAGGCCAAAGTTTTAAAGGTGAAGAAATGCAAAGCTGCGTCCCAGCACGACTTTGCAAACTGAGGCAAGGTGAGTTTTCCTTTGAAGAGCTGGATGGATTACTTTCCTATCCCTGGTTACTACCCTCCTCTCCTTTTCCTCACAAAGCTGACACAAAAATATCACTAAAACAACACGAGGGCCAAACAGTAATTAAAACTTTCCATCACATTGCACTGACATTATCAAGCTGTGGGTGGATTCACTGACACAGTAGTGGAAGTAAGAATTCAGCATTGGTTCCATTCTTTAGAGATGCAGCGCTGCTGGCACCCATACAGAAACGCCTACAAGTCTCGAGAGAATATGAGAGTTGACCTAAAATATTTGTATACACTAGGTTATTCAAACAGTTTTCAAAATATTTCTCACAGCGAGCCTCATTTCAGTTTGATCTCTGGCTCCGTGCTCAAGAAACATCTTGCACTTAATTGAGAATTTGCTGGGAATCTAGATTTTATCCCAGCACTGAATGCTTGGCCAAGGAGATCTAGGGTCTCTGCCAGCAGAAATATACACTGGGAGACAGGCTGCCTAGTGTTTTACCAGTGCTCCACCACATGTTGGACTGATTTGAAGCCACCAACTGCAGTTGTATTCCTCCACAAAAACAGTTCAATAGGGCACGTTTCATCATGAAGCACCTCAGAAGGATTGGAATTTATATGGAAAATTTTGTCATGTAATCTTCACAGGGAGGGAAGCAATAGCTCCCAAAAAAGACTGGAGAAAAATCCTCAGCCTGTACACAAGTGTGTATGGATAGCCATTTGCTCTCATTTGGCTGTATCTTGCTTTGCACACATGCTTCCAGATAGAAACACAGAAGTCTTGATCTTTCTTATTCCTTAGAAAAGAAGAAAACTGAAAAATTTGTCCCTTTTTGCCGTTAAAACAACCAAAGATGTGCTGTGGAACAAAAACATAAGTTAATTATTTGCAAACATTTGAAGGGGAACAAATAATAAAGGCATTCCAAAAGATCAGAGCTGCCTCACAGGACAAAAGAAGGGCTGGGCTAAAATTCAGGGGAAAAGAAGACAATCCAGTAAATCGACAGTTTGCTGGATTGTTTTTCTTCAACAGAAGAAAACTGTGAAACAGATGATATGCCCAGATAGCCAAGGGAAATGGCATCAGTCACTTGGGGTGGTAAGAACTGGTCTACACAGAGAACAGGAAAAGGTATTTTGGGAGGGAGCCTTTAATATTAGGGACAGAACTCAAACCACAAAGGTCACAGACTACCATTAAAAAGTCAGTGTTTGCCAGCAAGAAACACACAGACACACACAGAGACGCACGCACACTTCATATGGAACACACCTGGTGTTTTGACAAAGCCTGGCATTTGGAGGCACCCACTCCTCTCTTCCAAGTAAATGCCCAAAACATGGAGCTGGGCCAGGCTCTCTCCCTTTTCCTGCTATCCTGAACTCCTGCAGGAGGTGGAAGCCCTGCAGGTGCCCGGGAGCTCTCTCCTGGCAAGCAGCAAGTCCCCACATGCCCCCCACATGTCAAGGAAGAAGGACAGCCCAGGGTGTCCAAGATATCAGGTAAAGATATCTAATACCTAAATTAGCTCAGAAAAACCTGTGCCCTTCTCCTCCCCTGCCAGTCTCATTTTCTAGGATAACAGTGAGTTCAGGCCAGCTTCCCCAGAAAATGCCTTCAGCTGCCTCCCTGCTGGCACACCCTCAGCCTCTGGCTCCCAAGGGGACAGGTGCCTGCAGCAGCCTCAGACATGCTTTAAGCTCTGCTGAGCACACAGAATTCCCCCCACACCTCAGCTTTACCAGCAGCCCTCTCTCTTCTCTGGTCAGCAGCAGAGATGCCGAATTCTCATCATGCACCAGCTGCAGAGTCTCAGGCCCCAGCTCTGCCAGCTGGAGGATGAAGGAGGCTGTAGCAGATGAGCCTTTGACTGGATCCATCCTTTGCACTCATGGTCCCACAGGAAGGCTGGACTGTCAGAATTCCATTGCCAGAGCAGCAGTCCCAGGGCTGGGTTTGTGTCCCGAGCCATGGGTCACCCTTCCTCAGAAGAGCCCAGAAACAGCACTGACATATCAGTGGTTGACAGTCATTTTCCAAGTCATATATTTTTCTTAACAGCATTGACAACCTGAGTTTTTCTAAGACTGTTAATTTCTTCTGGATGAGGAGAAATCATCATATAAATATACATATGTATACAAATTCATGCCATATACAAATTCAGTACTCACACATACAAATATACATATTCATCCAGTATACAGCTTGGATGAACTGCAGTGCAACTCCAAGGTTTCTGGGTTATTGTTTACTGCTAGAAACTGGGTTCCTGCCCTACACCCCTCAATTCCATTTCCTTCCCTGGGGATTCACTCTGCAAACATGCCCCCATCGCGACCCAGCTCCAGAGCCCTATCCTCCCCTTGGATAAAGAGCTGGTCCTACACCCACTCAGGCAATATCTGACCCATAAACCACCTGTCTATTAAATCGTCACACACCCCATGAATTCAGTCCATTAAAATAAATTTAAAAAACCTTACCAGTGCAAACCAATGAAAACTATGAATAGTGCAGCTTTCACTCTCCTGGCCTCCATGGTACAAAATGCACCAAGAACAAGTGGAGCAGAACAGCTGCTCTTTTAGGAGGTGTTCCACAATCCCCACTCCATTCTCTACTGACAAGGCTGTGAATTATGCACCTCCATACCACTTCCTCAGAGGGCACCATATTATTAACCCCACCAAACACCACATTGGTTCCTCAATAGCAAGTGCAGTGACTGGCACTGCTAGGAGAAGTGCACGGATCTCATTTCCACCCTGCCCTCTCATCCAGTTGATTACAGAGGCTTTACAATCTAGTTACAATTCCCTTCTTTTCACAACGTGGGTGCCTATCCTGGCAACTTGCTGATGAATTTAATCTCTTTTTGTTGTTGTGATTGCTAAAATGTTTACCAAACTCCAAAACTAAAGCAAACTAATTTAGATTATAGCAGAGTGCCACCTAGTGCTAAGCAGGTTTGATTTCAAAAGGCATGATCTTATCTCTAAGAAAATATTGTCTGGAAATTCATTCTTCAGTTGTACTGGCAGTGTAAGAAACCCTCTATTAGATCATAATGAATTATAAAAGAGTCTGTACTAATTGAGTTCTTTGTAAAGTTGGCAAGGCTCTGCCACTAGCAGCTCTCTGCAGTTCTAGGTGAGTGCATTTTCTCTGTTACATGTGCCCTCCACTGATATACTTTTTGTCCCACCAAGAGACAATCTAAACCCCCTGGCTGAAGTGAGCACATCCCAGAAGCCAGGAATATTTTCTGTATTACAGATGAAAGGCATTTACTGACCACAGCAAACACCAAGCAGAATATTTCTATGTCCCACAACTCCCTGAAGAGAGATGAGGTGAAAACTCTGCCTGTGGGCTCTCAAAAGGGTAAAGGACATGAACAGAGATGAGGAAGACAAAGGTTTTCACTCCTTAAACGCATTTACTGGTGTCCCAAAGGGATGTATTAGGCTGGCAGAGTGTGGGAGCAGGAAGAAATTCCCTGATAGCTTCAACAGAGATTAAGCATTTCCTACTGTTAAGCTAGAGAAAGCATTTCCCTGGTTAGGATGATGTTCCCATGCTGTAGACTTTCTTCTCTGAAACCAACAAAGGAAATATTACGTGGGTTTGTTTTTTTTTTTAATTTCCTAACACACCCAACAACAGGTGTTTTGTAAAATGAGATTTCCCAGAAAACGATACCCAGAGTACAGAAACTTCAGTCCCTTCTCTGGCGAGTGCAACATGCGGTAATGAACAACTGCCTCAGACAGACTTGGGGTGGAGCACAGATATTCCCAGGAAAACACAGTCTGAGGTAAAGTCCATTTGCTGCTCAGTTCTGTCTTCTTCCTTGGGTGTGTTTGAGAAAAAGTTGAGATTAACTGACATTTATTACCAAAACCACAGCCTATATTTAGGCTAAAAGAAATGGGAAGAATGGAGCAAGAAATAATTCAATGAATTATTCTGAATTACCATTCCCAGTTCTTGTCTCATCCTGTTCAGCGCTTTCTGACTCCAGCAAAGTCAGAAAACACCACTGTCACTGTTGGCCTTTGGAGCCTATCTCATAATTTACAAGTATGGACTGTGCCTTAAAAGTTATCAAATTCTTTAGTTTTACAGGACAAAGACTTCATGGCTGCTTAGTAAATTTCTAAATATGAAAAATACACCCTTCCAGAACATGATTTCATGGGGTTTTTCTGTTTTTTGTTTTTTGGTTTTGTTTTTTTTTTTGTTCAAATCAGATGAGTTTGAGAGGAATGAAACCCAGCAGTGGAGCAATTTGAACTCTTTGTCTGCTGTGCAATTACTGTAGGAGCGAAGGGAACTACTTTCCTTGTGTGACAACCAGAAGCCATCTGCTCTGACCCAAAAGCCTCAAAAGATGAGAGAAGTGCCACTGTGCTGAGGCAATGTTCATTTTTAACCTGTGAAGGACTTGGTGCAAGCCCAGCAGAACATTGGCAGGGTGTGGGGATGCCTTGAGGCCAGTGGCCTTGGGAAGACTCGCTCATAAGCACAGTTTTGATGCTTGAAGCTGGTCCCTCTGCACCTTTCCCACCACACAAAGCTCAGGGCAGGAGGCTCCAGCCAGCAAAGCTGCTGTGCACTTGCACACTCTTTCATACTGCAGTCTGTGGGGCAGAGCTCCTACCCCACGGATGAATGGAAGCGCCCTATCTTTTACATCTTAAAAATCAGAAGCCCCCTCACTCAAAACCTAAAACAATAATTAAGACAAAAAATGAACTATGGCTAATGATTCTAATGATTAAATGCATGTATATAAAAGGCAAGGATGCACTCCTCCAGCTTTTCAGGATTACCCCATCCTGTATCTGTCACTAACCTCAGCAGTCCATAATCTCCAGCACGCTGCAAGAAACGAAACCTCCACAGCTGGCTCAGCTCTCTGGTCCTGCAAACCTTGCTTGAGGCAGAGAGAGGATTAACTCCATCCTCCTTAGAGTAATACTCAAAAAGCTCCCTTTCCTCTTACAGGGTGCCCAGACAGAGGCAAAGTGCAGCGCTGCTGTTCCCACATTCCCTGTTTTTCTGAGAATGAACCCACATCAGCCCAAGTGCACCAGGCACCATGTGCTCTTTCACCGTGTAAGATCCTGTCCTGCATGCTGGTGTGCCACAGAGAAATGTGTGCATCTTCCCAAGTGTCCCAAGATCACCACAAAACCTAGTTTTATATGTTTCAAAACACATCAGATAGCATTTACCTATATATATATATATATATATATATATATATTCTGGCAAGGCAGCACATCTGTTGTACAGAAGTGAGATGCCCTCATGCAACACACAGGGAAACACACCTGGGCAAAGCCCTTTTCACCACTGAGGGAAGCTGCCCATGGGGAGCAGCACTCTGGCATCTCCAGCCTCCATCCAAGCTGCCTCCCCAGCACAGCACAGCACTCCCCATGGGCTCTCCTGAGGTGCCACTTGCACAAGGTCAGACGCCTTGTTTGAGCTGTGACTCAGGTTTAACACAAGCTCAGCTGCCTACCCAGGCCTCTGGTTTAAGAAACCACTCTCCATTAGGAAGCTCCTGTTCTAACCAAGGACCTTTTAAAACCAGCCCAGCAGACATCAAGGAGTCCCATATTACAAAACTGCCCAGACAAAACAAAGGGGCTGGGCCCAAATTCCCTGCCTGCTGCCCGCCGATGGAATCCTCCTCCTTGGGATAGTGCGTTTGAGCTGCTCCCAGCGAAACGCAGCGCTCAGCTGTAAAATATTTTCTTTTTGGCAGCTCCCAATCTTGTTCCAAAGGCACATGTGAAATACATTCCTGGGTAATCTTGGAGTGAAGTGAGCCAGATGGTAGCAGTCAGATGTGACCCAATTCTTCTTAAGCTCTCATATTTTCATAAATGTGTGCTTAAACCCCTCGTGCTCCTCTCCCACATCACACACGTATTTCAGTCCTTTTTTTGAGGCAGCTGCAGGCACCTTCTGGCAGCTTGTGCCTTGGGGGTGAAGGAGCTGTGCACATCTGTAATGGAACAAACCATCCCATTTCAGTTTTCATCCCACTTCCCATGGATCAAGGGGATATCAGGCAGCCTCCTGGTTGAAGGAGGGTGAGGGAGCGGAAATACTTTCTTCAGACTTTACTGAAAGGAAACAGATAAAAGGAGGATGGGGGTGGAAACTGGTTCCATTTGTTATGTCAGCTGGAGGGGAGGGAATGGCTGTCCAAATGGCTGAGGGAATGGCTGCAGAGCATTTTAGCTGAAGGTTTAGACTTGTTTTTCTGAGCAAGACTTTAAAATGCCTGATTTTTGTCCAATTCAACATGCGTGCAGGCCCTCCCCTCCTTCCGGAGGGTTTCCTTTTGCTTCTTATTTTATTTTTGCTTATCTAGCACAGGCATCTGAGTTATATCCCTGGTGTCTGAATGTTTCAACACTGACTGCAGTGTGGCAGAGCTCAGGGTGAGCCACGTGGCTCTCACTAAAATCCACTGCCACAGGAGGATCACCTCCGAGGGCAGGGCAAGGAAAAGCCCCACCAGCCCAGATGGCAGCTGCCAAACAGGGCTAGGATGGTCCTGGCTCTGCTCTCTGCAGGACTCCCCTCTCATCCTAACAGCAGTTTTAGGATGGCAGGTCTGATCTCACATGTCCATGCAGACAGACCCCTTCATAAACCTTTTTTTCCATAAAATTGCAATTTTTCAGGGCTGTTCTCTGTGACAAGAAGTCTTTTAGTACTCAGTCATTACTACCTCACATAACCACAGTCCCTACAGAAAATAAACCAGTTAATTCACTAACAAGTCTGTCTTTCCCAGCTGAGGAGAAGCAGAGTGAGAGTTGTCTGTTAAAATGGCTTTTCTGCCCATCAGAAGAGTTCAGCAAAGGAATGGATACAAGCCTCCCTCCTTTAGCCTTAGCTAAAGATTTTATAGGTGCAGTAGATTAAGAAGAAAACAATCTATGTTCAGCAGGTATCTACAGCTTGCCCTGGCAAGGAGACCTGTGGAAGGTCTGTGTCTGGATTTTGCATTTGATAGGAAATGGGATGTCAGCCAACAGAGCCCATACCCGCCCTCTCCTGTGCCCTGCAGCCTGGCACCAGCACGGTCCTCCCTCCTGGGACACCCCTGCACAGCCAGCAGCACCAGCCTGGCTGGGCAGCCACACACAGCCACGTGCACATCTCACTGAATTTATAAGGTCCAGCCTTCCTCCTTCAGTGGAAAACCTGAATGGAGGCAGCGTGTTCAGCAGAAGGATATGGCATAAAGGAAAATTCCAAAGTGACACAAACATTTCATCCCACATGGTGGAGGATCAGTCTGAGCAGCTGAATTTAGGTTCCAAGGCAGAGTTCAGGCTCCCTGGTGGTGGCTGGGAGCAGCTGCTCACTGTGGTAGGGCTCACAGCACACACAGAAGCCAAGTTTGGCAGTGAGAAGCACAACCTGAGGATCCCACACCTGCATCTCACCAGTGCAATGGGTTTGCGTTTCCTGCAAGGAAGGGGCAACTGGAGCTGCTTAGCCTGGATAAAAGAAAGCTCAGTGAGCCCCTTATCACTCTCTATAATCACTCTCAATTGCCCTAAAGGAGGTTGTAGTGAGGGGAGGTTTGGACTCTTCTCCCAGGCAACCAGTGACAGGACAAGAGGAGAAGGCTGTGCCAGGGAAGGTTTAGATTGGATATGAGGAAAAATTCCTTCATTGAAAGAACTGTCAGGCATTGGAAAAGGCTGCTCAGAGAGGTGGTGGAGCCACCATCCCTAGAGGTATTTAAAGACATCTAGATGAGGCACTCAGAGACATGGTTTAGTAGTGGACTTGCAGTGCTGGGTTAATGGTTGGACTCAATAATCTTAGAGGTCTTCTCCAACCTAAATGATTCCATAGTTCTAGGATTTAATACATTGCTGAAGGTATTTTTGGAAATTTCTCTTGTTCTTTGCAGTTTCTTGGCAAAGCTTGTTGCAATACAGAGGTTGAGCTGGAGAGAAGTGCTTGCCCAAAAGCCAATGTGGCAACAAGACATTGCCAGTGCTAGCAGGATACCCATGGCATTCCTTCCCAGAAAATGAGCAGCTTAAACCTGAGAGACCAGCTGCATCAAAATACAACTTGCTAACTAAGAAAAAAATCCAATAACAAGAACTGAAGCCACCACCACCACCACCTAAAAACAGCAGTGTCAAAACTCCATCTCTAAATGTTCTTGAAAGGCAAAATCCTATTTTCACACACTCACTGTTTACTCTGGTGAAAAAAGAGAAAGAAACACCTTTTTGGCCACTGCCCAAAGTAGAGATCCTGATAACTGATACCATTCACCATGAGTCAAAGTTTTGGCAGAGAGATTATATAATCAGTTTCTACCTGCAGCAAGTCAAAATACCAGATGTTCTGCAAGAGAATGAGAAATAAAAAATACAAAAAAATCCATGCAGAACACTATATATTTTTGGAAAATGTTTCCAAGTTAAAATGTAGCTGTGCAGCACTGCTTGGTTTCAGTGTTAGTACAAGCCTACAGAGCCAACTTAGGTAATCAGAGGTGTAACAAAGGCAATGTAAATTAATCCAAATATTTCTCCAAAGATGGGAAAAATCTAATTTAAAACATTTCTGAAATGACTTTGTATAAATTTCTGCAAAGCTGTAATGTTTTCCAAGCTATCCATTAGCTCCAACAAGAGGTACAAAATTGTCTTATTGCATATCCTCCTGTCCTCAGTGGGGACAGGTGCTTCCTAGGTCCAAGTTGGGAGCTGTGAGCATCTTTCCACCCAGGGAGATTTTCAGCTTCTGGTAAGACAGCAGCACAGGCAGTCATCAGCCCAGCTCCAGTTTGTACCAAGCTGGTGGTCAGAGATGAATGAGGGGCACTGGAACACAGCTGGAAAGCAGGCAGGGCTGACCACTGCTACAGCACAGAGTGTCCAGGATCTCATGGGTGAACGTAGCCTGCATAGCCTGTGTCAGATGGGATGTTCAGGGGAACACTGGATGAACAAGCTGAAAAGCTTGAATATGTGTTTCCTTTAAGGGCAGTGGTCAAATTAACCACTATTAATTTCTGTATGTTAAGGAAAGTGCTATTGCAGAGCCACAGAGTACATGAGGGAGGGAAGATATTTGAAACCTTGGATAAAAAAGGAAAATAATGAAAGCCAAGCCTCCCACAGGGTGCAGGGAAGGGTGAGGGTATAATTTCTGAGGAACAGAGGGCTTGTAACTGCAGACTGACCTCACAAGCTTCTTTTTAAAATAATATATTCATGGATAGATACAAGGACAATCCCTTAGGAAAGTCAGCCTTGTAACATGTTTTGACAAAACATTGCCCTGCATTCTTCCTATTGTCTCTTCTCTTCAAGAAAAGACCCTTTTGAAAGGTCAGATTCTTGTAATTTAGAGAATGAGAATCACAAACCCACCATCTAGCCTGCAATGCACTGTAGTGCTGAGCACACTCCTTGGCCAAGAGGAGTAGGATGGCCCATCCAGGCAAATCCCTCCCCTTGTACAGCTTTCTCCCTCCTTTCAGTTTTCAAATTACTCAAGAAGCATAAAATTATTTCCTAGAACATATTCACTGTTGAACCAACCCCACTCCCTACGCCAGTGTTTGGAAACCACTGGTGTGTTAAGATTAAGAAAACCAGTGGGGCATTCCCCTCTTCCTTTGTTTCTTCTCTTTCCTTCCTGTAATCAGCACTCAGAGTCACCTTTTCACTTCAAACTTAGGTTTGTGCCTGTGGCTATTTTTTAATGCCAGATTAGAATTTGCCTGGTGTGAAATTTCCAGATTCATGATAAGAAGGGGAGGCTCTTTTTCCAAAGGAATGTCAACAAAAAGCTGCAAGTTCCCATGCAGCACTACAGGTCAGGGGGCAAGAACTGTAATTATATTAATTTATATACATGTATGCATATACATGGGCAGTGGTTGGTGCATGTGAATCAACGAGAAGCAAGCATCAACATTATTCAGCCAAACGAAGTACTTAAGGGGAACAAGTCTAACCATCCCACCTAAATACCTGCAGCAGAAAGGGTGTGCCTGTACTGCACTGGGCTTTTAGTTGGCACCACTATTCTGATGGGCTTTTTCTCACAACCACATCCAGTAACTGTGGAGCCTCACTCCTGCAACGTTTCATCTCCTGCTCCATCACCTGTAGCTGACTGATCCCAGATCACAGGACAGAACAATGGCGTGCTAAACTGCTGTTTAAATGGGGCTCTGCCCTGAAAATTGCTGTGAGCAGAAACTCCTTGAGAGCTACTGGGGACAATCTTCATGAAGAGCCTTAAAATATGGAGGAAGAAGGCAAAACAAACAAATCAGGATAAGGGTGACAAAAGGGTTGCATGTTGGGCTGATCGAAACCTCGCTTATTACTTTGCACACATGATACTCATTCCCTCTGTTCCACGGACATTCCATTCAATTTTACATATTCTACAGCAACGTGGCACATCAGATGTGCAGCAGGACCATGTGCACAGAGCACAGCAGCCCCAGGCCTAGATCTTTGCACACACAGCTCCATACAGATGCATCCAGCCTGAAACTCATAAGCCAATTCCCATGATGTCCAGAGAGACGAGTTTTCAATTCAGCAAAAAGCTGGACTGTCAGCTAAGCCATTTATGGCAGCTCTCCCCATCTGCAGCCCTTCCCCCTGTGCACAAACCCTTTCTGCTCGTTGCTGCAGAGTTATGCTCAGTTCCCACAGGGTGATTCTGGGGAGACAGTGCTTGCAGCAGGAGATATTATAATTGGCAATAATTCAGGACCCAAAAATGGGACACAGGCCATAGCTCCCCTTGATCTTTTCTTACAGCACAGCTAAGCCAGAATTTCTATCACGCTATCTGTGACATTAAAATCTCTAATACTGGTCAGGCTTCAAAGTGATGGGGGGAACTTAAGAATAAACTTTCCAGTCAAACCTGCGTCAGTCAGTGTGTCAAAGTGTTCTTCACTCATTTCCAGTCAAACAGATTTAAATCTGTGGAAGAATGAAGGGAAAAAAAAATAAAATCAAAGCAGTAAATGAGAAGGCTGCATACCAAATCGTCTCCTTTCCCCTTCTGAGAAATTTATGGATTACAAATAGCCTGCATGCTGTGGCTAAACTGCAAATACTCCAGGAGAAAGCCATCCAAGGAACTGAAACTGCTGCAGGAACACCAGCTGGGTTGGCAATGATGATGGTAAGGCTCACCAAAACACGTGACCTTGTCAGCATTCCATGGAGTGGTGGGTGGAAGTGGCTGCACAGCCACCTCCTGCCCCTCCCAAAGGGGTACAGAGGAGCCCATGGACACAGCCAGCCTTTGGAGCCTCCAAGTGCAGCATCAGCACAGAGAAACATCAGCTGGACAGCTGAAGCCTTAGTCAAAAGCTTCGGAAGACACGAGTCCTAGGCAAGCTGAAGCTGTTGCCCTCTTTGCTGTTAGGGAGAATGACTCTGATTTAATTGCTGGAAATAACCTGGAAGGTTGTCCTACTCTTAAGAGAGAAAAAACATTCTGAAATATTATGTATAATTGAAAGAAAACCTATCAGAGCAAGAGGTCTACTCAGAGAAAGATGTTTCAGAGGCACAACCCTAAGAAGGCCACTGAGAGAGCAATTTGGAAGACAGCTATTCAAGCAGTTTGTGTGTTTTTGGTTTTGTCTTTTTCCCTAGAGAATTATTGAGTCTACTACAAAATACTCCAACATAAGCAGAATTTCTGTGAACACTCCCACAAAATATAATGTAAGCAGATCCATATGGTCCTGGCAAAGGGTGGAATGGACATCTGTCTTGAAAAATCCCTCATAGGTATGCTTTTTTGAAAGTTTAAAATGCTCCACATCTGTTTCCTTCCCAGCTGGCAGAAAACCCATGGAACTGCAGATCTCCTGATTTGTGAATCAATCTAAAAATGCATTACAACTTTTGACATAAGAAACCCAGCTTTGCACGCTCAATTGACATTTCATTTTCCCTTTGCCAAACCTGGGGTAAATGGAATCCTTTCAGAAGCCCTGTCTAAACAACAGCCATTTCACATTAAACAGTCTCAAAAAATCTCTGTTTAGCATTAGCAGTGGAGGACACCTGAGTCTGGACAAGATGTTGCCTCTCCCTCTGCTCTCGATTCTGTGTTGTCTGGCTCTTCAAGTAAAAATTGCAATCAATACAATGCTGAAAACAAGGTTTTCCACAGAAATTCTGCCCAGGGTAGAGTCTATAGCAGCAGAGAAAAGAGAGTGCCCACCCAAAAAGGGACACTGCTCATACCCACTCTGGACCAGAGGAAATGTAGCAAGAGCAGCTTTGGCATACAGTGAGCGGGCTGCTCTGTGCACACACACGTCAGCTCTGTTTGCTCCCTCTGCTTTTGCTGTCAGATGGAAAACTTTTTGCCTGCTTTGCTAAAGCCAAAAGCTTTGGTTATAATTTTGTTTGTTTCGGGGGGTTTTTGGCTTGTTTTCCTGAGCCCCCAGGCCTCCCTGATGTAGCAACAACACCGAGGTTTGTTCCAAGTTCCTTTTACTTAGGAAATACATAGTTTTTGAGGTTCCCAGTTCCATTGTCAGTGTCCCCCCAACAAAAGAGACACTCATTGTCAGAGTACAAAATTCAAGGGATTTTTATACTTACATCCTAAATAGCATTTGAAGCTGTATCCGTTGTCTGATGCACACAGCTTATGACTTTCCTCTTCTGTGATTTTCCTGTATGCAGCTATACACACAGCAGGGTGTGAACAGACTTAAAAAGGAAAACAATTATTGCCAGTGCAAGGACTGATCTCTGACAGAGCTGTGGAGGGGGATAAAAAGGGGACACACACACACAGATGCCAAGTGGATTGACAAGAGAGCATTTAAAGGAAGCTGAAAGAACTCTAAAGCAGCCCTAAAAGCAAAGGTCTCCTCTTGCTTGCAGCCTGGGAGGGCAGTGACATAGGCAGGGTGAGGAGCCTTGTGCTGTGTGACAGAGGATTCAGAGCAAGGTCAGCTGGCAACACAAGCCATGCACAACAGAAACATGGCGCTGCTGGAACATCCACAGAGGGAACAGAGCAGACCAAGATCTCTCTGGAGCACTTGGCTCACCAGACAAAAGCATGTTCTAGAGATAGGAACCTAAAGGCACTTATCAAAAGATAAAGCTGGGACAAGGTAACTGACTATGATTTGGACAGCCTCCATGAACTTGGAGAAAGTTGGTTTTTTTTTTACAAGGAACCAACAAGTGTGCTGGTTACCTGAGAGCAAAAACAATGTGACCCACACAGAGCTACACAGCAGAAGCTGACAAGGCACAGCCCTGCTGGAGATCACTTGGTTGGTGAGAGCTGGGAAGTGTCCAGAGGTCCCCCTCTGAAAAGGATACTGGGCTGTAAAAATCACAAGGACATATGTATTCTTCTAAGATGGAGGCTGATTGTAGATTTTGGTTCCCTAGAACAACTTTTTGGAAAAAAGCTGTTTTCTAGAATCATTTAAGGTAAAACCCAGTGAAAATCTCCATAAACTTCCTTTCTCAAACCCACCTTTTAACCATCCAGTACATCCAAAAGAAGTGAAAAGTTTTTAGAGACGTTAGCACACAGACAAAAATTAGAAGAGGGAAATTTGGGTTGTGTGATGGGGAACCAGCGTAGGAAACAGCTCTGGTAAAGCCAGTTCCACCACTGCCCCTCCTCTCCCAATCCTCATGCCTCACAGTTCTGCTGGGAAGGCTTCTGCGCTCCTAAACCTTCTTAATTAACTGTGAAGTCATCCACACCTCCCTTTCAAGCCAGGAAAAAAAAAAAGCCTAGAGCATCCATATCCATTATCCATTTGATGCTTGCAAACGTGTATCTGCACACAAAGCCACCCCATGCATGTTAAATACATTAAAATGTGTACACTGGCCAGGGTTTTAAAGGGTATAATCCTACTGTAAGCAGTTTTTCAATCTCAGTTGATTAAAGTATTAGTACATAAAACATCTGTCAGAAATAAAGATTAGGCAATGGGCTTGGACTTGTTCAGAAGGAAAGCAAACATGCAGCACAAATATCACTCAAGTAAAATCCACCTCATGTAATAGTAACCCTTCCACTGCCAGGAGCCCACATTTTACTAGCATGAGGCTGTGGAAATGAGAATTTTTTGGTTGGCTGGTTTGGCCAAGCCTAAATTTCACAAGGACATTCTACTTACTTCATCCTGATTCAGCTGAAATACTGCACTGAAGGAAACATCCACATCTTATGCAGTGAAGCACAAAGTAGAGAATGCAGCATATTGTTCAGTGCAGTCTAATCAATACAACAATCAAAATAAATTTTTTGTTCATTTTCATAGACAAAATCAGAACCATTGCTTTCTAGGGATGATTAAAAAAAGTAAGCTAGACCTTGACATGCATCATATGCAAAAACTAGTACTTATTATTTATATAACAAACAACATATATAACAAACAAGATATATAACAAATTATATATATATATATATATGAAAATTTCAGCCAGATCAAACGAAAGAAACTCATCATTTATCACTTCCCATCCACATCTCCAGCCTGTTCCTCACCCATCCTGAAACTTCCATGGGAAAAAACAAAACCCATATGGATATGTGGTCACACTCACAAAACCCAGTATCACTTTATCTGAATCACCCATATGGATGCAGACTGCCAGAATCCATAAACATGGCACTCCTTAACTTTCCAGTGTTTTACTATGAAACCATACAGACATTTTAATACAGACTTTAAGTTTTCCATCATGTAGTTATAGTTTTATGCCTTCAGTGGTGCTTCCACCCTGAACTTCATCTCCACAGCACAAATACCATCACTGCAGCTTCCTGAACTGACAGCAGCTGCTGTTGTCCCAGGTGAGGAGAGTGGGCACTTGGAAGCCCTGTCCCACCTGCATCACTAATGAGGACTTGAAGACCAGCTTACCTGCTGCTCAGGAAGACTCCTGTCTTGCCAAGAATCCCAGGAGAGGAGGTAGCAAAAGCCTTGAGCTGGAGAGAAAGGGAGCAGAGCATAGAAAAGCATGCAGTGCACAGCTGCAGGTGTGCTGGGAACAGCACAGCATGACCTTGGGACATCTGCTTGTTGCTCATGGCAGAACATTCTCCTGGTGTTAGCATTCCCCTGACAAGTTGGTGGAAAAGAGGAGTCAAGGTTTCCAGTCCCACTCAGGGTGGCAATGGTGGTGTTTGCTTGCTTTTCCTTTAAGTGAGGATAAACATGAGGTATTTGTTTATCATGCAGATTTCTTCCTTCTGTACCTCATCCTCCCCTTTTGTGAAGGGCAGAAACCAGGCGCAAGAAATTGAATGATTCAAAGCCTTTGAAAAGATGGAATCTCATACAAGGAATATGTTCAGCATATTGTGACCTTCTGCAGCTGCAGCTGGACAGAGACTATGAGGAATGGGGAAACATTGGGGTACTTACTACATTATAGCCAAAATAAGTTTGTACTTCTCTCCTGACTTCCAAAGAAACCTTCTGGGCAGAACCCTGGAAGAAGACTGCACTTTGCAGCACGACAAAAACCTGTTTGTAACACTCTGCCACTCATCAATTAGCTACAGAAGGATAATGCCACCTGTTCATGAAAAAGGGAAATGTCATACAACTTATGAGACATAAACAAGAGTCAACATTTAGATCTGACAATAATATACATGATGCTGAGTTAACTTATTTGAGACAGCCTGGGAGGTTATCAAAAAAGCACACGTTGAGAAAGTTCTTTCAAAATCACAGACCCAGACACTGCAACTGTGATGACAGCATCCACTTTATGTACAGAAGGAATCAGAACAGACATGGAGAAAGACACTGCAATATTTTATTTTGATTTTATTTTTTTTAATCTTCAAAGTTTTCTGCCTCAAGACAGGAATGCATGATAGATAGAAATGGCTCAAACATCTTCACATGAAACACTCTTAATCATAATTCATTCACAATTATTTTTCTAAAACATCTACAGTTACATAATCCCATTTCCATCCATTATCACAGATTTAATTATTTGTTAAACAGTAGTTGCCAGCAATTGAAAGCTGTAAGGCTTTTTGCATATTAGTAGAGTCTTCTGAGCTACACAAGAATATCACAACTCTAACTCTCACTTACATGGCAACCCCAGGTGACAGATGTTCCAAAGGGAAATGTGTTGCTTATGTGGAGTTCATAAAAATGACAGAGAGCTCTCTGTGCCTCGTTAGCTCTACTATCCCTTCTCCTTTACTAAGATTACTTTCTAAACCTACAGCATATTCCTCATTTGTAACCAAGAACTTTGATGAGCTGATGAACTTTATCTTCCACTGCTGCTATTTGGCAGATTTGCAAGTCAGGCATACTAGAGCTCTCCAGTAAAACTCTATGTACAGAGCACAGTTTAAACAGATGGGTTGCTTGGAATCCGTATCTCCCTCCATCTGAAGGGAACTACTTTGAGGTTCTCTGGAACTGTTGTAAACAAGAGGATATTTTTTTTTCTATATATATATATATGTGTGTATATATATATTTATATATTTTATATATAAATGTTCTAAATGTCCTTTGGGAGTCCATTTGTTTTTATCTTTCCAAATGATGACTAAATACCTGATCTGTAGCATTTCTCCTGAGAAGATACTAGTAAGGGAATGACAGTTTTGATGCACTTTGGAATGGCACAATCACGTAAACGTTTGCACAATTAAGACTTATGAACTCATCCAAAGTTTCTAAACATGATATTCTAACTAAGAACTAAAATACCAGCACAATGCAGCAAGTTAAAAAAGAAAATTCTATGTAATCAAAATATAAACAAGTACATAGGAAATGGATATCTGCCAGTAAATCTATATCTTTTTTAAAGTAGGAAATGTATGCACTTAAGAAAAAAAATGTAGCTATCTGACAAACTTTGTAAAAAAAAGTACTTTCCAAATGCATAACAAATGCCAAGATATCCCGTAACTGGCCAGGTATAGCCACATGAGAGCTGCATGACTTAGAGCAACCTGGGGAGGGGTGGGGTGGAAATAAAATCACAAAAACAATAGATCAGCAAGTCTAGGGAAAACAAAAAAAAAATCACATCATCATCATCATCATCTAAATTACTGTATGCTTATATCACAACTGCTAAAGTAGCCAGGGGAGAAAACAGAAAGTAGAGATTGCAGTTTAATGATTTTCAAGAATTACCTCTAAAAATTCAGAAGAAAAATGTATCAACTTACTAATTCTAAGCACCAATTTAATAATTTAAGTTAACTGTATTTATATTTTTCATACTAGGGATGGAGCAAGTTCTGATTGAAGGCTTAAAGTTTAACTCTGGAGCCCATCTGACTTCTGTGTTCTTGTCATGCTTCTTCTGCTGTTCACATCAAAGTCACTGTAAAATATTCTCTCAAGTTTCCAACTCTCTAGGCAAGCAATTCTTTGAAGAGACAATTATGTTCTATAGTTTAAGTCAACTTTCAGGTCATGAAAAGTGAAACATGCCAGTATTTGGTTAGTCTGCTAGTTAAGAGTCTGTGAAAATGGAACAGTCGACACCATTCCTCGACAGGATTTGCCTTAGAACTAGCAGCACCCAGGGCAGACCAACTTTGAACACATCCAGACTCCACAAGGAATTAGTAGTGTTAGAAAATTGCATATGTATTAGATCAAGAAGGCATTGCCATACATGTGGCATTGTTACATTATTTTTCCTCTATTTTTCTCAAGGAAAAACAAAGGAAAACAGCCCTACCAAGAGCTTTTTGATTGGTTTTTTCATTCTGTTTGCACCTGGAAAAAGCAGCACAGTGCTTCCCAGCTGGAACAGCTCAGCGCTTTCCATCAGCTCAGTTCTTCTAGAAAGCACTTCCACGTTAAGGTGGAAGTTAAGGTGGTCTACTTCAGCTAATTCTCAGAGCTAACCTTTTTTCCAGTATGTATTTCATGCCACTTCCTGACAGCAATTTCAGAACTGAAATGGATCTATAGTAATGTCCACTACTAACTGCGACCAGATCTTGCTACAGACCATCAAGCCAGGCCCTTGGGATGGTTCCACACATTGAACTGAAGCTCAGACTAAAAATCTCACTGAAACTCAAAATCTGGAGTGGTCATGAATCTCAGCTACTCTTCCCTATTTGAACCCTCACCCTTGTAATGAAAGCACACACACCACGGGAAAACAAGAACCACCTGAGCCGGGAGCACTAAGACACTGGTGAGTTATCCTGCTGCTCCTCCGTGACCGTGGACTCGCTGTGCTCCTCGCTCAGCTCGTTGGAGGGCTCCTCGTAGCTGGGCTCGGCAGGGTCCAGGCTGCTGCCCTCACTGTGCTCCTCGCTCTGCTCCTCGCTCTGCTCCGCACACTGCTCCAAGTTGCTCTCCAGGGAAGCTGGAGAGCTGCCAGTTACGCTTTCGTTTTGGTTCATTTCATTAAAAGGCTGGGGCAGATGTGCAGGAGGCTGCACAGCGTTTTCACTGGCAGGGACGGGCACTTTGGTGGCACCAATATCCAGGACAATGTCATTTGGTGGCAGAGTTACCTTCTCCACCAGTTTCCACTGAATAATGCTCATGTCTTTCCCTCCAGTTGAAATCAAGTGACCGTCGCTATGGGTGAAGCTGACGTTTGTCACATGACTACTGTGAGCACTGTATTTGTGACTTGGGGCCTATTGAAAACAAGCAGAAAGATAAATCACATGTTGATAGGAAGAGCACATGATATGGAAATTTAAAACCACTAATAGTTTTGCTTAGCCCTTCAAGAGAGACCTTAGTTCACAAAAGAGTAAGGAATTATATTTATATGAGATTTCCCACAATACCTCCTCTCTTCTTTGCAACTTGGAACAGATTTAGATCTTTCTAGAAAAAGTAATGGACCTCATGCTAAGGCCAGCAAACACAAAGCATCAAGCCTTGTCTCCAGAATTTAATGATAACTACTGACACTTCTCCTTTAGATATAATGTTTTATATTTATACTGTTTTACACTTTCCATTTTATATGTAAAATTAATGGGGGTTCTTGGATATAAAAGAAGTATTTGCCTGCCAGGCTCCAAAACAATTATGCTGGAAGCAAGGAAAGCTTCAGGCAATGTAAACAAGCACATGGACTAGACTGGTCTAGACTTACCTTTGGCTTGGAACAGGGGTACTGAAAGAGATGGACCTTACAAAAATCATCAGCCACTGCTATCACTTTTCGGTTATGGGATCTGACAAGGGCATTGATGTCTGTCCCATCTGATCCTTCGGGCCAAACTCCTAGGAAAGAGCACAGCAGATACTCAGCAGTGGTGGTTTTGGAAACAAATCAACAGACAATTCATGAACAAAAATAAAATCTATAAGGCTGTGAGGAAAGGCAAGATGAACAAAAGGTATGACAGAAATTCAGCTGGAAAATGGAATGTGCATTGCATTAAATGTCATTAATATTTTGCTAGTCTAATGCTGCAGTCTTGTTTAAACCTTATCTTTAAATTAAGTTTGCTACTAAACTGGTAACTCTTAATACTGTCATTCATGCACAGACATTTTAAAAGCAACAGTAATGCTGAAGCACAAGGCAAACCCAGGTACTGTACATTGTGGTCCAACCGGTTTCTTCTCTGGTTTCATTTGTTTGACTTCTTGTACTTTAAATCTTAGTGTTTGTGTAATTCAAAGAAGACAACTGATTGATGATACTCTGCACAGAAACCCAGCCTGTGCAAGTTTCATAGATGTAAGTGCTGTCAAGTGCTTAAGAACAATTCAATATGGTTTTAAGTCAAAAGAATGACACAGATATGTCTAGACAAAAGAATAACAACATTTCCTAGATGAAAAACTGATCAAATTTGGGATGGGGGAGACTCTAAACAAAATTATTTTAACAAAACATAAGGGCATTAGAGATTCCTATAATAAAACAGACCATTCACATCAGCATGAAAAACTGAACAAAAGGTAAGCAAGGAATTATAAAATATGCCAAAGGTGCCATGTTTTTAAAATCAGATTTGGGCTTCTGATTAGATCTAGGAGTTAGCTGGAATTTTCCTCCCCTCAAATTTCACCCCCACCCCGAAAAACTCTGTATCCAACTGACCAAGGGGGCTATTGATTATCAGATATGAAAATATCTTCTTCCCCCCTTAAAGTTGCAGATTTCAATTAAAAAAAAGAGATGCTGTCTACTGTTTTATACAGCACAAAAAGCCAACTCAGAATTGCCTTATCTTCTTGTTTTTAAGCAAAATGGCAAAGAGCGCTTAACTTATAACTGTTTTTTCCCATTCTTCAGTGGGTGGAGTAAGAACTTTATTTTCTCTGAAGAATAACAAAGGAAGCTTGTTAAACTTTTTACCATGCCAATAAGCTACATTGTAGGTAATTTACTTAATAATGACATGAAGTACTACGGAAAGTATTCAAAAACATTTTCGTTTTCTCACATCAATGAAATAAAAGTGAAAAAAATATCTACTATTTAAGAATTTTCAAGCAGTTCAACATGAATGAATTTTACCTTTCCTCATTCATTCTATATATGAAATACTGTTATCATGTGGGAGCAATAAATGCCTGAATTTTCAGCTACCACCTTAGGCAAGCTTTGACAAAGAACTATGCAATTTCCTCTTCTTTTTAATTTCCTCTTCTTTTTCATTTAAGATTAAAAGGACTAATAGTAAAGATTGAAGCTTTTATTAAACATCTTTTATGTTTGCCAAGTCCTTTAGCAGCTCCAAAGGTAAGGTTGCTTTGCCGTAAGACAGCAGGATTTGCTTTCAATGCATCAGGCAAGCATGAAAAAATCCAAGACATTAATATGACTGAGTCTTGAATTCTTAAGATAACTGCAAAAATTCTTAATAACTGTAGAAATAACAAAACCCCCAAAGTAACAGGACTTTATTATAAGGCACTACAGCAGCACTTCATTTTTAACAAATTCTGCTACACAGCAGTAAGCCTCTCAAAAGAATCTGTTCAGGCAAAGCTGTGGGAAATGTGCAGCAAACCCCAGAGTGACTTCAAGCGTTCGGGGTGCAGAGTGATGACACTGCTGAGCCAACAGCACTGCCAAAAGGAGTGATGCTGTTCTCATCCACACCACACATTTCCATCCTCCTCCTGCTGAAAACACTGCAATGCCTGATCCTATGGCACACTACCCACACAGCTGAACTGCAAACCACATACCCCGAAGTCCAAATCCCAGAAACTTAACCCTCTCTCCTGAGCATCAGCGAGCAGCCCCTGGCTTGCTTGGATCCCTGAGCCAGCTGACCCTTGGGTTGAAGCCAGATTAGCAAATATCTGATAGGTTGGCTTAGCTGCACTGTCTGATTTAATGGGAAAATACTTGCCTTTGTTTGAGGTCAAACCATAACTTTAAGATTCTGCAAAGGGTGTCAGACTAGCAGACAGTATAAAATTAGGGCATGATGAGTCTTGGCTAGGGAGTTTAAATATATTCTGTTGTGCTCTGGAATACCATCACATTATCTGCTTTATCTATTTCACGCCCAGGTCCTCTGGCACACTGAAGACTTTGAGAGTAGTTGAAACTAATTAAACTTCATTCAGAGTGGTTGAAGTTTCTATTAATCCAAAACAAAATGCAGACAGGATCAGGAGACTTATCCACTTCCAAAAGCAATAAGTAAAATGGTTTCTCAAAACAGTGGTTATGGGAGCTGCTCACGCCCAGTCTGGCCCCAGCCACTAATAACAGCCTCTATCTAACAGCTGTCAAAAAGACAAAGCCAGTGGTCTAGAGGTGAAATCAAACTCTCTCTGCACTCCCAGAGCTCACCTCCTTAGGTCAGGAGTAAAGGACACTTCTGGGAAAGCCCTGGGATTCAGAGAGCTGCTGCCCTAATTCTGTCTGCTCTACCAAATGTAGTGGTAAAAGTTCAATAGTAACATAGTCTGCTACCTCCATGTTTCTGGTAGATTTAAGTACTCTGCAAAAAAAAGGTAAAATGTTTCAGCTCCAAGCCTATTCCATAAGGAAAATGCAGTCCTTACAAAGTGTTTCCCTTGTTCCTGGCAAAATATTAGCATGAGTTTTGCTTTTCACTTTCTGTGGCCTCTCCTGAATCTTCTGATACTCTGTTTTAAAAAAGGTTTTTGTGCTGTCCTACTATCGCAGTCACAGTCGCAAAGCGAGTGAGGAAATGACTGCTGTGGTCCAATTCCTTGTTAGCCTGGGCTTACATGATCAGAGCATCAGGAGATGCTTCTACTTCACCCAGACAGACTGAATAAAAACACCTGCAAATGCACAGTCTGGTTCACAGTTCTCAGCCTAATGGAAGCCAATATTTTCAGCCAACTAAAAATAAGCAACAATATTTAGCTCCAGAAAGAGCATGCTCCTTTTTCTTTCTGCTACACACCAAGCTCCAAAGAAATCAGAAATATTTATGCAGTCTATCAATTAGGCAACTTCCTTCTCTGACCCTTTACCCTTCCTATTCTGTCTCAGATCTTTGGTATCCAAAAAGGAAATCATGCCTGGTTATTAACCACCAAATGTCCTTCACCCAACCAATATGCCACACAAGTGTGTCAGAGTTAGCCCTCACACCAACCTCAATCCTTTGAGATTACCTGCTTGTCAAGCACATGACGGCCCTTAAATACACATGAGAGGTGTCAGAAGCTACAGAAAGGACTCACACTTCACTGATTTTCTTCTATCCTGCATGTAAACTGGTATTCAAAGTTGACTTTCTAGTAGCTGTGAAGAGAAGATTTGTAGATCTATTCCTCACCTCTAAAGAATTTGCTGATTTATTTGCTTTTGGTATTCCGACCAGAACAGAAGCAGGTGCCTGATCTCAGTGGTGGAAGAGAGATGTTCAGCACCCTGGTCACACAACTTCACTGGGAGGCTGAACCTTACTTTTATGCCCCTCACAGAGGTGTTCCTCATTTATGGCCAACAGAGCTGCCTACAGAAAAAGCAACTTGAACTGTTCTGCCACAGTCTAAAATGGTACTGTTAAAAGCAGATCTGTCAGCTTTTTAAAATTGTTTTTGTATAGTTTAAAAATAAACTAGTAGGTAGAAACTTGTTTATGCTTTAAAGCATTTTTATTTTTTATAAACAGAGTATATTACTCACCTTTGACTACAGGTATCAAAGTGCTGTCATAATTTTAATTTATTAACTATACCCTACACTTGTAACACTCTTGTTCCTGTCCCAAAACGAGGTAAACAAAGGAGAATGCACAAGTGCCATATGAGCACTTGAAATATAAGCCTGTTGCTTCAGTGCCTCCATAACTGGTAGCCTAAAATGACAGTGGGAGAGTCAACCCCCTAACTTTAAGAACTAAATAGAAATCAATTGTACATTGTCTATAGAACCCTTGGTGCACTTTAGCACACACAAATACTGTGGTCAGTCACTTTGGTCTGTGATCTCAGCACCATCCCTTAATAATCATTAACAGTGTACTTTCAATGAGAAATTGAAGCAAACAAAACCACAAAAGTACAGTGTTAGTAGGTTAAAGGCAAGTTAAACAGTGCTTACCAAACACTTGGAAGCCTAGCACACAAGTGTACGTTGTCCAATCTATATCCTTACAGTCAGAACGATTCCTGATTAGCTTACAGCCACTTGGAATGTCCCCTGTAAAAAAAAGTGAATGATGAGTTATGCCATGCAAAATTTTATTTCCATAGGTGCTCTTTGAAGAGATGCTAATGCAGCAAATAGATGCACCTTAAATCCAATCTGGAATTAAATTGTAGATCCAGCGCCTTTATAAAATTCCAGATACTTGAAGCTTTACTCGGTTTTTATGAGTCACATTTCTCATTTCCCTCTTCTGATAGCATAACCTCAAAACCACTTCCCTGCAACTTGAGTACCCTGCCACTAACTCTACAAAATGCTTTAATGTAGTCTGTAATATAATAATTTCTTCTTCCTACTAGCTCCACTGATGTGCTAGAACTCAGTAAATCATTCAGGAAGCTGTGTTTTTAAAACAGTGAGCAACTACTCCCAGAGAAGCTTCAGACTGCGTGACAACTTTTAACTAGAAAAGGAAAGACTGTCTTGCAATACACCAAGCCAGTAATAATGGTTCTTTTCTTCCCTACACATGAAATTACAAGCACCAACACTTCCTTTTGATAGACTGCACTATGTAGATTTGAAACTTGTAACTTCTGACAGGCAGAAACAATATGTTAAGGCGACAGACATTTAAACTGTTGGCAATTCTTGCGTGTAAAGGGAAAAAGCCAACAATCCTCTTGGACCCAGTTAAAGCCATAGGAAGAGAGGAATAAAAAACCCCAATTTTAAAACAGACTAATATGCACTACTGATGCTGAACTTCTGGCATAACCACTATGTGTTACTTTCATGTTTTCACATATTAAAAAAAAACAAACACAAAACCATTATCACCACTAACTCATTAAACTAGCATTACTGCTTTTCTTAATTTTCACCACCACCAGCCAAGATAACGTTTCAAACAAGAAACCCCAGGAGACAACTGTGGCACTGGCCCACTGATTTTATTCCCCCAAAATAAGTGGTATTGTTGACACTAATTAGACAACTGTATCTATTATTTTCAATCTACAGAACTTTTGGCCAACATCAAGTCGTAGAGCCACTTGTTCTGTAAATCCTACACTGTTAAACTGATTTATGACCTTGTAAAGAAGTAAGCTATATTTGGCATTGCCATTAGGTAACACACAGCTCTGAATAACATCAAGATATCAGGTTACACAAGCTCAAATCAGTCCCTTTGTCAGTAAGCATTTTGTACAGTCCTGATCAAACACACTTTTCTGAATATTCTGACAGCTAATACATATTTCTGTTTCCAGTGTATTTAATTTCATACTTACAGTATAGTATTTCATAGTCTCCTGAGTTTGACATTATATACTTGTTGTCCGGGGACCAGTCAAGGTGTGTAATATAGCTGGAATGTCCCTGAGGAAGAATGCAGTAATACCAGTGTGAAACACTTGATTTTACTTGAAAGTGAAGCAGAAGTTGCACCCACAGATGGGAGAGCTAACAGCAAAAAAAATCATAAAATCACCTTCCCACGTGTCCCAGGTTGGCTGCAATTCACTTGTGTGCCTTTAAAGGCTCCTTAGTCCCATTGCCACACTCCCTAACAGCTAAACAAACACCGGCTGGGCATCCCGCCTCTCCAGCTCTCCCTTGTAAAGCCTGGCCCTCTTGGACTCCAGAATGATTTACTCCCAGAAGGCATGATGCCGAAATATGGATGAACCCCAATTTATACTGGAATTAGGAACATACACATTGCTCCTAATTGTGAAAAGCAAGTAAGTTGCACAGGATCAGTTTTAGATCCTAACAAAAAAGTGACAGATAGGATTTCTTTATTTCTCTATCCATTTAAAATAACTTCCATTAAATGCACACTCATGCAAATAACCCTTGCTCACGCTAAAAAATTAGGATACCTTGGTTAATAACCACCATGCAGAAGTACAAGATCATGGACTGGTGTTACAAGAATATACTTCCAAGTTTCTAGAAAGGCTCTGCTGTGATTTTTGCACTGCAGCACACTAGCACCAGCTTTGGAAGGTGTCTGCCCTACAGGCACTGGATCACCTTTATTAAGAATCAAAACCCTTTGGTCTAGTTGCTTAGTTTTCACTATAAACAGCACACTGAGGGTTAAGGACCTGGCTTTGGTTTTGAGGAAGAAGATAGATGCAGCTGGACAGAGTATTTTTTCTGTACACAAGCTTCTTTTGAGGAAACTAAGAGTAATAATAACAGTAATAATAAAGCTATGAAAGGCTCTAGAGAAGCCACAGATTTATATAAGGTAGGAATCATGGGCAGCAAATTAATAGAAGTGGCATCCAGGACACTCTTCCTACTGCTCCTTTTCCCCTTGTAAGACCATGTTTTCTCCCTTTCATAGTCATTCTGCCAGGAAACAAACTGCCACATTCTTGACTGACAGATGTCAATCCATGTCCCTCCCTCAGTGGGCATTACAAACAAGATGTCCCTAAGCCCCTCAGAGGGTCTCTTGGCACAGCCTGCAGCAGCCATGCCAGGGCCATGCAGAAGCTCTGCATTGGCTGCTGTACCACCCACCACACCAGCTTCTTTCACAGAGAACTCCAAGAGATCCTGATTGCTTCCAGAATTACATGCAGAAATACACCCGTGTGCCACCTCCCTGTTCCCAGGTCCTCTGCAAAAACATTTAGGAGAAAAGTTGGCCTTTATGATTTGTTTACTTATGCAGTAGTTTCTGCCTCAAGTAGAGGAACTGTGTATTGACATAAATGCTTTGCAGTCATGGCTGAGACATATGATACTGACATGCAAATCTGGTACTAAAAAAAAAAAGTGCACAATTGGCTAGGATTTTTTTCTCCCTCCCTTATTTTCCAAGTCTTCCAATTTGCAATCGAACTCCAAAATGGAAAAGAGTTGGCCAGTCATTTACTAAATCCTGACAGACATTTGGCAGCTGTTAAAATTCCTGGGGGTGGTGGGGGGAGGGAACAAAGCAACTGGCCAGGGGGCTCCAGGCTGCAAAATCCCTTCAGACAAGTGATCACCAAATGATGAACTGGAGCACAACACTGTTATCATATTTGCAATAGGAGGATCCCGTTTTCTATTAAAAATCTTTCTTTTGTAGCTGGCCACCAATCAGGCAACATTTTACTCTCTCCTTTTCTGTACCTTTATATACAATGAATGACTCATATTACTACCAGCTACGAAAACTATCTGACTAAATGGAAACTCCTTCCTCCATAGGCAGTGTTTATCTGTTTCAGACTTCAGTGATGCAAGATTCAAAATGCCCACAGCCTCTAGGACAGGCACACTAATCACTTC
Source organism: Euphonia xanthogaster (assembly GCA_034509185.1). Classification (NCBI taxonomy): domain Eukaryota; kingdom Metazoa; phylum Chordata; class Aves; order Passeriformes; family Fringillidae; genus Euphonia; species Euphonia xanthogaster. The sequence goes on along the minus strand of JAYDZK010000169.1, from coordinate 23,676,655 downwards.
AGTGTACCAAATACTTCAGAGTGGCTGTCTGAAGCCACTCCGTGACTTTCACCCTACAGCCCTCTGAGTAAATGCCCAGCACTTATTCATGTTTTGCTAAGGTGTCCCTGATGTAAGGCAAAGAGACAGCAGCAGCTACCAGGGAACTGCTGACACGCTGGAAGTTCAGCCCCAGCCCACACCTTCACACTGCTGACTGCATAGCTGGAGCCCTCAAAAAACAGCTGCACTAGTCAAAATGGTTGCTTTGGCTCATCTGAACTTCTGATCACAGCCAATATTATCCCTTGGTGTGGAAACAGGCCCACAGGTCTAGAGACTCGCCTCTCTAGCAGCAGCAGAATGCCTGGCTGTGACTCAGAGGGGATTTAAAACTAACAGCAGGCATACAGCCCTTATGAACCAGCTAATGCTGGTTCAGTAGATAAAATCCTTCTGAAAGAATTCAAATAATGTATTCAAGCTGGAAGAAACAACCAGAAGTTAACTACCAGGAGGACTGAGTCATACTATTTGGAGGTCACCCGTGAGGCTACCGAATGACAGAATGCCAGAAGGATGCAGTGCCAGGAGAGTGCTCTGGGTCTGAGCATGCCTGGGTGTCTCCCTGCTTAGCATCAAGCTGGTATGGGCCCACCAGGGTGCTGGCAGGGAGCACGGGGGAGGCACAGGGCAAGTGAAATTGGATCTGCAGCCTCACAGTGAGCTGTGGCTGCTCCACATCGCTGCCTTCTGCACTGGCTGGGAGGGTCAGGGAGCTCGGCCCCGACACAAACCGTGCTGTTGATTTTGTATTCTACACACTGTCACTCCCACTGAAAGGAAAAGCATAACAGACACCTGCTTTGAAGCTTTGACACTTCTGCCTGGGTGTAACAACGCTCAGTTCTCCCACACCAATTTTTGCAAACCTCTTTCCTGCCAAGGCAGCTGGATAGAGGGACATCCAGATGTTGGATTAAATTGCAATATGCTCTCTCCACATACATAATGCACAGAAATAAATGATCTTAAATATCTTCAAAGAGCTCACAAAGGCCTTGAAATACAGAGAAAGCTAAATATTACGTATGTTAGGATTAGCCGTCTCTGAGTGATTTTATACTCTATGGGTCAAAAATGAGTGTTGAGGTGAGATGCTGTACTAAGGTGCAGACATTCACTGCCACCCTCACCAGCTCCACTGGGGCCCTGGTCTCAGCTCCCTGGGGGCTCTGCAGGGATGGGGCAAACACAGTGCTGCTGCCTGCCCTGGCAGCCCTGTACCCCCACAACAGCTGCACACAGGCTGCTCTGACCCCAGTGCTCCAGTGTGTGTCACATTTCAAAGGTGAAACTATTCTTATGACAGAATTTGTAAATCTCATTAAGTTTCACTTGTTCTTGATGTAAATATTTTCACTAACCTTGAAAGATAACTGAACTTAAGGCCAGAATGTTAAATAACTAAACACTTAGAGAAAAATTGTCTTTTTAGCACTGGGACAACCTCATCCAATGTAACAATAACAACAGACTCCACTACCCATGCTACATTTAGATCTATTTACCCTGGGCCAGATCCCTCAAGTTCAAATTTTGTAGTAACAATTACAATTGAAAACAATGTATATTTGCAGCCCCCAGGACTACATGCTCTAATGGAATTACACCACCCTAATATTATGTTGGTTCAAGAAGTATTTTACCAATTGGAGGAAAATATCCCCAAACAATGTAATATTTTCCTTGAACAAGTTTCAGGATATAGGTACAAGGCATTTCTCCATCTTACTGCTAATTTCCCATTCCAGAGAAAGAAGGCAATAATCTAATAAACGAGTCATATCTGATGCAAAAGTGATCACTGCACACTAAGAGATGCAGTAGCCATGAGAGACTGAAGTTTAAAATCAACCAAATGCTGAAAAAACCCTATAAAATATATAACCAAAAGAGAAAAACATGAATCTGGAAAGAGTTTCACTGCTTAACATCTAAATGTACGTATAACATCAAAATGCATGTACAAGATGCAATAATCACGTAAATGATTATTCATGCTCCAAAACTTACAGTGCATTTTCCATATCTGCTATACTTTCTTCCATTTTCTGTTACTACATAGAGGTAAATAAAGTTGTCGTGGGATCCAACTGCAAGTAAGGTGCCATCTGCAACACAGAATATTTGCTATAAACAAATAGAACGCTTCTTTTGTGAATTTTAACTATTTCAGGTTTATTGCTAAGACAAAAGTTTCAGTTAAACTACTCCTTATGAATTGTACTGAAGGATTCATAACAGTTTACACTATGTTTCTTCTCAGCTGTATCTCTTTACTTTGTGGCTATGTTTTTTGGACAAGTTCTTTCACCTCTGCTTTTTTTCAGAATAAGTGTTCAATGGACAGGATATAAACCCTCAGACTGCACCAGATTTCTGAAAGCTGCTGACAGCAGGCAGACCTGAGTTTTATGTGCCATAAAAATGCAGAAGAGTATTTAGTCTACGGATAGCTTAACTTTGGAGGTGAGGACTGCAAATAAATCAACACTAAACATACAAAGATGTGGAATTTTCAAACATTAAAAGCATTTTTCTATTCTATCTTGTCTCCCTTTAAAAAAATATATGTGGACAAGAGCTGCCACAAATCACAATCAAACACCTCTAAGTGTCAATGAACATCAGTGATTTAAAATAAATGGCTGTGCTTGGCACATGTGGCAGCATCAGAGGAACATTTTGCTTGCCGACATTGCACGTGAGCCAAAAGCAAACAAGAAAAAGATTTACAAGCATGTTCTTCCATCCTGTTTTAACAGAGAGGAGTCAGCCTCTGACGATTTGTCATATCATGTCTGAAGAGGAGACTCAACACTGGTTTGGACTCCATGTAATCCCAGAACAAACACTTCACAAACAGCTCTGACTTCCAGACAGACATGAGTTTAGTTTTATGGGTTTGCATTAATGAACTTGAAAACTAACTAAAAAGGATATCAAAATATCACTGAAATATTAAGCTTTTACAGACTTTTCTGCTAACCTCTCAACTATTTGAGAACTTCTTTTGGGAGACCAAAGCTAGCATTTATTATGACAGCAGAGTTCAACATGAAGAAAAGGCTGAGAAAGGTGATGGTGATGTTTGCAGTTATAAAATTCCAGGATTTAGTACACATAAACAAATCCATAAGCAAATCCTCAGATATGCATTAAGCATTTGAAACAAATTTTTCAAAGCTGTGCCTTTTCTAAGCCTGGGGACTAGTTTAACACTATTCAACAGAACATCCATCTGGTTTATCAGAATTATTCTGACTGTACAAGTCTGCCTACCTACTGAGTAGCGCATCACTGAAAGCTGTTCGTTGCCATCAGTGTGTATCGAAACCAGATCCCTCGTTTCTGCATCCAAAACAAACCACCTAGAGAGAGGAGAATTCCAGTAAGTATCACTTCCACTAAACAAAAAAAATAAGTAAAAGAGCCATAACTGCTGCCTGCCTTCATCATCTTATGCTAGCCCCTCTAGGGCAGCATAGAGAACATCTGTTTTTAATGGAACACTTTTCTGGTTCACAAAGCAAGACAAGTTTCAGTGAACAATATACAAAAGATTTTAAATACCATTCAATTTTTTCCCCTTTCCTGAACACTGTAATAGTCACCAAAACGTCTACTGGACAATAAACAAGCTACCAAACAGAAAACATGACTGCATCTTATCATCGTTAAGCCTTAAGCTGAATTTCATTCTACTTCCCTATTTTGGAGATAAGTTTTGAGATAAAAACTGATCTTTTCAGTTTTATATAAAGCAAAGTTTAAAAAAAAATAGAAGTAGTAGATGTAAGTGGAAAACATTTCTGTACTCATTGTAAACACAAATTCTATTATAGCTTGGTATTTTTCTCTCAATCCTTTTAATTTCTATGAATAATTTTATTAAAGAAAGAAGGAATACCCAACCATTCACTGGAATTTGATGGTTCATAAACTAGCACTTTATGTTGTATTTCTTGCTTGGATGATTTATAGCTGAGGTAATTAATTGCATTTTTTATTCTTTAACAATAACTTTTAACCTGCAGTTTATTATTTATGAGGCACATGTGAGATGCTTACAAAAACTCACTGGCACACAGACCAAAATGGCCACTGACAACAACGTGTGCAAGATGGGCAGAAACTGAGCATTTTGCAATGAGTCTGATGCCCACCCAACTCCTAAATACACTGAACAATGCAACACAGAGACAATGACCATTTAAAAAAATTTGTATTCATACCCACAGATCATGAAAACAGAAGGTGTCAACATGGCTTAATACATTGGAGCTGTACTCAGAATTTAATTTCTTTGCTCCAAACTTTTGCTCTCACAGCCATGAACATATGCCACAGGAAGGTTTCTATCCCTAATGGCAAATGGCAAGTTCAAACACTGTGGAAATGAGCAAGGGAATGACACCCTGTGTCTTGCAGTGAACTCAGTGGAACATAGCTAAACCTGGCGTAAAATGAACCCCAGGAACAACATCACACATTGCTTTCTATGGGTGGGGATAAGATTCCAGCTCGTGCTCATCCAGGCTCCAACAGCTAGGCATCTGGAAAGCAGCCTGGTCACAATGGCTTAAGCCAGCTTGTAGTTAGAGAGCCACATGAAAGAAATAAAACAAAATACACATAGAAAACCCCCAACCCCACATGGCATGGACTGCTGAATAACCTGTGTGCAAGACAGACAGAACCAGTGGAAAACAGGTAATGTTTACCTGATTTGCCTCTATTGCCTGATTTATTTCCTTGTGGCTCTGCCTTACACTAACCTTGCCCTTCAGCCTTCAGTTTTCTTACCAATATTAACATTTTTGTTAGAATCTTGTTAGTCTTTTTTTCCACAGTGCCTTTGATTATGCAAGTGCTTAGTACTCAAGATTTTCTACATGATTAGTCACAGAAAGATATAATTCCCTGCAAATAGTACCACTGGAAGCATGGCAAAAAGATCTGAAAATTGCCTCAAAAAAACCCTTTTTTAGTTTTCCAGCTGTGCCTTTTCAGCAAGCATCAGGATCCACAGAAAGAATCAGTACTACCAAACAACTGATGATCAGGTCCACAGCAGGTATGTAAGAAAGTGGTAACAAAACCTGCAGTAGATCCTGTGGAGACAGCCCAAAAGGGGAAATGATCCTGGAACATTTATCATGGAAAATGTTATGTGAAAAACCCACCAAAAGCATGATGTTTGGCCTGATAAAAGACACACCACAGTAAAAAAATAGCCAAGAATGGGAAAAAAGGGACAAAATTCAGTTTCCTTTTGATGTCTCAACTTTAACCAACAAACCCAGCTTTCTTAATGCTCCATTCCTTGTCCCTGTCTTACTCACCGCTGTGCTGAAAGCTGAGCAGCACTAGAACAGACACACACAAGGTTTGGGTTTACTGAGTTCTAAACAGATTAGTCTCATTTAATATTTGCTTTAAGATTTTTAGGCTATTAATCAAATTATTAAAATATTTGTTATGGGTTTGAGATTATTTTTTCTCATGTTAATTGAGATATATGATACAGCCTTCATTCCTTGGGAAATAACTCCCTTGGACCAGATTTTCTGGCACAGAAAGCACTGCATGATGCTGCTGCATAGGCAGTAATTTTAAAACTGTTTTGTTTATCTTGAATCAACTCCATTTATTTCTCATCCACTTATACACTTACCAGGTCTCATTTCAACTCAGTTTCATTTGTATATCTCAAACCCATCATTGAACTATACAATTTCAGAACACATTAAAATATAATGGTGAAAATATAACTGCTTAAAAACTCTTTTTACTGAAGGTAAAAAAAACCCCAAAAAACTCCAAGGCCATCATCATAAACTTCTTCAATGCAGTATAAACTCGTTGCTTCAAGTAAATTAAAAATAAGAATTTAAACTGAATTTGCCAAACTTAAAGCATAACACTAAATGCTCCAGGAGAAGAGGGGGGAAAAAAAAAGTCAACCAAAAGCAAGCAACAGACTGAATGCTTTTGCCATGCAACATGCCTTGATTGTGCTTGTGCTTTAATTTAAGTTCAAAAACTTGAAGAAACACAGCCTGACATTGCTTCCCTTTTACCTGTTTAAAATACTCTTAGGCCTGTATATTCTGCTGTGTTTAATGAAGACAGAAACATTAGTTCAATTTAACGTTTATAGTTTTAAGATGGAAAGGTTCAACATGGTAATCAAATATATAAGAGCTTAGCAAGGTTTTTACTAGAAGGTAAACTTGGTTTTGTAGCCTGATATTATAACTAATGAATTTAGTGCAGACTGCATCTTCATCTTGAAGGAAACTCCCTAAAAATATTTAGCATTTCATTTTTCCAGGAAATTTTAAGGGTGTTGCACATGTCCAGCAGTTTCTAAAACCCAAACTTCAAATGGTTTTTAGGCATGAGGTTAGGTAAAAAAAAAAAAAAAGTCCAGCTGGCAAATTAAACACACAAAAATATTCACAATTTTCTTATATGCACCTTTTATCATCAAGCTTTCAACCATGAGGTATAACTAAAACTAGAACAAAAATGCTAGTATATTTAATGTGCTCCTCTTACCTTTCTAATGCTATGAACAATCTGTTTTTTCTTCTACTTGGTACATTGGTACTCCCTTCCTGGGAGATGATACCAAGACAGAGTTTGACTATGAAATAATGTAACTTTTTTCTCCCACTGTAAGAATCCCAAGTCAAAAAGACTCAGTTTGTGCTTTGACAGCTTGCAAAGGCACGATGACTTCAGGAAGAATAGGAACAGTTCAGTATCACTTCAGTGCAGCAGTGTGCCATGCTGAACTCTATCTCACACAAAAATCAATATACCAGTCTGTTCACTTGCCTATCCACCTCAGTTTAAAAGGCTGCAAGTATGTTTGATTTGGGAAAGACAAAGATCTGTACTGTATCTGTCTTAAAAAGAAATGTAACGTGCGCATAACATCGAAATATATGATAATTGGAACAGACAATAAGGAGTGCTCATAGAAACCCCTGCAAAAAAATAGTTAAAAAAAATAATAAATCAAGATTTGGGCTTTCATTTAACATTTCATGTTAAAAAGACCAAACCAGCCTAACAACAACCAAACAATTCTTCTGTCTTTGTCTAACACTTATAAGATCTCTGCCCCCTTCTACCATGCTTTTTAGGCTCCATAACCTCAAGCAAAAAGAATAAAAAGTAAATTAACTCCAATTATAAGGTGCACTGTAAAAGTGCCTCCTTGGCACTTTTTGTCATCACAGCTCAGCTGGAAGGCGTTTACCTGCCCGAGTGGGTTCCTATGGCCACCACTGCTCCGCTGGGATGGAAATCCGCACAGTGCCCGGGTTCCTGCACAGGGAGGCACAGACAGTTACTGCCCTGCCCGCATCCCCAGGGCACAACACTTCTCCTTAGACCAAAGCCGTCCTGAAAGTCTGAGCTGAGCTGACACCAGGAAAAACAATCACTTAGCAGCATGCTAACCTCAGACAGCTAGCTCTTCTCTCAGAGAATCAGTGACATGCACTGCAAGAACACCTTGTGAGTAAGAGGCAGACATTTCTGTGTAAAAACTGATTTTGCTTGGATATTAGCAGAGAACTAGCCCAACTACAAAATGAACGACAGTAAGGAAAGGATATCTAAAGTCAAACCTTCACAAATGTATGATACCCTCTTCAGATTGTTTGAATAACAGGGAAAAAAAAATAAACTGTAACAAGAATATAGGACTAAGACTTATTCAAGTTGGCTTGTCAAAATGACACCAAGCAATGGCAACCAGATTACATCTTACACAATGTCTGAATCTTGCCAAGTTTATCAAAGCTTCAGAGAGCTGTTTTTAAAAGCATAACTGCAGGATTTTTGTTTGCAATCAGGTGGGAAAAGAGTGTTTCAGAGATTAAATGCCTTTTCTAATTTTCAAGCTTTATATTTAAATTAAAGGGTTGACATACATCTAGCAGCCTGGTCCATTCCAGTGTGTGGTCCACAGAGCTCCACATACAAACTTGCCTATCTTGGGCACATGTTAAAAATAAGTCTTTGAAAGGATGAGATGCCAGTCCCCAAAGTTCATCTGTATGTCCCTAGAAAGAAACCACATGTGATTTACCAACTAATAAAATTAAGATTCTTAATATAACACACCAGCAGAGAAAACCTTTACATTTATGGATTATACTTCAAAAAAACAAGTTATGCTCACCTGTACCTCTACTACGAAACCATCGTTAAATGTTCCCCTCAAAACAAAGTTTCGCGAAGTACCCACTAAAAACTGATCAGCTTTTCCTTCTGCTACTGCTCTGATGGTTCCATACTGGTCAGGAACCTGGGAAAAGAAACATCTGACAAATCACATCAGGCATCTTGATAGGTCACAAATAGAGCACAGTGACAGTATCAGAACTGGAGTTCTCCCAGTAAAAAGGAACAATCCAATTATTATAACCTCCATCAGGGCTTGACCTGAAACCTCCCTCATCTATTTGTTTAGTGCAGGCATACAAGATCTTATTCCAAGACAATTACAGTTACATCATTTTAATAACTTCAGTAGAAAAAAAATTACAAATTAAATTAAATAGCTTTTAAGTGTCAAATGCACTCCACAGCCTTACAACTCATCTTATAAGGGAAGGAATAATACACAGTTACTATTTACTTTCCAAAACAGGTTTTGAAAACCAAGAAAAATCTTGGTAAAGCACACAGTAAATGCTTCCTGATTTTCTTAATGTTTCCTGATGAGCCTGAAGTAAATGTTCATATGCCTTATGTTAGCAATGATTCTGAATTTTAATGACTGTTTATTGCAGGCTTGAATTCTAAGGCACTGCTTTTTTTACAGTGTGCAATTGTTTGTTTTCTAAACTATTTCATTTGAGAAAATACACTAATATTAAGTGATAACAGAAGATAGAAAAATCAACCTGTCAGGATTCTGGTAATGTAAAAATTAGCTTTAACATAATATTATTAACAAAAAGAAAACAGACACTGTTGAATATGAATAGAGTGTGTTAATTAAGCCTAGGAATTGTATATGATAGTCAGTGGTTACCTTCACTGCCATGTTTTCTGAATGTCAGTATTAGATTCAAGGCAGTAACAAATCCTAGATTGAACTTACATAAGTATTAGGAAAAAAATGCTACAACAAATGGAAAATAGGTAAGTGGAGTAAACCAGGGTTTAAAGAACTGTTTAAGTAGAACACTTTATTTCAAGATAAAGGAAAACTCAAGTTTTTAAAGTCCAAAATACATGACCTTTTCCAGTTCATCCCCACTGACCTAGCACTGCCATATTGCCGAATCACAAAGAACAGACACATTCACTGAACACTGGGTTAAGGCTAAATTTAAAAGAAGTTCCTCATCGTAGTTTATTAAACATTAATTATTACTGAACTCCAATATGTATCATACCCCTTGTTTACCTTATGTCAAACATTCCACTAAAACCCTTAAATGCTGGTGACACTGTCTTTCTCCAGAGAGGCAACTTTTAAAAACACAGGCAATACTAAAGAATATCCAAGAAATATCCTCAAACATCCTCTCAAACAGGATGAATTAAAAAAGCTCCAAACAACTAAGGAAGGGTTTTGAAGAAAGAAAACCCTTAACATTTCTGTTCAATTTAAACACAGGAGAACTGAAGTCTCATATAGGCTCATTTATAGGCTAAAATTTAAACACTTTTATAATAAAACGTTGTAATCCACTTAAAAAAGAGCAACCAGAAGGCTGCATCTTAACTTCCCCTACTAAGAGTCTTGCTAGCCAATACCTTCTTCAAGGCAATTTCCTTGTCACTCTTGCTTTCTTACCTCAATTTCCCTTTCAGGATTCAAATCATGATCCCACAGGATGATCTTTCGGTCTTTTCCACCTCCAGTTAGCAGCATTCCATTCCTCATTTGACAGAGTGTGAACACACTGCCATCATGAGCTTTGATTTGTTTGCTTATCTGATATACTCCTATAAGCACAAAAAAGAAAATCAGAAAGAACACTACTCATTTTTTCACCTGTGGTTTACAAGAAGCTCTGCCTTTAGGCAGAAGAATAAAAGAAGTGTATAATAATAATAATAATTACATTTGGACTGTCAGGCTCTTAGTATTGCAAACACAAGGTGGTAGTGTTTTCTTACAGGATAAAAAGATAAAACAAAAGGCCCGTCTTTCTGAAGAAAAACTTTTTTAGATTGACTGTCCTACAAAATGTGAAGGCAAAACCAAAACCAACAACTGGCAGAATGCTTTCATTTCTCTGCTTTCCAAAGGAACACAGTTTTTCCAGATGCAAGAGAAACTGTCTTTTAGAGTAAAAAAATATTTAGCAAGTCATTATTAAACAAGAAGTAAAGCTACTTTATCAAAAGAAACTAGAAGACTTGTTGTCTATAGTCTTTTGGGAATAAGAGGCTAATTATTTATAGCAAAGTTTCCAGGATGCATGAACCTAATATCTAAAGCTGGATATGTGCTACCACACATAAAAATAGTACAACCAGCATTTGGCATCTATCAAGACAGCAGTCTACCCAAAGGAAAATACTTGGAAGAATGAAGGAGATGAGAAAATTAAACAAGGGTAGCAAAAGAAGCCTTTTGCATTCTCATTGGGTCTTCACATCAAAAGAACTGATGTTGGAAAGTAATTTAAAAAACCTAAACAAAACAAGATTCTGGTGCTGCATGTTTTCAAATAGCAATCACAGAAAAAAAGTGGAACAGCACCCAGCTATGAGCTGAACTTTGCTGACTCCGCCTATGGCTCAAGTCAGCTCAAATCAGTGTGGTCCCACACCGTGAAACAGAGTAGGAGATCAAGTCCTGTGACCAATCTAATGTGATAAACCAACTAAAAACCTCACCGTTAGTTAAGCTAATGTAAATAAATATTCTATTTGAAAACGCTTAGGTTATACTGAAAAAAGGTTATTTTTGCACAAAAAATTAAAAATTAAGTATCAGATAATACTTTGAATTACTTTTCCATTGCAGTTTACTTGAAAGATGAGAAAAAGATTTACCTAAAATCAGACTCTACTGTTAAAAATGCACTTTTTACATGAATGTTTTCCTGGCATACCAATTTAAACCAGAGTGTTTGAAAAAGCTGCCAAGTAAAATGAATTATCATTGAATTTATGAGGGCTCAACTGTGCCAGGTCTGCATATGTTGGGTAACAAATCATTTTCCCTTCTTTTTTTAAAAAGCTTTGCTCTAAAGAGTTAGCTCAATTTCAAATTTCAAAGTTATTTTTTTAAAGTATATCAAGACTTGAGGGTCTGCTAAACCAGAAACCATTATTCATGTAACTGCTACAACTAAGCATTGTAATTGTACTTCACATACAAGTCCTATTAATGTCATCTCCACCACTTAATGGAATTCCTCTGAGACTAAGCATGGTGCACCATAAGCCTTAAGAGGCAAAGACAGCCTGCAGAATCCCTAAACTGATCCTACAGCCTTTTTCAAATCACCAGACCAAAGGAAAGCTGATTAACCACATTTTTTAAAAATGCAAAAAATTTAGATGAAGTAGTTTTCATTTATTTCATGCACAGTCTCATTAATTACAGAGAAATTCCAGACTGCTCTTAAGTCAGCAAATTCATAGGACTTGTAGAACTTTAGTACCACTTGTTACTGACAGGAAGTGTTTGCTCGGAGTCAGGCCTATTTCTCTATTCCTTCCATAATGCCATTCTTTAGGAATGCCTTCTAGAGACCATGTAAAATCTGTGATTAACCCCAAACATGTCCTACCTTTAGCTCCTTTTCCTGGAGTAGCTTCTACAGTAGTTTTGCCCCATATAAGTATTATCCCACCTGAGTCTCCAGTGAGCACATCACCATTTCCCAAGAAAGCCAAACACTGAACAAATTTGGGTTTCTCATATTTCTGAAACAAAATAAGCAAGAGAAAGGGATAATTGCTCGTACTTGTTACATAATTAGAATAATGCACCCACACTCTTACACCCTGCATACACACAAGCAGAATTTAGCCTTTTTTTGTATGTTTACCTCTCTGATCAGACAGTATAACAAAGCAAATGCACAAAAAATGTGATTTCCATTGATTTAAAACTGTCCTGGTATCAAGATATTGTTACCCCAAATATTCCTTGCTTCCTTGATAATGAATTGCCACTCCAGGTCCAGAAAAATATATGAGATTTGCCACATGTTATTATGGTATTTGCATCAGTGGGATGGAATTCCACAGCAAGAACAACTTCATTTGTAGTCTGAAATAATAACAGAAATAATATTTATTCAGATAGGACATTAACTACTAGAAACACATGTAAACCCCCAAGTTTCAGAACAGAGATACATAAAACCAGGTAGCTCATCATATGCTTGAAAGTCTTTTTTAAGTGTTCTGTGCTAAGTCAGCTGTCTGAATGACTACACATATAGTTTTATATATATTGATTTTTCACCTGCATAAGAGATCTTTATTAAGTTTCGGTACACAAGTTAGGGTTTTACATTCCCTTTTAAATCACAAAAAACTTCTGCTCTCTCGAATAGCTAAGACTTCTGCCAAGAAAAATGAATAATGTATAAAAGACATTTTTTTGGATTGAAAAATCCTGCTTAGTTTTTACACAGACTATTTGCCATTCTGGATATAAAAGCTGTGACACAGGCAAGTAAGACAAGGATAATATTGTAGGATTATATCCATCATTCTCTTCCTGAAATTGTGTAAAGATTCTTTTGGGTTCTTTGCTTTCCTTTCCTCCTTACAAAGAAGAAAAAGAGAAGTCTGCATAACTCAAAACTTTGAAACATCGAGTCCCACCTTTGTATTTTTACTGGCTGTGTGTACTTCTACTGAATTACCAACATCTTAAAGTATTTCATATTTTACCAATAGATTTCATAAATATAACAAACTGATTGGTCATTTACTTAACGTCTAATATATATTCAACCAAACTGTCTTTGAAGACAGTTCCAGTCTCCTGCAGGCAGTGACTACAAAACAAGAAAGCAAAGGCATTTATTTCTACAGGACTTCAAAACAGGCTGCCCAGAGAGGTCGTGGAGTCTCCTTCTCTGGAGGTACTGAACACCTGCCTGGGCATGATCCTGTGCAACCTGATTTGGCTTGGGGCTTGGACAGATGATCTCCATCAGTGCTCTCCACCTTTAGCAGTTCTGTGATCTATACATAAGGGAGCTGTTAAACCACATCGTTGAGGGCAACTTTTCCTACGTCACAACTTTTGGCTTACTTAAAAAACAATCTCTTGTTGTTTTTGTTTATAGCCATATTTATTGAATTCTGTTTCTCACAGAGTTTTCACATGACCAAATCTGCTATGTCAAAAAAATCATTTGGAATTTAAGGACTGAAAACCTTAATGGAGTTCAGCTAAGAAACAGCTTTTGCTTTGCATTCCAACTCAAGGGATGCAACTCTGCTCACACCGTCTTCCGTGGAAGGTGCTTAAGATACTGTAAGACCAAGTCCTAGACATGACTAAGTTCTGAAGGGCAAGCTGTCCCTGCCAAATAATTTTTAGCCAATTCTGAAACACCAAGGAACTCCCCTGAGTGAAAAAACAGTCAAAACACAATGTCAGTGAACAGGAAATACAAGGCATATGCCAAATAGTTTCACATAAATATCAAAAAGGAAATGAAAATACTGTTATAGAATTAAATTAAAACTTGTAGAATACAGTTAGTATTGGTCAACATAATCTAGAGAAAACAGGTCAGACCAACATGATTTTGTTACCTGAAATGGCAAGTTTTTAATGATATAGACATATATGCTTGTGGAGCATGACTTCTAAAAATAGACCAATACTCAGTTCCCCATGCATGAAGTATTTGCCTGCTTGATACTGGAAACACAAAGGATTGGGTATTCCCAGGGAAATTAACTTTATGTAAGCACTGAGTGCAACACCTGTGAAAACATCTCATTGTTCTGAAATTTGGAAAGTTTCAAAAAGAAACAGAAAAGCAGACGACTGCAATCCACAAAAGTACTTACGTCAAATGAGAACAGACATATACAGAGAACCAATAATCGGAATTTGATTCAGACAAAATTGAAATATGGAATGTCTGTAAGTAGTTTATTTTTTTAAACAACTACAGACTGAATCATCAGTTTAGTTTCTTTAAGTTCCCAGGATTTATTTTTTTTAAATTAAGAAACCATTAGACAATTGCTTTATTTGCATTGGCTTTTAAGGATGAGTAAAATGCAATTCCAAACCCTTCAATATTCCAACCGCTTCCAATAAACAAATTAAGAATACATTTCTGTGGAACCCTTAAACAAGCCAGCAGTATTACACAGTTGCAGTTTCCAAGTAAGATGTCTCACAAACTTGTATGTATGGGAATAAAACCACTTGTATTTCAGAATATTCATGTGCAAAAATTACCTTTATCTCTGCTATTTTTGATTTCCTCTGCCAATCCCACACAGTAAGCATATGCTCGTTAGAATCATCAATTACACACAAATGAGTACCAGAATCCTAAAGGAAAAAGGAAAAAAAAAGAAGTACTGACAAAGTACCTTCATACCCATTTTAGAAACAGGGCAAGGCAGACGTATTTTAAAAAATCCACGAAATTAACCAAGCCCTTCTACAGTAATTACAATCTCAATATATACAGGAAATTTTCCTTTTTTTCTTTCTTAAAGACAGACATAAATTTTTGTATAATCTCATAAAAAATGATCATGCTTCAAATAACAGTCTAGGAAAGCTTTAAAAGTATCTAACCAAGTCTTTCCTCTGGTTTTGTTTGTTTTCATGCTGGGTTTTTTGTTTGCTTTTTTTTTTCTTGTTTGCAATTTCATGCTGACAGCAAAGAGATTTCTTCTGCTATTCTTGTAAATATTTTGTTTTTCCTCAGGTCTTAGAGTACAGACACACAACTCCACTTGTGGTTTTTTTTTCCTAAATGCCACCATCACATAGACACAACTACATCATCAGATTCTGTAAGCATCATTTTTTCCTTATGGATCATAAAGCATCAGCATTTTCATCATGTAGTTGGTAAAACTGCAGCCGAGGTAACACTTTCTGAACAAAACAGTGCTTACAGAGGAGGTAGAGCAGCATCTTCAGTATTAAATAACTGAAACCACTTATTTTGAACAACTTTACAACAAAATGGTAAATATATGGCAACATGTAATTAAAGGAACAGAGGCAAAAATAACCCTTAAAACCATACTCCCAGCAATGCATACTTGCAAAAACCAGCTGTTTCAAGGAATTTGTATTAAGATTTGGAGGAGACTTTAATTATCATAAATTTGATTCGTGCACTTCATTCTCTAACAAATTATGAATATAGAAGTGGCTAAAGCTGTTATTCCCAAGCACTATTCTGAGCAGTAATATGCAAATATACGTGTGAATTATTAGGTGGGAAGGAACCCTGAAGACAGCATTGGCGCTGTACGCTGCTCTTGGGGGGGTTAATAAATCCTGTGGTAAACACACAGTTCTAGATATTGCACATAAACTGTTTCAGTCCAGTGAGCAATCATGTGAGATTCTAATACAAAATCTAATTCAGTTTCAAGTGCAAAACAGAATCAATAAAAACTAAAATCCAGTCCCCCAAAAATTCCCTGCGTTTTTTGTTTTTGCTTTTAAAATGATGGAATGCACTCTTATTCACACTGGAAAAGACCTCTATCCAAATATGTAAATTAGTTAGTATGGTTTGTTGGAGTGACAGGAATGCCAGCACTCCTTTCACATTATTTACTGAAACACAAAATGTACTACATCTAACACAGCAACATTTCAATGCTATGAAATTTCTTTCAATTGCTTGCTTTCTTCCAATCGCTAAGTGAAACTGCAGCGAGAGAGTGCAGGAATTTCTTTTCAACAGGTCACCCAGAGACACTGCTGAGTTTCCATTCTTAGAGATTCCCAGAAGCCAGCTGGACCACAGCCTGAGCAGATTGCTCTGACAGAACCTGCTGTAAGCAGGACAGCGCATGAGGTGATCTCCAGACATCCCTTCCCACCTCAGCTGCCCTATAAATCTCTTCCTCTATTAGCAAAATACTGCAGACATTGTTTTTCTGCATTTTCCCTTTTTTACTTATATTAATTCCTCTTGATGGAATGCAAGATTCCAGTCTGGGTTTTCAGGAGGTCTGACATGTCTCAGTCTTTTGGCAAAAATGCAGTAGCAGCTTAAAGATCAAAATAAAAACAAAACAAAACAAAAAACAACAAACAAACAAAAAAAACAAACAAACCCCACCAAAAAAAAAAACCAAAAAACAAACCCAACTCATTTCCAAATTTGAAATGAGAACTTTCTGAATGCCAAGCAGTGCATCTCCATGTGCTACCAATTTTTCCTGATAAATTCTATGGGTCCAGTAACAAAGACCTCTATTTATTTTCTGTGTAAAAGAAGAGGCAAAAAGTGAACAAGCTATTCCTTGGGAAAAAACAGTACAAGATAATGTAAGTTTGTTTTTGTTTTTTTTTTATTTCCTGTTGGTGGACAAAAACCTACTCCAGCTGTGAAAGCAAAAAAGTTAACCCTCCTATCAGAACTGTCTAAATTTTGCCTTCACAAACCTCACAAACAAATTTGGTTTTAATATCAAAACAAAAAGAACCAAGCTCCTCACAAACAAAACCAAACCACCATACCCAGCGTGGACTTCAATTTCTACTTAAGGTTTTTTTTTGCCTGCTATTTATTTATCGTGCTGTTTGGTTTTACATGTGCCATTTCCTGTTTTCCCAGCTGTCAGCTGCTTTTATAAAGTATACAGAAACTTTAGTGACATACTTTTAATAGCAAAAGAGATCAGCTAGACAACCACATGGAGAATCTTCAGAGATGCTCTTCCCATTTCCACAGGACCTGCTGTGGAACACCCCGAGGCAGCGCGCCCATCTTACCGCTTTGGAAAAATCCAAGCAGCCCACGCCGCGCTCAAAGGTGCCGAGGCCGATCACCTGCAGCGTCGCCAGGCTCACCGAGTCCCACACTCTAACATGGGGCTGCAGGGGCTGCGTGGGAAAGCAAGGGCACAGAGAGGTCACAGCAGGGAAAGCACTGCGGGCTGGCACCTACCGCAGGACGCTGCCTGCAGTGCAAACTGCAGAGTACAGGCTGGGTGACCTGTGCTGGTCATGCTGCTGGGCACTACCCTCAAAGTATAAAGGGGACAGTCAAGGCAATGCTGCTCCTTTTGTCTGGGCTACCAACGTGGCAGCAGTGCCATCGAGGCAGCTAAGTGGCATTTGGTAGTTGTGGAAATACTTCAACCAATTCAAGGAAGTGAATAAATAATGGAAGAGTCATCTTGCGTGTGACACCCCAGACTAGTGATATTATGCAACAACTGAAAATAATAATCAAATCTGGGCTTATATATAGAAATTAGGAAATAAAGAAAAGAAACAAACCCTGGTGCACTGAGCCTTTTAACCACCACCAACCACTCAATGAAAATGTCTGTGTTTATATTTCACACAAGCTTAGAAATAATCACAAACTAACGGCATTCACCACTGAAAGTGACAAATCTTTGTACTGATGGGAAAACAAACCAACCAGCTCTAACAAGATTCAGAAAAATGCTCAGTGGAAATCATGTATACAAAACACCCCACATAAATTTCTTACAAAATATAAAAAATTAAGTTGAACACCTGAAAAGGAGTTATATTTAACAGGCTTCTACACTTTATAGCATCTGTCTTTTTTTTCCCCCTCTGTCTATAACATCATGAAAATAATCCAATTATTCAAATTCTGACAGAATTATGCTAAGAGGTGGAGAGCAGCATTTAAATACACTTGCTCTCAAATGAGCAAGTTTATAGGAAAGTTTGGCATACTTTATTTGGCATACTTTCCATGAATTCTCAAAGTTGGTTTTCCTCTTCCATGAAGCCTTAAGACTATCCTGACCCACAGAACTGAGGATTTGCTCTCCCTTGGGAGAACACATATTGAAAGTAATACAACAGAAATGATTTGGCCTTATAAATCAGTTACAAGCTCCACGTTTGCTTGCAAATATGGGACTTCATGAGCTTCTGCTCTTTTTAATGTATGGTTGAGTGTTTCATTGCCACTGTCTTTTGCTAGAGATACAGTCTGTTACCTGAGAAACTCAAAATATCTCAGCAAATGCATTGCTTAACATAAACTTCAGACAGAAGGTGATGATTAAAAAACCCCAAACCACTTTTTCCTGATTTTCAAAACAAGATACTACTGCTCAACAGCTCTATTACTTACCCTTCCATCTTTATCCACTCCAGCTAACTGTCCTGTTGCAATTCTAATTTTGTCTGGATGAACTGCAAGACTAAGACAGACAGAAATATGACTTGCTTTTGCTGTCATACGTCTTCAAAACTGAGAGGTGTTTTGAAAATTTTTTTATTTGCTTCTCAACAAAAGCCCATGAAGACACTTATGATCCTAAATCCCACTTCTAAGGAGACAACTTGAACGCTTCTCATCAGATATTTCATTCCACACTGTATTGACTGCTTGCTGACACACAACCAGGAGTGCCAGAAGAGCCACTTTCACATGTGCCCTGACACATCTCAGGTTTGCACTACACTGGGAGACCACAATCTACATGGTCTGTAGTGAACCTCCTACACATAGTTACGTGCCTTATTTATAAACACTACGGTGTATTTTATGCCTAAACCTAGAGATGTCATGAACCTGGGGGGAAAAAGACAGAAAAGCTGGCTGAGGGCTTGCCTGTGCACCCAGGAGTCAGGGATTACCACCACTTGAAATGAGTTACTGATGTAATTATACTAATGCAGTGTGGTGCACTACTAGTGGAAGTAAAAATGTGCCCTTGCTTATCACATTTTGCTTTGGAGCTCATGTGAAAAAACATATTTTAGAGAATACATCCTCTCAGTCCTTGGGATTTTTTTGACCTATATTCTTAATTGCTTTCTCTGTAAAACTGCAACGGTGAAGAAAGCCACTGAAAGAATAAAGGGGGCCAGGGCAAACCTGAAGAGGTCATAATGACAGACACCAAAAAATTTACAATTCAGTTCAATTTTCTGAATGAAAGTGGAGAACACAGACTGGCAGCATTCCTCCCACAGGAAGCAATTACACAGACAAGAGAAGAGAGCTTTAGATGTCAAATTTTCTCCAGTCAGGTACTGCACAGTAGAGAATTTATGTTCACTGCCACATTTTGTGCACTACTCTTCAGACTGACCTAGCAAATTCTGTAACTGCCTGACACAATGACGATGCTTCAATTTTCCTTCTCTATTTTTTTTTTTTTTGCAAACATCTTTCTGATTTTCCTGACTCTCTTTATACTTGGATCATGTATCTTTCTCAAAATGAGAATATGACTGCTCATTTTTTGACACAGTTTTCTAGTTCTCCTTTAAGACTGCATTTTTGCTATACTGCATTTAAACAACTGATTTAGAGTCAGGCTAACAACACTTTTTAATTTCTGGGACAACTATTTGGAATAATTTATGCAAAGATCTTTTTCAACCTGGCACTCTTAGACTGTATACATATCCCCCTGTTTCACATTTAAACCAGACATCCTAAGCTAGCATGGACTGCTCTGACACCATTTGTTTACTACAGTGAAATCTACTGGGACTGATTAAACAGGAAATAACTACAACTACGGTGACATTAATTAACTTGTACATACAGCAGGAGAGGAAAAGAAATATTTCTGCATTATTACCCACACACTTCCATGCAAATGTTGTGTACTAACCATTTAACACAGTCTGTGTGACCCAAGTAGTGCCGCTGGGTTCTCTCCTCATAGTTAAATAGTACCACCACTGAGGCTATGAAATACACAATTTCTCCGGTAGGAAGGAGGTAAACATTGGCTCGACAGTCTCTTCCACGATACCCATATCTGTATTTTTTTTAGTTAAGGATTTCATAATCACTGAATACCAGAAAAACCCCAACCAACTTCTTGGGTTTTTTTCCCTTAAAGGATTCTTGGGGAGCTCTCACATCAGCAAATGCTCTGTAAGGTTCTTCCTCTGGAACTACAGCACAATTTCACTAACATAGTTTAAAAAGAAAACAAAAAACTCCCACACAACTCTACTTCAGGAACCCAAATCCCTCAAGAAATTATAATCACTGATGTTAAAAATAAAATATGGTAGAAGTAAAGAAGGAGTAGTATTGTAAAAATTTTCATGTGAAATTTCATTAGGTAACAGCAGGACTCGCTGTTCTAATTTATCATTTTTTTACAGCAGCAGAGCTGTGTACCAGTAGGCTGGGCAGCAAATTGCTGCTTTCATTTGGCCTGTTAAAACAATTCCTAATGCCCTACAGAAAAAGGCAAGCTTCTGCACAGCAGCTGCCAAGTTCAGAAAAGATTTCTTTACACTGTTTTAAGAGTATTTTTTAAACAAACCAAACTTAAAAGGAATTTACACAGTAAAAATATTCTATCCAAATCTACCCAAAATATATAAAAGGCATGTTTTCTGTAGGAACATGCATACAGTTCCTAATGACATTCAGAAGTTTTACACACTGTGAACGAGCCCTGGTTGGCACTGATCAAACGTTGTTACAACTCATTATTTCTTTGGAACAGGTGCACTTCTCCTCCTCTAGACTATTAATGTGGCTGCCTGCCTATATTTCAGTTCCCTGGGTCACCAGGAACAATTAACATCATAACTCAGACTTTAACATCTAACTATGTAGCCCCAAAAATATTATTTTCCTGTTATGTCGTGCACTTCAGAGAGCTTTCCACTTCATTGCCAACTAATACACCTGCAACAGCAAGAAAAAGATGGGAAACACATTATCCAACTTAAAGGATTCCAGCTTCAGGTCCTGGTTGTTAAGGTAAATAAAAGGAAGTGAAAGGCCCATGTGGAGAAAACTGGATGGATGAAGATGATGAAGATGGCCCTTCCTCATAAATGAAGGCAGGTGCAGTAGTTCAGGTCTGGGAATATCTAAACTGGTATCTCCTAATCTTTATTCTCCATGAAAAAGGGCCACCTTTCTATCAAAAATAGCACCGCACCCCCAAAAATGCCCCACTACCCTTCCTCTTCTGCAGTGCCACCAGACTAGAGGAACACTTGCAAAACTAAACCCATGCTGTAGCAAAACAATAGTTCAAAGAGGGACACTGCATACAGTTGCCAATTAAACCCCTCTGGAGTGTGGAAAACAAAACAGATTCATATCTTGCTGCCTTCCGTTTAGCAGGGAAGAACACAAAGGCTCCTCTGAAGTAGAGATTATTCACTGGCTTGCTAAGCAAACGATATTCAGAGCAATGCTGGTACAACACAGTGCTGAGGGCAGAAAAAAAGGATGCCTCTGCTTCTCCTCCATTACTATTTACTTCTCCACTCCATTTTCCTCTTTCTTCTTTTAAACTCTGATGGAACTAAAAGAAACCTCCAGAATGGCCTTTTACAAAAAATAACAAACTAAACTGAACTTTCAAAAGCAATGGGCTACAAACCAATGAAAATATTTTTTCTATCCTGAAGCATTAAGAATGCTATTTTAAATACCTTCTCAGAGGAGAGAGGCAGAGTTTGCTTATCTGCTGTACACAATGGGGAATGTATTGATAAGGATTTAGTAAGATGGACGTCTTTGAACATTCATCCTAGAGAAGTATTAATGATTTACACCAACATGTCTTTCCAAAGCATAAGTCTCCCGTGCTTAGCCAAGCTAGATCTAAATACTTTGGCACCCACCACTGAGTTCCGACATTCTGAAACGGTGAGGAAACTGTGAGGAAAAAAAAAATTACATTTTCTCAGTACTTTCCTTTCTTTTACCCCTCCTACAAAATAAAGTACCAAAGAGTGGCTGCATTTTCTAGAAGCACATTTTTTTACAAACACCTAAAGGAACCACCTGTTTTGTAGGACAATTTTTTTTTGCTTTCTTCATTCTCCATTCCAGACTATCTTGAGTCAATAAAAGAGGGGTTGTTGCTCCACAGCATTTCTTTCCTGCTCCACACACCCAGAACAAAGCAGCAACACAATTAACACAACAAAATTAATGCAATAATTGACTGTATCTCTTCACAAAAAGGGGTGACACAACTTTGATGCTTGGTTTCTACTAAATTTCAATGCTAATATTTCAGTGAAACTGATGATTAAATCAGGGAAATTGAGAGATAGTTGCCTTGATATTGTGATTCTTTCTCAACAGTTACAAGGACTGTTTTGTCACAACATTTGATATGTTTAAAACCTTTAAGTTTTGGGGTTTTTTTGTTTGTTTGTTTGTTTGAACTGGCTAAAAATAGCTACTGCCCTCAATGAAAAGTGATCTACCATACACCAGATTTCAGCAGTATATTTACAACTGTCTTCAATTATTCTTAGAAAGAAGAGCACTACTGCTAAAAATAATCTCATAAAACCGAGTCTGAAATACCCTCCTGAAACTGAGCTCCTATACACTGGGAGAAAGAATCTACAAAGTCACTGTGAAAACCTGCACTGACTGTGACCTCTGAAGCTACTAAAATAAGCCAATTTTGCTATTCCTAGGAATGTCAGATATGCTTTAACGAGTTCTGAAGTGCAGTAGCAAAGACTGCACTACAAAGTAGGGATACTCAAACTAAATTATTCAACTTCAATGATATCACTCAGGAACCAGACACAGTCAAAAGCTCAGATTCCCCCATGAGCTGCTTTACCTTGCCAAGCAGCTTAGGCATTTCTTCAAATGACAATAATCTGCAAGGCAGACAAAAGTTCTATTTCCCTAGCTGAATCTACAGTTCAGGGTCAGGAGTTGGATAAACCTAATGGAAACATCTAAAAAGGAGACCCACCCCCCACCTCCCAAACCAACCAATAAACCAAAAAAACCCACCCCAATAATCTGCCTGGTGTTTCCTTGCAGTTGGTCATAGTTGACCAGAATTTTACAGAAGAGTAATAACAAAGGAAAACCTAAATATAAAAATCATCCAGAAGGCAGGAGAATTATAAGAATTCAAAACAAAACCTATGAATGGAACTATTATTCAACACTCAGTTGAGCTTTCAGGTGACATCAGTAAAATACTCAGTAAATCATTGTCCCCATGCCTTTTTAATAAGGTGTACAGGGTTCAGTTTGCCACCATATTTGCAAGATACGGCTACCTTGCAGATTTGTTCCCCTTGCTAAACCTGAGCCTAAAGGAGCAGGTCTGCTGCTGCTGCATTTTCCAACTGAAGAGCAATTTTTCAAGTTCAAATTCATAGAGACCAATATTTAGTCCTCATAAATTTTACTGCCTTTTCCTCATTTTCTTCACCTTTCCATCTAAAAGATACCCTGTACTCATAAATATACTGGTCTGATTTGGGATGACATTTCCCTTAAGAGATTCCAAAACATATGGGCAGTCTCTTTCAATTAGATTTATTTCACTTTCATTAGACCTCAGCAGCCAATTGGTTTAACCTGAACTTAAGGTTCTTGGACATTAAATGTGTCCACACTGGGATTTGCACCTACTTAACTGAGGGTGTGATTTCATGATCAGTTTTCATCAGGCCAAACTGCTCACTGATGCTGGAAAAGCCCAGCTGATGTCCTCCAGTATGCCAATTCCAGTCCTTGCATATTTGTGAGGCAAATCAAACGAATGTATTGGTCCTGCTTGAAAATTAGCTTCACGAAAAGAGACTCCATTTCAGCCAGATCACTGACTGACCCGATTCACTCCACAGTCATGAGTACCAGCATCAGCAACCAAGAGCTGTGATGGTTGGAAAATTTGGTACCACAGTTTTACAAAGCACATATAAAAGCTCTGTTTTCCTTCCAGTCAGACTTTAATCCGAAACTTTCCTCCTGACATGTGACAGCGTATCATCAACATTGCTAAAAAAATCTTCCTGCTTACAGTAACATCAGAGCATCAAACTTCAGATTATTACAACTCAAGTGCTGCCTAGACATGTTATTTTACTAAACTTACACAATAACAGCTTACTGGAAAAATCTGCAGAGATGGGGGAGAGACAGGAAGACCCAAACATGTGCAAAAGCACATCTCTCAAAATGAACTTTAAGTCTGATCTAGTAAACTTGGAGAATTTTCATCAGCCACACACCTACTCAGCTCCTCAAATGACAAATTTAGTGCATTTAATACAAACTAGGTTCCAAGAAATTATCTGTTTCACTTCAGAGATGAAATACAGAAGCAGTGCAAAGGGTGGCTGCTTCTCCAATCCTCACTCCATACCAAAGGACACAAACTCAACATCTTCCATAGCTGAAAACCAACTATTCCTGAAGCAAAGCCTACATTATTGCAGTGGGAGGTACAGAAGGACATTTTTCAAATTGTGTAACTTTCCAAAGATGCTTTCTTTTGCACTAAATATAAGCCAGTTAATAAATTAGAATTTGTGTCAACAGCAAAACAAACAAAGAAAAAGTACAGTATTTCCATACCTATGTAGCCTGACATTCAAAGTTGTACCACACAGGAGTTACAAACCATTTCCATTGTTATGTTAATTTGAACATTTTCCCTCACCTTTTAGTTTTTACTTCTTAACAGAGAAGAGACAAGACTGGATTGTAAAAGGGACAAATGCAAGACAAGACAAAAAGGGAACAGTGAGTAGTTATTGATATTAAGGATACACCCACTCCAGTTTTAACTTTTCAGGAGGCAGCTCTGTCCTAATATCATCATAATTTTCTACATCAGAAGGAATGAACATTGTGATTGGTCGGCCTCGCATGAACATCTTGATATATTCTCCCTCTGTTGAAACAAAAAGGCACATTAATCATGTGGCAAGTTTACACAAAAGAATAAGCAGCAATAAGCACAGTAATAAGCAAAGAGATGCAAATCACAATGGTTATACAACAATTATTTTTGAGATGTGAGCTTGGTAAAGGCCCAGATTTTTTTTTTTTTAATGGGACATTAAATGCACACAGAACAAGCGTTAGTTGAATTTTTGATAGAACAGGCTGAGCATGTAGCATTTTAGACATGCAAGTTAAGTTATAAAGGCAAAATTCAAAATTCAAATTTGAAACGGAATAAATAATTAGTCACAGCATTCCAGGATGAGGTCTTTCAGGTTGGAAAGGACCTGATGTAGTGTCTAAGCTCAACCTCTGCCTGGCTATGAAGCCAAACTAGGTTTCTCAGGCTTTTGGCTAATGCAGATTTTAAAAACTCCTAGGATGGAGATGGCACAGCCTCTCCTGGCACCTGACAGCACCTCTATGGGGGCCTTTCCCATAGAGCTTGCTTCCTGCAGCCCCTCTGTCCCCACACTGTGTTCCTGCCAGAGGCTCTTCTTTTCCATAGGTGCAGGACTTGGAATTCGTCTCTGCTTAATTAATGAAGCTCCCACGAGCCCATCTCCCCAGCACAGCCACTGGCCCCCAGTCTGCTGTCACTGCGAACCTGAGCGTGCCCTGTGCCACCCACCTCAGGCCATTGCTAGAGACGATGAGCAGGGCAGGGCCAGAGCAGAACCCTGCAGACTCCCCGCGTCACCTACTGGCCACCAGGCACAGCATGACCCATTAACCACAACCCTCCCAGGCCAACTCTCCAACTGGTTCTTTCCCCCACCCAGCCACCCACCTCTCCAAATCCTAGCGGCCAAGCTAAGGCACGAGGACACCACAGGAAAAAGTGTCAAGAGCTTTGCAGATGAATATAATCAAGAATTATATACCATCACAAACTAATACAGCAACCTGTGTTATTAGGCTCTGTATCCTGAAGAATAAAAGGAAAAAAGCAACAGCTCAGAATGACTCCAGCTAATACTGCACACAGCTGTGACAAGACATGTGTATATAATCTCTGTGGGAATCTGAGCACTTTGTAAGCCTTTAGGAGTTCCTTTTCAAGGAATGTGAGCTTCCCTACCACCAGGGAAAATTACAGTCCCATTTCAAAAAGCACTGATGATAAAGAGCCAAATATTCCACTAACTTTGCACCAATGAAGTAGTAACTTTTTATTGCTCTTCAACTTCGTTAGTAATTAATATCCATTTATAGCATAAATATCAACGAAAGTAATAGAATATTCTGCTGTGAATTTGGAACACTGACACTTTTTTATGAGTGGGGGTTTGAAAATCATAGCAGACACAGGGAACTCAGAGTTCAAACCAAAATTTGAATAGTTGAGTAGAAGTGGACTAGAAGTGGAGTTGAGTAGAAGAATAGCAGTAAATTAGCAATATGGTATTAAGAAATCTATAATCACATTTGATGCAATAAACATTAAGATCTAAAATTAAGCTTTTTTTAAACAATTACTTTAGTACTTCTTTAAGAAATGTGAAACAGACTTCCCTACAATCCTCAAGGAATGCTTGGAAATATTTCCCCAATTAAGCATAAGATTAATACTCAGACTGCACGATTGTGCAATCTCTGTCTGGCATTCCCTAAAACATCTGAAATTGAAATTATGAGAAACTCAAGACTCATTTCCACAGAATTGTAGCTTAACTAACAGCTCAAGTCAAACTTGGAGATCTAAAAAGGCAAAAAATCGCAGGTCAATAATCGTAATAATTGAAAAATTTAAAACTAACACATAAATAAAGGTTTTTTTTCTTATTTAGCATATTAATACAATGAAAGTTGAGCCACAGAAGTCCAGTACAAAAGGAGCAAATATTAAAAAGATGAAAAACAGTTGTCTTGCTTCTTTCCAAGAAAAAACATGGGTGCTTTGAACAAGAACCCCATGAGTCTCTCCACTGAGAACAGTAGAAAACCTGTCTCAGATAAAGTAAAAAGGAACAAAGAAAATCACTCCCTGGTAGCTAAATTAGACACAACAGTTATTTTACACGTGCATTGCTTGATTGCATTGCTAAGAAAAGCTAAAGATTGGAGCTGTCACTAGTTTGACATAAATGTTTAGATAATTACTCCAAACTAGTACCATGTGTACCATGTCTCATTTATCCACCAATATATTTTTTATAGTATGTATATTCAGAGATAAAATAACACTGGCCAAGCCCAAGAGTAATGTATTAACAATGACCTTTCTATTAAAATCTGGCACCGACAGTCTTATAAATTAAAGCCTAAGGGTATTTACAAAAGACCACTCGTTGTTAATCCATAAATTCTTGATTTAACACTGAGCTTGATACTTCTGGTTCCACAAGATCAGTGCAAAATGACACTACAAATTTCAGATCAAATTTCTCATTGTTTCTTAGAACAGTGGAGACAACCTGCAATTGAAATTCTTATGGATGGAGGCAGTTGCACCTGTTGGACTCTGCAGATGAGAGGCATGAAGAGTCCAAGAGGAATTCAGTCAAGCCTCTGGCAGAAGAGGCTCTCCTGGAGCTTAGGGAAAAGAATATCTACAGGGCATTCAGATACAAATTAGCTCTCTGAAGTTTCCCATTAAAGAAAGAACATTTTTTTTACCTTTTTAACTAGCTGTGTTTACTCAAGATTACCTTTGAAGATACATACTTAAAACACTTATTAGAAGGACATAGGCTAGGTAAAACTTGATTAAGCCTCTCCCTAAAGAAGCAGAAGGATTAGAAAAAGAGACAGCCCATTGAAAGATTTTTTTTGTCTAAGACCGTAAATTTCCTTTTGTTAGAATAACCTTTAGGGCAGATATAATATTAATGCAAAAATCGTTTGAAATACTAGAGAGGATGACAGCTACCAACACCATTCTCAAACAGCAGTTAATTGCCTGAGGCCAAATTCTTGTATTTGCAAGTTAAGAAAATCAGTGATTTAACTCTTTCATACTATACTTGCTCAAGTGAATGATCAAGAGCATTAGACTATGATCCTTCCCTGCAACCTCACTATTTTCCAATACAAAACAGCATGTCTAGACTTTTGTTTCCTTCTTTTGGGAAAAAAGAGCCTGTCATGTTATGATAGATATGTATGTAAGGGATGAAAAGAAAGAAAAAGTCAAAACTTCTGAAGAGAGTGGGTAAAAAACTCACTAAACCCCAACAAACAAAAAGTCCTTGACAATTCTGGTATCTACCACCCTGAAAACACTAGGTAGGAAAGTAAAAATATTTTATATATTCCATATAAAGAGATGTTCAGATCCCACTATCCACTGAGCAGAAGCATGTGGGGAAGGGGGTGCTGGGGGATGCGTGTGGAAAGGGCCAGGAAGGCACATCATGAAGAACCCTCGGCACTTGCTAAGTTAATTCATCTGCAACTGCAGACATCCTATAGATCCTTTCAAATATGGATCAAACCAACTGAAAAGCACAGCTGAGGCTCTGCAGGTAGCACACCCAGGTGCCATGGATTACCCACAGCACACAAAAAGGAATAGCTCAAGCCCAGAATTGCTACAAAAGGTAGCACCAAGCAGCTGCAGCGCCCTGGCTCCAGGGGCCAGCTTTTCACTGGGAACAGCTGTAGCTGCTTTTTGTGCAGCTTTGAGCTCAAATTCACAGCCCTTGCCAAACTCTGCTTGGCTCCACGGTATTTCACCTCTGGAGCCTCAACAATCTCTTTACACAAGTGCCAGGGAACATAGGATCAGCACTCCCAATTTATGCTCCCAGGACTGGCTCAGACATAGCAGCCCTCTGGGTGTGCTGGACCTAAGCAGACTCCAAGCAGGTCTTGGCTCTCTGTGGGTTCCCCAGAGGTTTGGGGAAATCATTAACTTGGCCCCAAAGATGCAGAAACTTAATTTGACTAAAATGTGGCCCAAGCCAGCTGAGGTGAGACAAAACACTGCTCAGAAGGAGAGACACCTAAAGAGAAGCCAGGACATGGTGAGGGCACATCTAAGGGTAGTCTTGAACACTGCTCAAGCATGTGTCTTTGAAAATTAATGCAAATTAATGTAATGAGCTGGAGGAACATCATGGCTTGGCTCAGCTCAGCCTAGTCCAGCCTGGCAAATACCCAGTGCCCTCTCTCTGCTTGCATTGATGTTTTTTACTCTGCAGAGTACTGCAGCACCTGCTTCAGAGAGCAGAGCTTTGGCTGCCACTGAAAGACACAAACACACTGCTGATTTCCAAACAGCATCCAAAAACCTCCTCCTACTAGTTGGGAACTTCTCAGTTTCCAGGTGACAACAGCACAAGGCCAGGTTGTTTTCTTTCTGTGTGTGTGTAATAGCATGGCTGCTCATTTCAGCACAGGTCCGCCCATCTGCTGTCAGAAAGTGAACTGGGTGAGCATGAAAAGAGCAATCCTCCAAGCCTTCATATTTTGAAAAAAATAAAAACATCCAGCTATTTAACACTATTTTTTGTATAATAAGGGTTTAGTCTG
>JAYDZK010000169.1:23600763-23647141 GCA_034509185.1 Euphonia xanthogaster | reverse complement strand
AATAAGGGTTTAGTCTGTCTCCACAGCACAACATTAACTCTTTATGGTTATGGGTGTAGGCAGTACTACAGAGGAGAACCTACCAGGGTTTTGATGCATTAACACTTTCCACAAGTCCTCTATCTCCATTAGAATTACTTTTGATACACCCTGGGACTGCATTTGTGTTATCAAAATAAGTGAGTGGTTCAATCTTTGTACAATTAAGTGGCATGTCACAGCCCTTTCCCCCACCATTTAATTCTGGCAAGCAGCTGGTTATAGCTAGAACATTACTAGCAACTCCTGCATGAATAATTTATCTATTTTTTCAATACTACTTCAGCCTCAGGAACATCTAGGTCTTACTGTATTAAAATCTCAGCTTCCAACTCTATCAGTCTGGCCTCCCAGCTTTGTGCCATCAATGAAATTTCAGTGCTTCTGCTTTTCTGGGTTAAGTTCATTAGTGTAAACACTAAACCAAATAAGTCCCAGCAGGCTGGAGGTAGATGTTAGCAACCAAAGTATCTACAGCAAGTTCTTTGGAAGTTTACAGCCTGACAGAGAAAAAAGGAATAAACACCTTGTTGGTGAAACACGGTGTTGCTAGCGAGAGGGAGCTTCAAAAGCCTGGCTGACCTGCAAGGAAATGAGCCCATCTTCTCTGACTACTGTCAGCATAGATACCTTGCATGGAAGGAACCTGTTGACAAGGCATGGCAATCCAGGACTGACTAAAACAAGAGGCAAATAAAACTTGTAGAATAATAGTGAGCATGAGTAAGCTTTTAATCAGGCCTTATAAAAAAAAAAAGTTGAAGAAATAAGAAAAATCAGCTCAATAACATTAAAATTCAACTCCCAACAATTTCTATTAATTCACCACTGGAAGTAAGTTTAAAACCCAGCAAGTCAGGGAAAGCAAACTCGAAGGTAAAGCCAATGAAAAGCTGTGCAAGTGACAACAGAGGGCAAAGATACTGCAATTCAAGCCATCTGAAAGGCTGAATTTAGTGCTTCCATGAAGCCAGCACAGAAAGACTCGTGCAATGGCACTTAAGAAATTCATTACTTTCCCTGAATCACATTTTTAGGGGAATATGAAAGGCTTGCAAAGGAAAATAATAAAAATAATAGGAAAAGAGGAGAAAAAAAGATCAAAGAAGTCTTTGTAGATTAACTCAGAAGTATCTAGGGCGAAAAGCAATTCAGAAGACATGAAAGCTACTATTCAGATACTTCAGAAATTTGAAGAGAGTGAGACTACAAAATCCTCCCATGTTTTCCAAAAAACATGCTGCAAAAAAAAAAAAAAAAAAAAATCAAGTAGTTTTGTAGAGGCATGTGAGAAACCTTCACCCTCAACTAATGATTTCTTCAACAAGACTGGACATAATATTAGAGAATGTATTTTATATTACACTATTCCTCATTAGACAAGACACTGAGGTAGCCCCACAAGTCTGTGCTGTAATTAACGCTCTTCAGCTAGCAAGAGTGTACATAATGGTATGTCTAATGAGCATACAGTAGATTGTATACACACACACACACACACAAGTTTAGAACTAAAGGAATTATTACAGTAATTTTGTAAATTATTATTGACTATTTTTCAGTAGGTCCCACCCCCTCTAGTTTGAAAGTTCAACATGGGCCAGTGCATTAAAACCCCAGCTCAGTTCTATTTATGTGTAGCAGCACCCTAAAGTGATTTACAGGCAAATGAAAAGCCCTAAAAGACTCCAGCTAGCTTGGCCATGCAGAACACTCTAATAATATACAATAAACTACCCCATCCAGGGTCCATTTATTAATCTGTCTTCACCTTCTAGTTGCTTGACCAGTGAAGCTATGCTTTTTAAACTACAAACAGCTTCTTTCCTACAAGCCTTCTGCTTTCAGGCCTGTGTCCAAGAACTCTGCAGGACCACTAACCTGAGGGACAAGAGCTCAGAAGCCTGTTTCTAATTTAAACCAGTGCTAACAGCACAGAGACGAATAACCAAATTCAGCCACCAAGCCCAGACCGTTACATTCAACCTTACAGTGGAACTCCCATGTGCCTGCAGCTCTGCCATCTCTCACCCCAAGCTATTATGTGCCAATGCCTGCTGAACCTGAGAGACAGACATGCACTGCTGTTACAGAGCCCTGGTGCAATGCCAGCCAAACAGTCAAGTACAATAGATGAGACAAGAGACTTGCCCTGATTTGGAATGATTTTACAGCTTTGCCTTAAAATTTCTTAACAGATCTTTGGTTATTAATTTTACATAATCTGATAAGTGAACTTTGCTTTTTCATTTATTGGGTGATATTATGAATCTAGGTATTAACAACAGCTACCATTACCACTGAAACAATTTAATATTGAACTCTAGCTTTTTATAAAAAAACAAAAACAAAGACTGAACAAGGAATACTGGACCCAAACAAGCTCAATAAGACTCTATCTAAATGCTTCCTGCTTAAATTATAGAACCCTGACTTTACCAAGAATCAGTGATAAAAACTCCCAAGTACACAATTTGGTTTTATGATAGTACTGATTGTTTTTAATAATATGCACTGTACCTGAACAAGAGCAAGAAGCCCAATAATGATAGATGGGGGTCTCCATTTGCTCTCAGGTACAGGAGCACCTTCAGTAATCATCTGATTCAAAATCACTGTCTGATGAGAAAGCAGTCTGAGGCGGCCACTGAATTCTGCACTCTCTGCAGACAGCACACATTGTCAGCAGAGTACATTTTTTCCATTGTGTGCTCCACACTTGCTCTGTCCACGAAGCTAAAACTATAAAACAGTTAAACTAACAGAAGAAAAAGTACTGGAAACTAAAAAAGCACAATTAAAAAAAAAAAAAACCTTAGGAATGCAGTGCATGTTTTTCATTAATTCTTTCACATATGGTTTTTATTGCCATCCAAAAAGTTTA
Source organism: Euphonia xanthogaster (assembly GCA_034509185.1). NCBI lineage: Eukaryota > Metazoa > Chordata > Aves > Passeriformes > Fringillidae > Euphonia > Euphonia xanthogaster. Next base: position 23,644,218 of record JAYDZK010000169.1, on the reverse strand, counting down.
AGTGTCTCTTATTACTTTATAATAAGTGAACAAGTGATTCATATATGGAGCTGCTATCACTGAAAACCAAACTCAAACACACAATCTCAGGGAAATAAATTACCTTTTATCTCAAAATAAGCCAGGTCTTTTAACTTCTGGGTATAAAAATATGAGTGCCTTGTGATTAATACTTTAAAAAATGTTTCTGCTGAAGTGAGAAGCAAGATGGCTTTAATAGGGAATTATAAACACCTGCTGGTAAAGAATTTCAAAGAGTAACTTTAGTTAGGGTCTTTTTAAGGCTGTAGTAAGCACTTGTTCATTTCACCCATAGCTTTATTGGATTTTCACAGAATTTTAATACTGGATTTTACTGTAAAAAGGCTGGTGGTGTACAAGGACAAACAAACAAACTGACCCTATGACCTCTGCTACAGCACACAACCAGAAGCATTAAGGCTCAGGACTAACCTGACTTGAAGCATATGCAATATACCCCAAGTGGGAGAGATAAAGGCACCAAGGGAACAAACTGGGTACTGAGAAGGTACGAGATGCCACTGCAACGCTTGTGGCTTTGGCATGGAGATAAACTGAAAAAAACCAAGTGGCTACCCACAAGGCAGCTGCAGGCTGTGGCTCCCCATGCTGCTGCTGCTCCTGGCAGGAGAAGAGAACTGCCTAGGCCTTGCTGACATTTACATGCAGCACTCTCTGGGGGACTCCACACCAAAGCAAAGCCAATTCTGACACCACAGCTAGTGCCTTTCACTGCTGAAGCTCAGCTATGACTCTCACTTGCTCCCCAAGTCTTTCACTTTAATAGCCAATAACAACACCAGCAGACAACACAATGAATCTACAGAGTATCAGAAGACAGATATAATTGCAGTATCTTCTGCTGCTAGAAAAATTACATTCCGAAAGCTAAGCATGCAAAAATGTGCTCAGCTGTATTTTGTGGTACTATACCATATCAACATTTTCAAAGCTGTTTTTTTATTAGCTAAACCAAAAAAAAAGGAAACAAAGTGATTCCAGGATGTTCAAAGCAACACAAAATTGTTGTTTTCCATCCCATTATCCTATGCAAGCACCTTCTGCTATGAAAATCTGCAATTTCACAGTGATTCCAAACTTATTTAATGTGTGTACAAAGACACTGATGCATTTTTCCTGTAGATTTGCTTTGAAGCTTGGCAGTTCACACACCAGTAGTTTTCCCAAGAGTCACCTTCACAGAATTTCTAGGTCTAGGAAGCACATGGATACAATCCTTATGGGAGATGAGTGCTGGGAGCATACACAGTGCTTTACACACAGCTCAGTGAAATGAGCAGCTCAGGGGAGCTGCTGTAACTTAATTAACACTGTGCTAGAGACTGCTCACCCCTAGAGGCAAAGGCTGGCAAGCCATAAAGGAGCATTAAAGCAGCTGTAATTTTTTGTGTCCTTGCCTTCCAGAACAGGAAGTTTCTGTACAAACACCATGAGCAAGGGCAACTCTTCATCCCACCCTATCCAAGACAACACTGTCCAAGTCCACAGGATTACCTCAGAAACATGATGCTAACTGTCTGTGCAACTCTTCAGCTTCCTGACCAGCTGGATCAAGGTGCCAACTGGACATTGTTTTACTGTCAAGTACAAAACATGCTAAAGTCATCTGCCCTGATGGAGAAATGACCAAGTACTGCTAGGCTTACACTGGGAAGGAGGGGTAAACCTACTGCAACAGCAACCTACACAGGCTTTTTTCTGTGGCAGCAAACATGATATAAAAGCTAACAATCTCACACACACAGACACACTCTAAAATCTGTCAAAAATACATGCAATTGTCCATATTTTTAAAAAACAACGAAAAACCAAAACAACTTTGAATCCTCTAAACGTATCTTCATCCATGTTAGAGCCAGAACTATGTTTTGCCACTCCATGTATTTAAAATGGAGCAAATGCATTTTCTATGACAAGACTTTCCCTCCACCTCCCATATGTGTGGGGCCCTGTTATCTGCATCATGTTTCTCTTTGATTCCAGTTAGGCTCAGGACAGACTATGGCATGACACACTTGGAAGGAGCCCATGAATCACATTCTCTGCACAGTAACACAGAAGACAGGGAGCACATTGAGGGCACTGAAGTTACAGCTACTAGAATGAGAGAACCTCAGTATGGCTCTTTTTGGGCAGAACAAGCAGAGTTGTAGAAGCACATTGTAAGAAAGTAATTAGTACCAAAGGTATTTTAGCTATACATAACTTGGTTTTGTGAAAAGCTGTTTTTTACTAGGAAAGGCATTTTTAATATAATGGTTTTATTCAAAAACTTGCAAAGCTAAACTGCAGCTGGTCTGGCCACTACTGATTAGCCTTCCTTTTACAGTAGCCAGTGCTACACATATGTACTGTTCTACAATGGCTATTAAGCATCATGGCATAATGAAACATTTCTTCTTTGTTCTTGATACTTATTCATTCCCTTTCACACATCCATGTGTCTGAAAACATTTTTGGTAAGCATCAATTCAGAATATTTTTATACCTGTAATTTCTCTGTGAACTAGAAAAAGATAAAGCAATTGGATTCAAGTTGCTTTTTGCTTTCATTCCAGCAATTCGTATATTAACTTTCAAAAAATCAGAGGGCTTATTTTTCTTTTTTGAAGGAAACCAAAAGCAATCAAAGTGTGAATAATGTAAACTTGCTGACAGCACAGAATCTGAAGACTACAGATTTTTAAATTAGCAGCAAAAAAGCACAAGACAAAACCCCTGTACATAGATCTGTTGTGTACAGCATGCACTTGGGTTACATGCTTTAGTTTTGAAACTGCATGCTTCAGTACAGTTTGCAGGACATTCAAAGCAGAGTAGTTTTGCAACACCAGAAGTGGACTTCTTTTGTTGTCACATCCCACGATGTTCCGATAGATGGCTCCTTTTCCTGACTGAACAAGCCAGCAGCAGCAGGTAGCCACAGAATGCAAGATTCATTGGTGCAAAGACATACACTTCAGAAGAAACTCATTTTTCATTTCAGGAGACTATTAAAACCTCCAGTCTCTGTTCTTGTCTAATCAGCATTTATATGTTGTAATATTGGCAAGACAGAAAGCTGAGATAAAACAAATCTTTTAGTTGGCAGCTCTTAATAGTCTGCTATCTTAGGCAACAATGCATAACTTCTATTTGAACACATATTCCTCTCCGATGAAATTGTGTGCCATAATTTATTTTAACTATTCCCAAACAGTGCCCGTACAGATTGCAACATGCATATGCATATAAATTTCCATGAGAAGAGAGCTGAAATATTAAGAGAACAATTAAGAGACTGATGCTCTTTGATGTTGAAAAGCCAAATAAAAGATTTGTGAGAGTGCTAAATTAGAAGAAAGCGACCAAAGGGCATAGCTTAATTCTTACCTTGGCTGTTTTTTTCACGAGTTGACATTTTTGCTAGTTATGGGACAGAAATAAAATATCTTAAAACTATTTCTAAAGTCTCACTCATACCTGCTTGGATGAAGACTGGCACATAGGTCAAATTTTAGATTTTTATTTTTATAATCTCTCTCTATGCACATATACATAGAGAAAATAATTTTTAGAGAATGGTTTGTTTCACAAAAATAAATCAAATCCTCCCACAACCCACCTACCAAAAACTTCTGTACTTACTAAAGATCCAATCTGATGAGGTATTTCTCCATAATTCTAAAGATTCATATGTGTATCTGGAGTAATTTTTTGCCAAATGAATTCTTGGAGTTGATTAATGCCATTTTGCCTCTAAACCCCTGCTTCATAAGCATATGTCCCAACGTATTCATCTACAGGAAATACTATTCAGTCAAAAGCAAATATTTGCAACTTCATCCAGTATTAAAAAATGTTTTTATTTACCTTGGCTGACAATGACATCTTTGTGCCTGTGGAAAAATTCAAAATATTATCATTAATAATATGCAAACTGCTTATCAAGGCAATACCATCAATTTTTACCCATTTCTGCACTTGGCAGTCTCATCAGATTCTGTGTACAGTATAACTGTAGCACATGATGCTCAACAGCTAATCTTGATCATTGTAGTGCATTTTTATTCATATATTATTCTATGAAGCTCACTGTACCTTTCAAGTAACTTAGTCTTTGGCCCTGTGGGAAGAGTTTCTAAGAATTACTCTGAAAATTACAAAATTAAAAAAGCTTTTAAAAATAAATTATAGAGGGCATGTTCCTTTTGCACAGAAAACTCCATTTTGAGACTGAGAACTTGTAATAACCAAATGTTTTAAGCTGCCAAACATCCTCAGGCCTGCATGCAAAGCATTTAACACCTGTCAAAATAAGCTGTCAGCACACAACAGCACAATTTTTTCTAGGAATTAACTCTATTGGACACATGGATTAAATGTAAGCAAGTTGCAGTTTCACTTAAACCAGATCTCTGCAGTATTACTGGATGTGCAACATAAAAGTCTTCAACGGAGCGTAGTTGAGACATCTCTCCTTACCAGAGCCAGAAATGAGTTACTCAAAAAAAACTCAGTAATTTTTCTTTTTTTATTTTGTGAAGAGGGAAGAAATACTAATTTCCAGCATCAGACCTACTTCTTAATAGACTCACACTCCTTGATAGGAGAATGCATTGCCTAAAACACCCTCTTGAATTCATTTGAAATTCAGCAGAAAGGTATGAGTGGCATCCAGTATTTTTAGCTGGATGGAGGTCAAATTTTTGTAACAGTGACAAAGGGTCAAGCATATGCACGAGGAAAGTAATCTCTGGCTGTTGGTGGAATCACCCTTTGCCACACCGCCAAATGAAAAATTTAAAGTGGATTCCCATTCTTGCCTGAAAACAACTGAATGATGGGCTGCATGGAAACCCTCTTCCTTCTTAGGGCCTTATCAGACTGATTTACAGCCCTGTGCTGCCTTACAGACTGAGCTGCATAAACAAAGTTCATGTCCTGGGCTGATAGTGCAAAGCATATGTAAAACATTTCTGTCCTGGGGCCCACATCAGGGGCTGAATTCTGTTCCCTTGCACAAGACCTCCGTAGCTTCAAGCAGATGAGGCCAATGTTTGTAACTGGGAACAATAAATCAAATACAACAATACCAACCAAGTTCTTATGGAGATGTGGCACACAATGTGAGTAAGAAATGATTATTAATGTGTGTCCTTGTATGCAAACAGTGTCTGTTACAAATCTCAGCTTAAGAACAAGCGACACAACAATACAACACCCACACTTCAAGCGGGTGATGGTCTACAATTCATGTTTGAGGCTGTGTTTTTGCCAAATATAGTTAAGATACAACAGCTTCAAGTTATGAACAGACAGTTTTCTCTAACAATAATTAAAACTAATCTTTTCTTCTCCATGCTTTTGTTAGATACCTGACTTTTATTCTACATTAGAGACGGTAGAAGGGCAACATTTGAGATTTCTCAGAAATAAGCAGAATCACAGAAAAATGAAATAAAATACCTCTATTTTGACCATGTCTGAACCAATATATAAAGAAGCAATAAAAGCAAAATTTATAGTTTACTTTTAGCAAATTTGAAATTTGTATTACACGGTAAAAGGTATTTTAGCAGCATAGCAAAAAGACCAGTACAACAATCAAGGCAGAGGGTTTTGTCATTCCAAAATATTATCCAGCAGTGCCATGCTATAATCTAACTTGCCAAAGGGCTTTTAAATTCCAGCAGTGAAAACCAATTATAAAAGGAAAGGAAATATTGCAAAATATGAAACACATAATCCCCTCACACATAGCACTCCACTGCTCTGCAGAACTCTTCAGGCTAAGCATAAAGCTTTTAATAAATGTGCCGCTATCCACACCCAAGATTAGTTTGTTTTGTTCTTCCCATTCCCAGGGAAGAAGGAATGCACTTGCACCACTCTAGACTAGGTGTTTGACAGTCTTAGATGCAAGCTAAGGAGAGCACTACAGACATAACCATAAAAACTGGCAATTACCCTGAAAGGTCTGAAGTGCTTTATTTCAGAATGGGATGGGTTTTCAGGTAGTTCTGCCTTGGACCAGTTAGGGGCTATTAGCATGAAGATTAATGAGCAGATCTAGGAATCTGCAGACAACACCCAGCTGGAAGAATCTGCCAGCACACTGGCAAATAGGAGAAGGATCAGTCAAAAAATCAACACAACAATTTCAGCAAAATTTCAACAAAGCCAAAAAGAGAAATTAAGTGTGTGAACACAAAGTGGTAACCCCAAATGGCAGAGAGTACTGAGGACAAGAGTGGGTCACAATAGGGGTCAACAGTGTGGGGCTACAGCAAAAAGCAAACTCTTGCCCCTGTGCTGCCAGGAGCAGGAGTAACTACTCTGTGCTATTCACACCCAGAGGCACTGACGGGAGACCACAAACCAAGAAAACCTGCTGCTGAGGAAGGGCGTGAGAGGAATGGTTGGCTACAGCACATCACCTGCTGAAGGAGACACTGAAAAAAGATCCCTGCCTGGCATCTAGAATGTGCAACCAGGAACCTGCTAAACAGTTAAATTGAGAGACCTATTGAAATCATAAAAGTATATTCCTACTATGACAGTCTACTTTGGAAACATGTCCTATGTGAAATCCAGAAACTGACTCCAAGGAAATACACTTACATTTTCAAATCAGCTTTAATTAGGAAAAAAAAAAAAGCTGGAAGTTGCACATCACTGGCATTAAGCCATAAAATGTCATAATTCTGCTAATCCAAATAGGCAATATTAAAACATATTTACACAAGAATTAATTTATAATAATCTTAAAATTCCATGGGCACCTGGAGCACCAAACTGGCAAGTTATGTAAGTACTCATAGTAAAAACAAAGATGCAAAAGGTCCTAGCACATACACCAGTAAGTTCACTAGAACTGTAGGATTTCATAATATCTTGACTCTCAAGTCTCTTGTGTTTATGTACCAAACCAATACATACTTGTCTGCATTCTTTGCCACTTTTGATATTAACTTAGATGTTGATGCGACTCTCATCAGCTTGTTACGACTGTCATCTGAACTCTCCCAAGCACTGTGAGCTTTTTCAACAGTCAAGGATTTCTTTAAGCTAGAAGAAACAAAAAAAAGTTTTACTATTGCAAGATAATAGTGTAACAATAACTGGAACTCGTATGCAAATGGACAGATCAAGCAGCAGGAGACAAAAGCAGAGCTAGATCTTCCTTCAAGCTGCAGCATGAAACAGGGAAAAAAGATTAGTCAAAAAGTTCTAACTGGATGAATGAAAACAATTGAGCAAGACAATTGCCACATGTTTTATCTATTCTTTTCCATTTCCAAATGCTCTTACATAAAGACTTGAACAAAATATACTTCATTACTAAATCACTAACAAATTACAGTAGTGGAAAAAATGAGGCAAAGTATATAAGCCTTAAAGAATAAACTATATTTAAAAAATCAATTAAGTAGATAACAATGTAATTGTTTTCCCTGATTAACTGTTCACCAGCTTTAGCACATTGATTTTTGAGGCAGAACAGTTCTATCAGATTAAAGTTTCATACAGAAGCTTTGCAGTTAGCACATACTAAATCACATTAATGGCTTTAACCTTTTTGAAACAGATGTCTGCAAATCTCTTGGATGAGTAAGACAAGCTAGATTTGGCCTGATACTACAGACAATTAAATCCATGAATTCGGATGTAATTTTTCAGCAATCTTATTGCAGCCAATTTACACTAATGGGAACTTGCAAATTTTGCAGTCACTAGTTCAATAATTTCACACGTGCCTTAATCACAGAATACATGCTCAAAAAGTTACCTAGCCCAAATTATCCTTCACGCAGCTGCTTTAGTTTGCACATGTCCTGCTAATAGTATCACACTTCATCCTGTCAGAAATGCTTTTTGCAGGAGTTAAGTCCTGAAATGCAACCTTAGAAATGGCAAGCTCCTTCTACAGCACCTCAAGAGGCTCAAAGGTCCTGTGACAAACAAGTTAACCAAATCAAGTTAAACCCTTAGGAGACTGGAAAAGGCAATTATTTTTCCCCACACTGCAAAAGATTAGTAAGCAAGACTTCAGACATCTTTACAGGGAGATACCAGGCAAGAGAACAACAGGCTGCAAGTTCAGCTTCAGACAACTCACAGGTTTGTGCAAGACATGGAGACAGAGCCTTTATGGAGTGTTATAACATGCACCAGTCAAGTGGAAGTATAAATATTTATAAGAGCTGTGAATTCAAGCAATGCGAGACAACAATCTTGTGAACCAAACGGGTAAATTTCAGAGTAATAAATTTAATTTGCATTTTGTTTCAGTCTCTAAGTGCCAGAGAGTAATAAAAAAATGTACACCTTCCAAAACAGTAAGATAACAATGAATAAAAAAAACCAAACAAAAACAAAAATAAACTATGCCAGGTGAGCTGCATAGCTTTAAAACTCAGAAGCTACAATCCAAATCTTAAAAGCCATTTTCTTGACTTCAAAATGCAATCTACTATCTCTAAAATGTACCTTTTTTCCCCCTGTGCCTAATTCCCACAAAAAAAAATTAGTGGGAACTTAAGAGGCAATCCTAAATAAATTTCTGCATTTACTCAAGTCAAGTAGTCCTATGATCTGGGTATAAAACCAGAACTTCACTCATGTAAAGAATGAAAGTAAGCCATCCTGCAACCTAGCAGGAGCTTAAAAGGGAAGGGCCATGCATTAAAAAAATACACCAACAAAAACAGAACCGCAGTCACTTTACGGAATAATTTGAGAGTAGAAATTTCTGAACCAAGGGTTGCAGTGATACTAGTATTTAAAAAATACTGATATGAGACATAATAATGGCCATGTGGAAAATACACTCCATAATTCAGCTATGTCATACAAAATCCATAAGTGTATTTGAGAAGAATCAAGTCAGAGTGATCATTAAATATTTTACAATCATGGCTGATTAGAAGTAATCTACTGTATTAGGATTTTATTCTGAGAATAAAAAATCTCAGTAATCTTAAAAACAGATTCAAAGAAAAACAAGCATTTTTATGCTTGTTCTGCTGCAATGCATATTGAATGCATCTCCTCTAGCAGAAAAAGTATCAAACTTCAGCTTAATCACGAGATTAGAACTATTTCACATGACTTGTTGTCAAATATGAACTCAGTATTATTACAGTAATTTCTACTTCTGTACTGTAGAAACCTTTTAGCTGGAGCAGAACTCTTGGTTTCTGGAGTTTGCCTGTGTGTTTGGAGAGTCTGTGAGGAGGGCTGGGGAGAAGGTGATGCTTGAGTTTGTGCACTTTGATCATTAGAATGAGAGTCCTCTTTTTTTTCTTTTTGTCCTGGAGGTTTTTCCTTCTTTTTTTCTGTACCGCTGTAAAAGAAAGTGTAACATAGGGAGGGAAAAAAGAGAACAAGCAAATAAATTAGCAAGGTGGGAGAAAATGTCCTCTGTGAAAAGATGGGAGAGGCATTTAACAACTTACTATAAACAACCACCAAAAGAACACCTTGATTATTTACTCAATCTCTTCATGTTAGCATTTTGCTGAAATAAGGTTTATCCACTAGTCCCAACAATAAAAGAGTCAGGGAGACATGGAAGATTATTTACATATTTCAGCTGTACTACGTTAACTATGATTTTAAAATTAATACAGCTTTGATTTGAGTGTGTCCTTCATTCACAGGTTCCCCTACAGCACTCAAAGCTGACACAAATTGATGCTCCACAAATCTGCTGTCCCTCAGGAAGAAGCCATCCTCTGCTTCAGAGCTCACTGACCACCTTGTGCTGCCAGCCAAGGTTCAGTGCAAGTCAAGGCAGGACTGTGACTTGTGCTGTCATTAGTGTAAGCCCACCACAAAACTCTACCTGTGGACATACATGCTACTATCTTTGAGCTGCCACCAAAGCCCTGGAATGCTGGGCTCTGGGCTCTCCTTGGCTGCACCAGAGTTCAAAGGAAATCATCCCTGAAAACTCCTGGCTGTTTTGATCTGTAGTTGACTAATATCAGATTGTCTTGCCACTTCTTTAATGCTTTCAGCCATGACAGCCAAGAACACATCTTTATTTATGTAGTGCTGTATTAGTTTAGTATTTGAAACAGATTTAAATACATATCATTACCAACCTTAAATCTATTAAGAACCAAACCAAATGTTTGCTGGGTAAACAGAAAGATTAATTAAAAGGCTCTTCTATGAAGTCACATACTTTGTAATATAGTGAATCACACAAACAATACTGGGACCTGAAAGAGAAGAGTACCCTCAAGTTCATGGCCTATTTCTTTTTTGAGGTAAAAAAATTAAATCTTACAAGATAGATTTCTCAGTGAATAAATAAAGCAAGATACAAACAACAGCTAAAAATGTAATAGAAAGATTTTTCTCTTAGGGTCAAAGTAACCTGCAAAGTAGAAAAGAAAGAGTATCTATCTGAACATGAGAATCCAAATTTTTTTCCCTCACAACAATTTCCCCCCCACCTTGAACTCTTGCATTAGCATAATTATTTGTATTTCCATTTACCTTTTCCCAAAACACAAAGGAAACAGTAAAGCAACATTCAAAGTAAATTAATAAAAATTTTTTTAAAAATTTTAAAATTGGGCACCCAATTTTAACACATCATTCTTAGGAACATTTTTTTTTTTGCTTCATTTGTTATTTCAGTAAAATTGTATCATCTACCACTGAGACAAAGCCCACAAGGCTTACAGGAGTTCAACTTTTCCAACTGCTTTCAGAGAAGAGACGCATCGAAAAACAGGTCAAAACATGAATATGAAACTCAGACAAATCTGTAAGGATCACTCAGAATTTCTACTGTAAAACATACTATCTAGTTTCAAATGTCAATATAATCAATCAGAGTGACATTTTCTTTTCAAAAAAAAACCAGATGAAAACAAAACAAAGAGCTTTCACATTCCTTGAGGGCATATATATGATCCCATAGAACAAAGCTTGGAGAACTGTGGGGTTTTGATTAATAATTTATAGCCAAAAATCCTTAATTAACTGGTTGCATAGAAATTCATTATTATTTTTAATCAGAATATGTAGCTTGTATTGCTGGATGCAAAGCACACTACACTTAATCTTTCTGCATTGTGTTGCTAGAAATGCAGTACAGTGAAATAAATTCTCTGAATCTCTTTTCACTGAAGGAAACAGAAGTAATCTCTATTCCTACTAAGATAGGTACACACCGCTTTTTCTAATGTCCTATTGAACAGTGAACATCAGCAATTCTGCAATTCACCTCTGCACTCCCCCAGCAGGCTCAGGTAAATGCCACCTGCTGAGAGCAGCATATCATCTAATTTATCAGTTCAGTGTCATATTTTCTGTGTTCCTACCCAAACTTATCAGACCTGTCTCCTAGAAACCACAGATTTGGCATGGGAATGTCTTCACTGAGTTTATCACTGTGCATTATCCATTTCACTTCTTTGCCATGAGGTTCACTCCTTAATTTTTTTGTTGGGCCATGAAAATCACTGGACCACTCTGGTTTCACTCTGGATTGTAGCACAAGATACATCTGGGTTCCAAAAAAGTGCTTTTATCTACCACCAGGCTGCAAGAAGGCTTCTTCTTTGACATTTTCATTTGGAAGGAAAAAAAATGTAGAAATGTGGAAGTCTGAGTACTGAATATCTTTGCTCTGAATTTATTTAGTTTGCTCACTTCTGCTAAGATCTTCAGCTTAATCGTATTATGACTGACTAGTACAGAGTGACTCTTCCACTAATACCTCTTCTAGTAGATCTTGTGTAACTGCTGAAATCAAATCAAAACCAGCATCTTTTCCTGTGGGTTTCTAAAGACTAGTTGTTCTGGGAAGCAGTCATTTAATGCATCCAAAAATTCTTTCCAAAACCCAATTTGATGAGGCATTTCTTCATTCTACAAGTGAGTAGTTGAGAGCTATTACTATCTGTCCTGATTTTTCAGCTTCTCTAATTTCACTGAGTACAGTGTTTCATCCTTTGGACCACAACACACTGGCATCTGCTGTGGATGGTGGTCACTCTGAAACATCAAGACTATTGTCAACAGATGCTGTTTTCAGAAGCATGTTTAGTCTTAAGGAAAATGATCCATCAGGTCTCTGACAGTCATTGGTTGGTTGGTTTTTGTTTGTACAAAGTATAAACCTGTTTCCTGTCCAACCTACAGGGTTGAAATTTTCTCAACACATCCATGACTCCATCTCTGTTCATGGGACATCACCCACCTGCTGTTCAGAGAACATTCCTGGGCTCTGATTTTAGTGATTGCAGGTATTTTAGCATGCCATTGCTGAAATGAGACATCCTGCTGCTGTGGAGCTACTGAGGCAAGTCTCAATCCATGGTCTCAATGTTCAGGTTCATAGGACAAGATTAAACAGTCCAGGAAATGAAACTGCTGATTCATAGAAGAAATCCACAGACTAAACTTCAACACCAGTTACAGTTTGGACACAAGCAGGCCTTCTGATATTTTGGCTAGATGTATGGCTGCACACTGTTAGAACATGAAAAGTCCTAGGCAGGCTATGGGGTCTTTACAGAACCTAAAGGTTAATTCTCTATCAACAGATGACCTTGTCAACCTGCTGCACTAGCTCAAGCTACAGCCTGAAGAAAGGCCTGGATAAGGTGGGGTGAAACATTCCAGTCTCCTTTGGCCTCCCTCCTTTTCAACACAAAAAGTGTTAGAAATAAACATGGTTACTCTGCCTTCGTAAGCAGATGCAACTACTATTAACATTTACTTGCCTTTCCTTTACCCTTTCTTGAGCTGGTAATTTTACAAAAGGGCAGATTTCTTCCAAACACCAAACAAATTTAAGTAATAAAGACATGACAGTGAAAGGAACTCCTGGAAACAGAACCTTCCTAAGCCTTTCTAAAACATGTCTTGATGAAGGGAGTCACGTCTTCAGCTGCACTGGAACCACCAACGCCTCCCCTAGATAGTTATTCAGGGGCCCAGGGAGAGCTGCCCTCTGCAAATGAAGGTTTTCTCTTTTGGCCTATCCAGGTCTCCTTTTAAAGACCTTAACCCAGATGAAAGGGATGCCAGCCACTCCACTCTGCTCTTCTTACGTAGTCAAGTGTTGAGCAGCCAATGAATCACGCAGGTGATTCAGCACAAATGCAAGCTGAACACCACAGGAACTGGACTGGCTCTCATCAAAGTGCCAAGAGCCACAGGGCTAAGATTAATGGAAAAGTGCTAACTAAGAAATACCTTCCTGCAGGAATGCCTTTTGTCCCTGTGCCTGTTGCACCAGCAGAGAGAGACATACACTGATCCCTGTCTGATTTATTGTTGAAAAGTAAATGTAAGAATTCAATAAAAAGAAAGTTATGCAATGCTACACAGTGGAGAAGAGCAAAGAGTGGGGCACTACCCTTGCTTTCCAAATTCCTAAGGGCACTAAAGCTTCTTCTGGTTTGTTCTCATACAGTTGATATTTGCTTGCAGCATTTTTATTCCCTGAAGTATATAATTTCCCTGTCTTGCTGTACAGCACAATATTTACATCCACACTAGAAGATAAACCAGCTACTGGAGCTACCAGAGTACTCTACATAGGCCAAGAATTTGTTCACATAACTTACCACAGTTACACATTAGAGTATTCTCTGCCCGTGCCTATAACTGGCAGCTTGTTCTTCACAACAAACAAGAATGGGTATAGAACCTACTGCTGAAGAAGCCATGCAATCACTAACAGACCAGAGAAAAAAAGCAGTTAAGCAAACATTTCATTTCAAAACCACTACTGTTTAGCTCCTAGCTCATTTAACTTCCGGATTACTCAAGCAATGTAATTTCTTCACATTTGACATCTGACACAGATATTTTTTATAGGGACTAAGTAGCCATATTTTGGGTTAGATTTTCTACCCAAAAATGTAAACCTTTATCTTACATAATTTACAATTGTCTCATAGTTATTTTGCTATCGCCTACTATTTACACTCCAGACAATGAAGTCAGTTTTGCCCTTTAATTTCCTTGAGGGAAGGAAGGAGGGGGGACAAAAAAATAACAAAAATAAGCGCATATGAATACCAGAAGGAAAAATTTTCCATTTGTACTGGAAATACATTTTCCTATTCCCTTAGTGAGAATTCATTTTGGACAGTACACACCACAGAAATACTCTCCATTTTTGAATTCTTTTTAGAACTCTTCTGTACACAGCCCAACAACATGGTAAATCTCCAAAGTTTATTTGTGCCTTCCTGGACATCAGGCAGCTCCGCTGAGTGTTGAGCAGAGACAAAAATCAAACTCTTGGTCTGTTTGCTTTTGAGATATTTTTAATACATAAAAATCTGATTTTCAATAACAATTTGGATACCTTTTAGCAGCAGATGAAAGTGTTTCTTTTCTGGCAACAGAAACAGAGGAACTGTGGCTTGTTTTCCTGTTTCCTGTACTCCCGTTAGTTATACATGACATTGAGATAGCTTCTCGGAGGCCTGGCTGACCTAGAAAAAAGCAATAGTACAGAATGTAAGGTTTTATAGCTACATCCAAAGGTCCACATGAACAACAAAAAGCTCTCACTTGTGGACCTGGTACCACACAGCAGCAGCCTGAGCACTCAGGACGAACATCCAGTGACATATATTCATGAAACCTTAACCTAAACACCAGGAACCAGGGAACCTGGGACACTAAGGCAAGCAAGAACATGCTGTGATAGAGGTCAGTTCCTCTACTGCTATGATGTCATGAAAGAATTATTAAGTTATTTAAGGGTTGTGATTCTAAAGAGTCAAAAAAAAAAAATCAAGATTTTCAGTTTCATTTCAGCTGCCCCTTCCATCTTAAAATACCTTTCAGTATATGCCCAATGGTATAGCTATTAAGTTTCTGATATTGCCCACTCTGTAGAACATCTGCCACATCCAGTGAGCATTACAGACTCTCCCCAGGGAGAAATGAAGAGCGCATATACGAAGAAAGCTGCTGTCTGTCAGATGCCCACTTCACTCATTGCAGAAGTTTAAAACTATGCAGTGAATGTGGGAGGGGATTGCAAGGAAGACAAGGGGGATCAAAGGCTCTTCTATTTTCAGAGCTGAACACTAGCCTGGCAATTAGCTCCCAGACCTGACTCTTCCACAGAATGCCAGTGAAATACAAGGCATTCTACTCAAATCTGATGTTTCATCCTTCCCACTAACTGTGTCTCTCTTTTTGTGTGCCTGTTTTATTTCCAAGGTATTACTTGGAGCAGAATTTTGCCCCTTCCTCCTTTAAAGTGCTAGACTTGTACTTTTCCCTTCTTAAGTATAACATGCCCTGAGAAAGATTCCCGGGCTAATCTCACATTAAGCATCCAAAAATCAGTGGTCACTTTTGAGCCCCTCCATGTCACATGCCCATTTCACAGACAGCAAATTTCTAGTGCATCTCATAGGGTTGTCACTCTGACTTCAGCAATAAACACAGAGGACACGACTGACAGAAAAATAACAGGTCTGTGTTCGTGACAGGCTTCAAATAGTGTGAGACAGATAAGGCATGAGGCCAGACATTGAAGACAAAAGCAAGGAGTAAAACAGCAGTTGGGACGAATCGACAGTTCTGTGCACAGAGGACAAACTCACACAGATGCCTCATTTGAACACTACCAGCCATGTGTCACAGCACAGCTCTTTCAAGCAGGTTGAGAGGCAAATTGATTCTTATTTTAAACTACCACATTATATAGAAGAGATACCCATCAAGGGAATATTGGATGTCAGAACTATTTGGATGAATGCAGAAATGGGCTGGCCTACACAAACCAAACAGTGCTTCAAATGCACCAAGCAGCATGTGATCACATCTGAAATTCAGACCAGGAAAGCCAAAAGGAGCATGTGGAATATCCCAGGCAGAAATGAGAATAAAAAGTATGAAGAAAGTAAAGACACTTAAAATCCGAAAACAAAGATCATTGCTCTTCTTAAATTCTGTATAAGTCAAGTTGGTATGATTCCTTCCAAGTGGTACTTTTTACAGAATGTTTTATTTGCAACATAAACATTCTGAAACAAATACAAAATTTGTTTTAGAATTTAATATACTGCATAAAACCTCTGAAGCTCAAGAGATTTTTTTGCCCCATGTAATTCAGACTCAAGAACAAAAGCGCATGAGCTTAGAAAGCACGTTTACTGTAGGAGCCTATAAATTAACTTCTTTTATTTTCAGTGACAAAGTAAGTCATCTTCTTTGTGGAGATGCATAATACCAAGGCCTATGATTCACTCTTGAACTTTATATGACCTTAACATCTCGGTCAGCCCATTGTAAGAGATTAATGTCTCTCCAACCAGCTCTAGCACGGCTTTCCAGAAACGTGAATCAGGAGAATCAGCAGTAATTCCCAGCATGGTGGGTAAGGCACTCAGTGGGATGTGTAAAGGACAGCAGTGCTACAGACAGGGCACAGGAACTTACTAAGATGGGGAACACACTCTCAGAGTGTAAGGAGCACACTGCTATTTTTTTTTTTTACTGGCTTCATCTAGAATAATTCCGCCTACTAGGTATGCAAAGTGTTAGTTCCCGCTTATGTCCAGGGACAAAACTGATTACAAATAAAACTCTACATCAGTATGTACTCGTGACAGGAATATGCACTGCTCCATGCAATGATGAACACAATAACAACAAAAAAAGGGATCCACACAGCAGCTTTGGGATTGTTTTCCAGTAAGGTGGGTATTGATGGTAGATTGGCAAAGTACTTCTAAATGTCAACACGTGACATGCAAAATCACATTTGAGATCAGTATTTTTGAGTTGAAGTAAAAACCACTTTTTTTGCAAAATGACTAACAATTAAACATAACCCAGATTAAAAACTGCAGGGACAATTTTTTTTCAAGTGTCAGAAATATATCAGGCTTTCTTATACTCCAGAACAAAATCTTGGTCAGTGTGCCACACTCAATGTGCAATAAAACGTAAAACAGCAAAAAAAGCAGCAAAAATCCCCTCAACAAACAGAAATCCACAAACCCCACAACACCCCTGAGAAACAACACCCCTTCCAAATTCTCTAAATACTGCATGTTAATTAGATAATCAAAAAGTGACTTTAGAATACCTACTTTTAAAGGGAAGAAAAAAATTCAATTAATCATTAGCAATTATAAGTAAAGAAAATGCATTTATATTTTAAATCATGAAAAGGAAAGGCAAGTTTTAAGTCCTGTGCACATCCCAGGCAGTGAAAGTTGGCTATTGACAGACACACAAGGGGGATCTTCCCAGCTGTGTCACAAGTCCAAGGAAGCTGACCCACCCGTCCAAACCACACATCTCTGTTAATGACTTTCACCAGGGCATCTCTGCAGTCAAAAGATGTCAAAAATTAACACCACTATAACCTTCTCTACTACAGAGATAATCCTTCATAGTATCAAGTGCTTTTGCTTCAGAGACCTGGAAATAATGAAGTGGCACAGGACAACACAAATTCCAGATCAATACACTGAAACAACTGAGCTCTCCCAGCACTGGGCTGCACACCTCTGCCAATATCATGTCATTCACCACCTGCTAGCATAAGCAGTCTGTAATTTTTCATACTGAATAGCACTTAGCTTTATCTGCTAGTTTGGAACAAAAGCCAGATGTAAACTGGAAGCAGAATGAAAGGCAGTGTATGGTGACCAGGATCAAAGCCAAATTGTCAGAGACCAAAGTGGTAAAAATGTCTTTTATGGGACAGATTCATCTCTGTTCTGATAACTTTCATAGAATAGTATCTGTAGAGTTCAAAAGAAACATTTTATTAACATCTGTCAAGTATACAAATGTGTGAATGAAAGATAAGTAGGATCAGAAAAAACAGACCACAATAAACCAAAAATCTATTTCCCATTCTTTATCAGCCTTGATTACTTAACTGGGGAAAAAATGAAGCCAAGCTGAGAGTGGTAAGTTTGAAAATGTGTGTCCTGTGATAACATGATAGCTTTTTCCTCCAAACATACTTACAAGGTGCTGGAGCTGAGAATCAATTAGTAACTCACTTTTCTTCCCAAATCCAAAACTTAGAATATTTTACATTAAAATGCAGTTGATTCTGTTATCAAATATATTTGCTGAAACAATTTCCTCAATATCTTTGTATTTGCTAATATTCTGACAGGGAAACTGCCTTTCTTACAAGAGAAAACCAAACACCTGTTTCTCTTCTTCAGGTAATTTCAATTTAAAATAAGTAACTGCAGCTGCATTTAAGTTACTTCTCTGGCCACTTAATTTAAGTGGATTTAAAAGAAAAAGCTCAAGAAACAACACCTTACCAAAAAAAAAAATTTGATTTTTGAAGGAAGATTTTTTCTTTTTTCCCCCCCCCCATTGCGGCAAACAATATTAAATCGTTCAACAATCTTAAACTACTTGACTTTCAGCAAAATGTGACAAAGACTTCTAGATTATAAATAACATGCCATGGAGTTTTCTGCCTGGAAGGACAGAAAACCAATTTAGTACTCTTACTAAACAAGTGTACAGTGTGTGTAAATCTCCAGAGAGCCCACAGAGTGAGCTGTGGAAAACCAGACAGAAATAGCTGTAAGTATAGCAGAACATAAGATTTTATCTGCACTTCCTAATAGAACAACATCAAAATCAATAGAAATTATGACAAATCTTAGACTTAGTTCAAGGTGTTACAATGAATTGTATAAAAGCAGCTAATTCTAGTCATGGCTCTGCTTTCAAAGGATGTCAAGTCCCTCAGCCCATGGAAGATGCTGGCAAAGAAACAGCCTGGGAGCCCCAAAACTCTTTTCAAAGAGAGTACTGCATTCTGAAGGGTAGGGAAATATTTTCTTCAGCATTCTGTTTTATTCAACTACTTCACTTACATACTAAGAGTCAAATTTTGATTAAATCTTCTTAAGTTGAAAACGTGTCCTCCTCTTTTATCACATGAAGACAGATCAGAGTGAGACATTAGATCTCAAATAATGAACAGAACAAATCAGGATCATTAGTTCAGTTCTCCAACTATAGGTTTGCTTCTTCTTGCTTAATAATCAAATTTTAAGACAAGTAAGTTTCAAAAAACTTTATTACAGTAATTACAACAAGCTGAAAAAATAAACATTCTTTTTATATTTTTTTAATGGAAGCCCAACTTTACAAATTTCAACAGACAGCTATTAAACATACATTATCTGTAATTTCCTATTAAAAGGAAAAGAACTATCCAAATAGAGGCATGTTAATAAGCAACAGTTGGAGAGTGCATAGCTAATGCATAAACAACTTGAGCTCCAAGGGCATCTCTCCTAGTAGGTAGATAAACTAACTGAGACGTTAAGAGTAATTAAATATCTGTTTTTAGATTTTTATAAATAGTGACTTAACTCATATATTTCCAACTTTAAATGATCCTCATAGGGATATAAAACTATTTTTTCAGGTGTTAGGGGAGCCACATCTCTGTTCTTAGGGCAGGCATTTTAAAATATGCTGCAGGAAACTGAAAGACTTGTTTGGCCAATTGCTTATTCAAATCACACAGCCCTTTTCCTTCTCCCTTCTATCTTATTTTGCTAGAGAGGCACCATCTACATGCTCAACCAATTACCAAATGGGCTAATTCTAAGCCGAGGAAATAAAATTTTAACCATGGTAATTGGAAACAATTTGATAGACTCTGGCAAACAAATGATGAAAAAGCCACTCAAGTGCTATAAATAAGGAGTTTTCATTTCAAAAAGTTAGTGACAAGACTGAACTCTTCCAACATTACAATTCTTAGTTTGAGAAGCATGATGGAGAACAGCAGAGTACCACTCAAGGAAATTTGCTCACACTGTTCTAAAACAAGTACGCAGGCGCACAAAACATACCCAAAACTGTAAGAAGCATATGGAAAAAGAATAAGGATACTTATCACCACAACTGAAAATATTCCTCTACAATGAGCAAGATTACTAGGTTACAGAACTCAAAAAAAAAAAACCCTCTGAACTTGGTTCTTCACTTCTCCATCCTAAACTTGGTTTAGCTGGTTAGTGACTCTTAGTTCATTACAGCCCTCTAGATCCAAATTTTTTAAATAAAGAAAAATATACAAAGAAAATCAGAAAGGTAAGTGTAACAGAAGAAAATAAAATATTCAGTAAGTCAGAGCAGAAGATAGGAAAAAATTGTAAGAAATGCAGAAAGAACAGATGGCACTAAAACCAATCCCTGGGAAATGCATTAAGACCTCGAGAGTATCATTATTTTTTATGTGAGCATGCAGCCTGCAGACTTCAATAGGACTATCCCCATGAGTAAAATGACCCACATACAAGCTTGCCAGGCTAGTTTTAATATTGTGGATAAGAACCTATATCCTACCACTACCATACAGCATTTTCCTATGTATACTTCTATTTTCTGTTTCTTTAACATTTACTGATTAGACAACATAAACATGTAATGAGTTATTAGAATAACTCTGCTTATTGAACAGTGTAAAGACTAAAAAAAAACCAAAACTCAAATCTGTCTTATGCTTTTGTTAATGAAGCTTGCTGAACACCTGAAAAGTCAATTTTTGTTAACATAAAACCAAATTACTTAGTGAAATGAAACCACTGTTGAGATAAGGTAAAAATTACATCTGAAGAAGTACTCTGCTTACATGAGTGCAATGAGATACATATACTATTTCATACAAGAAAAGGGAGCAGGAAAAGAAGGAAAACTCAATGGGCTCCTCTTATAAAAGCCCACTGCACAAAGGAAAGAAAGGAAAGAAAAAAAATAACTAAAAAACCCCCTACCAACTGCATTTCTAGTACATACCTGATTTTCCAGGTCTCCAAGATCACTGCTTTAAGTAAAATAAATTGCCTCTCACTTTGCCTCTCTTCACTGTCATGGGAAACACTCTCTGCAAATTGCCATTCCCTATTCCAATTCCACTTTGTGAGTTGAATTTACATATGAGTTATTTAATATCAATTCCTGTCCAAGCAATAGGAAATATTCCTCCAAAGGTTTAACCTTTGTCAAGTCTCCTCATTATTTCTGAGTCCAGAAAAAGGACATGAACTCTTTGTTTCTCTACAGGCAGACATCAGATATACTTTTTCAGGCACAAGCTCATACTCCAGTGAAATGATTAGTCTGAGATATTTCACTAGTGCCATAGTGTGCCACAAACTTGTCTGCACACCCAGAGCCTGAGGGATGAATTCTCCTGTTACACACATTTTGACACCCTGGAAGAATTTAATAGGTTTACCAGGCACCAGCTGCGAGCCAATCTATCTTGCTGGCAGCCACAAGTACCAGACTGCTTTATGCTTTCCTTTTCTTCAGTGTCCAGGTATTCTTTGTTTTTGGAACTTTTTGTGAATACTAACAGCATCAATCATGCATCAACAGCAGAGGCATGTGGCAACAAGAGTGCAGAGCTGCCAAATGCAAATAATTTCTCACCAAAGAAATTCTTCTTACCAATCCATCTATTTAAAAAGAAAAGAAAGAGAGAAAGAAAAGAAATGAAACCCATAAACTCACCCCCACACTATGGTCCTAACAAGCCCCATAGCTGCTGGGGACAGGATCCCTTACCAAGCCTTTTCTAACC
The DNA here is from genome assembly GCA_034509185.1 of Euphonia xanthogaster. Classification (NCBI taxonomy): domain Eukaryota; kingdom Metazoa; phylum Chordata; class Aves; order Passeriformes; family Fringillidae; genus Euphonia; species Euphonia xanthogaster. The sequence continues at coordinate 23,622,596 of JAYDZK010000169.1, read as the reverse complement.
CTCAACACTATCTTTGGACCTGGTAATTTCTCCTTTGCGTAGTTATTCTTAGCTGCATGCAGAGATGGAAAAGCACTATCACAATCTTTTTATATTGAAAAGATTTGCTCAATTTAGAATAACTTGGCATTGGGAATTTACATGCAAATAGTCCCAGCCTGCTTTTCACTGTGAAATACAGACAAGTGCTAATCCTGCTGCAATCCCTACTAGAGGTATTTTCCTTACACAGTCTCTCCACTACATGCTTTACTAGGAGACACTAAGGTGCCTAAAAAATCTTGCCCTTTATCTTATCTTCTACAGGTCATAAATCCCTGAATGAAGAGCCTGCGACAGAGCTTCACACATAAGATCCTAGGTAGCAACTTCCTGACTGAGAATCCTTAAGTTAGAAATAAAAATCTATGAAAAAACACATTAGTTTTTTGACTGGAGACTGGACTAAGCTCAAAATACGCATGTGACAAAATGTAGGGGAAAAAAAAAACCAACAAATATTTAAAGGATAATGCAAAAAACTTTATCTTCAGCTACTGTTTCTATCTGTCAATCTAAAATAAAGGAAATTAGGAACAGAATTAGATCACCAGATGTGTCATGCAGACAAACTAGACAAAGGATGAAGAGACCACTTTTTTCACTAAGTCAAGCCATCAACTTTAGAACAAGAAAAATCAGTGAATAATGATCAGGATGGATTTGTCCCTTTCAGTGTGATTCACTGTCTGCTCACAACACTTATTTTTAGCCTGTGAAAAATGTATCTTCAAAGACACGGCTGAGGTGGCAACAAGAAAAAAAATGGAGAAGTTTTAAAAAACTCATTTCAGCAATAAGTACAAGAGCCATCCCTCAAGATAGGTTAGTAATCACCTTGTATTAAACTTCCTTTATTTGATGGAAGGACTCAGGATGGTGTTTTCTCATACTACTATTCTTGTTGAGTTCAGTTTGTTTTAGAAGTATTTATCTCACTGTGTTGCCATACTTTAGATTGAACACACCTCTCCCCATGTATTCAGAAGAACATATACACATCTATTCTCTTTACTCATTATTTATGTGAGTATGTATTTAAGGGCTGCTGCAGAGAAAAATACTTCTGTGATTGAAAGCCTCAGCATTTATTTTTAAAGACAATTTACTTATAATATCTTACATGAAAGTGCAATTACTGTAATGCAGAAATCCAGATTCTTGACAGGATCACAAACACCAAAATGAGTTTTGGAGGAATACAGTTACCTTTGCAGCAATCATGACTTGACTAGTAAGAGTCTGTTATATGCATGCATAATACTTTAAAGAAAACCTAACAATTACTTCTTTGAGTATTATTTTTTAATAGCAATTCAGATCATCCTCTAAAACTACTTATTCAAAGAAATTACGCATTTGTCTCTGTTAAAACATTTCAAGAGTTTTCTGGCCATTGAAATATTTAAAATGCAGCCATCAAAAGTAGAACCTAGGCTGTTGCAAAAAGTAATGTATGAACTTGTTTTAATCCCAAGTTTATGCTTCAAGTCTAAATTTAGTCTCTTAAAATTCCAGTCTCTGTATGTAAGCATTTTCTTCTGTGAATTCTATATACAGCTGATTTCATGATTAACAGTGAAGTTAATGTGTTGTCTGGTGGTATTGTGTAACTGAACACATTGGGAACACATCCATCACCAATTAAATACAGTGCCAATTAGTCATAATTCATTTAAGTTCAGTGAATTAGATCACACATGGACATATCTGTCCCTGTTCCCATCTCTTTCTTCACAGTTCCATGCTGCTGCCATTCATTTGTAGAGATATAATATGACCAAACTGAAGACATTCCACCCTTCCTCTGCTCTGCCTCCCCCAAATAATGAGTTTATTTCTCACCAAACAAATGGACTTAGAGAACTGAGTATGGTCCCAAGACCCCCAGAAAGGAGATAGCTCCAAGGCATTTTGCAGAACACAGGAAGACTGCCCTGCCTGTACACAAAGTTTGCTGGGTGTTAGCACCAAGCCAAAGGTTTTTAGCCATGTTTGTGCACATCCCAGCTCCTCTGCATTTAAACAGGAAGAATAAGGCACTATGGTGCACAAAGTTTTTCACTTGGACATTTTCTTTCTCATAATGGACAGCAGACAGCAGAGTGATTTTGTAAAAATATCTACTACAGCTATATTTAAAAAGAGTTGGAAAAAGAAGCTTCAATCTCGATGAGACCGGACATGTAAACTGGGTAGATAAAAGCTGCATTTATAAGCAGAGATAACAACAATCTCCCATTTAGCAAGCAAGAGAGAACGGCAGGATTCAGAGCCCAAGCCAATTAAGCATCATGACTTCCTTCCATCTGGCAGAGAGACTGCAAAAACACTTAATTATGGAATTTGATCCCTCTGTCACATCTAAAATAATTCAAACTTTCAGCATTTTCAGCCTCTATGAAGCGATCACCCAAACAAGCACAGGCTACGTTGTATCACTTCAGTGTCATACTGGCACTTGTGTAATTAGTGCACTGCAACACTCACACAGGGATTGATCCCAGAGATCTCCATGCTGCATGGTATGATGTGGCTACAGGCAATTATGGTGAATTAAAACTGTGATTTATTTGAAATATGACTTAATCTTTTACATAATCAGAGACCTGATATACGCCAGAAACATACACAGCCATAATTCTCTTCAAATACACAACTTTAAGTTGGAGTAAGTTCAAAACTCAATTCAAATACTTCTCCAGAACACAAAATGTCCATGGGGGATGGGGGTGAAGCATATAAAAATTAGTGCAAGAAGTATCTAGTTTCTTTACTTTTAAACAATCCTACATATAACTGTGCTACAATATAAAAGTTACTAGTGACTAACCAAAAGAGATATTGCTGCTACATGGTCATTTCTTATATGAGATCTACTGGTGGTGAGTTATCTCTATACTAGAACAAAGAATAACTACATTCAGAAAGCCTTCTTATTTGGTGCCAATGTATTTTGGCTTTTGTCTTGGTTATAATTTAGGAGCAAGGGAAAATGTGGTCTCTAATATGTACTTTCATGAGTTATTTCCAGGCAAAGTCAAAGCTGAGACTCAAAACTGTCCATAAGCCCCAGAACCTCCAGTGGCAGGTTAATGTTCCACCACTGAAATTAAAACAGGAACCTTTTAGCAAGAAGAAAGGAAAATTTTCAGGGGTATCAAGACCATAAAAACGTTACCAAGCATATTCCAGATATCTCTTGGCTGTATATATTTAAGCCACTATTATAAACCTAACCCCTCCAGCTCAAAATAGATCGGCCTTCCCAAATGAGACAGAAAAGGGAGAAAACAAGTGACCAATGGAGAACATTCTGACATGATAACACAGCCTGACTCTAGGAAGAGTTTACCAAATTTGGCCTTACCTTTACTTGGTGCTGATTTTCTCACAGAAGCTACATGGTCTTCAGAGATAGCAAGACGCCTGAGCACATCAGCCAAGGCTGCTTTTAGCACGGTGATTTCATCCTCTTGTTGCTGCACTCTCAGCTCCAGGGCTGAAAGACGGTCCTGGACATCGGAGGTGCTGGCAGCCGAGATGCTGTCATCTGTACAGGGGAAAAGCAGAGCAGAAAGAGGCACTGAAATGCTTTGTTCTGAATTAAAAGCCACAGAAAGAGGCATGTACAGCACCAGATATACATCTGTCCCATCATTCTGAAATACTGAAGACATTCTAACAAACATGTTCAGGCAAATAAGGAACGGATATTACGGCAAACATCAAATTAATGCTTCAAGACAGAAATCATTACTAATCGTTAGCTAAGACAGAAGGCTTAAAGAGTGTGGACCTATTAAAACCACCAGAGAGAATGTGCTTCCTGTGAAAAACATGCTCACAAGTAGAAGGAAGACTGAAATTAACCTTATTTAAACAACCAACTAAATTAACCAAAAAGGTATAAAAATGTCGTAAAATTCTGCAACAATACTATTGTGGAACTGCTGAAGAATTTTAACTATGACTCTTAATATTAAAGCAAGTTTCAAAGTTAAAAAAAAAAAAATCCACAGTTGAACATACAAGTACTGTTAACAATGACCTAATTGCATCAAGTGGCAATCTCAATTTAAATGGTCTAGATCAGACTTCTTAATTTCAATTCCTTCTCTTTAACTTTTTTAACATCACCACCCTGGATGTGCCAAAAAACATACAACCTTATAACACTTGGCCTGAAGCAAAGAGAAAATAAACGCACTAAAAAAGGTTCCAAAAATCTGTTTGGCCACACAGAGATAGATTAGCATTGAAGGCTTAACCCAGCCAAATCTATTCTTCAGTGGTAAAAAGGAAATTACAGCTTCTGCTTACTCTTTGCCTTTGACAGTTCTTTGCATTATTTCTGCCAAGCCAAAATAACACATAACAGATTTCTGTATTTGGCTGTTCTAATAAATCATAGGCCATTCACTTAAAAAAAAAACAACAACTGTGAAAGAATATGTTACTCAATCACGAGGTATTGAATTCCTTACCCATCCTGTTTAAGGCTTCCTAAAATCTCACTAAGGAACTTCTAATATAGCTTTACAAAAAAATCACATGTATTCTATAGTTCACTTAAGTTCATATTCTACAAAATAATTACAGCAAATTTAAATGTAAATAGCTGGTATTATTACTGTGATTTGACACACTCTAAACTTTAGTTTTCACTAATCTTAGTAAGATATCAAGGAACAAAAGGTTACATAAGCCTTATATAATATAAACCACAATCCTAATACTTTGATTTTCCCTAAAAAAAAGCCTTAATCTTTGAAATACTTGCGTATGGGCACATTCAAAATACATGTAAACAAAAGAAATACTGAGCCAAATTCCTCCAATGAACTCATTATGGAAGAGATTCAGGAGTTTAATGCTAACTTCCACTCAGTTAAAATATATATGATACTCACTACTGGATGACCAAGAATTGAATCAACCAAATAAAGCATCATAATTAATACTTTCACAATACAAACAGAATTCCTACAATTAATTAGTAAAAACCCTAAAAACCCTTTAGTAATGAAATGTATCCAAAATGATTATTGATAAGGAACATTTAAGGTTAAAATAATAATGCTAAATAAACTCCTAAATGACAGTTTTGAGTATTGTTTTAGTTCACTATTTGGTTAATGCAAACGCCGAAGTGCACGCATCATGGTTAGTACTGTATTCATTCTGGCTATCAAAAGAACTACAGGGGAATTAATTAATTAATTAATAAGGTACATAATCAAATCGAGACCCAGAGAAAACAGATTAGGACTCAACAAAAAGACCTTTAATCCCACCATCCATAACTGTACCTCCCTATACGCAGAAAATTGATTTTAATAACTCCACAGCCCAGCACATCCAATGCTCTCTCAGCAGGACTTGACAAACCCAGACCTGTGACACCTACCCCAGGTTGGGAAGGACTGCGTAAGATTCTTTTATTAAAACCTTCATGTTCAAAACATAAACCCCCATCTGTTTTAAGGAGCTGGGAAAAGTTCCTACAGGCATTCACACCTATGTGGCATACAAAAAGGAACCAAGGTAAATAAACATTAATCCATGAAGAACAGCTTTTACTTCAGGAAAGCACATGGACTTAACATATCACATAATTCATATTTCTACTATCCTGCAAGGATTAGCTGCAGTGGACCAGACAGAATGAACACTCCAGAGAACAATTATTTCAAATATTATAAACTTTTTAACTTCTCTTACACTGAGTAGCAGTCCAAACAGAAAAAAAGCAGTTTGACATTTCCTTAAAAAAAGGGGAGGGGGAAAAAAAAGAGGGGAAACTCCTCCCAACTTAGTTTTTTTGCTTTTTTTTGTTGGCCAAAGTCTTCAATTAATAGATATTATCCACTATAATGGACAAATTATGGATACATTCCCAGGCTGCATAAATATACAGCAGATCACTTTAAAACACTTGTAAAACAATAAGTAGCTATGTCAAATCATCATTTGAGAAGCCAAATATTACTGTGCTCCCTGTGTAGAGTCCAAACAAGAGTAATTACCAAACCAGGAAAGGCTCCACTGGTGATCGGTCTCTCTGATGAGCACAGAAGCAAATGCTCTGCACGTCCCTGGACATCTTTATTTCCCATGAACTACTAACATTGACCAGACTGCTGCTGTTGAACCCCAGCACCCCAAAATTGTGGTGCTGCAGCCACCTTAGCTGGCTGCTGCAGCTCCCAAAGGCACAGTTACGTCACTAATTAGAACCTGGAAGAACAACTGCCCTGTGAGGGTGAGCTACAATACTCTGACCTCCTCAACACCTCCGATGAGACGGCAGAGGAGCTGATCTCGGGGAGCTGCGCTGGGGAGGCTCAAGCCTTGGCACAGCACAGACAGGCAGAAGGACCCTCAAACTCAACTTCTACCCAACAGCTTGTCAGAAATGGAAATGGGGCATGAGGAGCAGGCCAAGAAGGTTAAGCCACTCAGCTGATTCCAAACCAGGCAAAGCAATGTGCCCTGTTGTACTACGGGAGGCTCCAAACCACCAGTGGCTGCTTTGCATTGCAGAGAGGGCACAGGAGACACAGGAGACACTGAAAGAAGCTGGAGGGCAAGGATATCACTGGGAAATCAAGACTAATTTGGTTGATCAAAGAATACAGTAGCACACTTGGAAGACATTTCATTGTTGTTTATCATTCTACAGAAGCAGCATCTGCTTCAAGTGATGACAACCATATATTACCCTGGCAACTATTAGAGAATTGGAACTAATAATTCCCAATCCAAGTATCTCACCCATTACAGCAAATATTCAACTGAATTCCAACATGCCCTTCTTGGCAGTGTCCTGAAAAGTAACTCAGCAGGGATTATCTTAAAAGAAGATGCCCTAAAAGTAAACAAAGCTGGAATCCATGAGATCATTCTGACAAATCTGCACAATTACACCTTTTCTTCACATAAGCTTTCAAAATATCTTCCAGATTTCTCTTTCATTTACAAGATATTTTATAATCTAAAGAACTACTTCAAAAGACATGCTCTCCTCTTTCAGAGAGGAAACAGCTCTTATGCAAGAACAAAGTCAGTCAATGGGAAGCAAAATTCCATCTCCTGCCTTCCTCTTCTCCCACTCCTGAACATCTGTCCTTTCCCTTGTGCTGACATAGACATGCATCTATCCAGGCTTCCCATAAGCTGCTCTTCTTCTATTAAACCAGAGGGAAATTTATTATAAAAGGGAAACCAGTTAGGCAAATAGAGCAAGTAATTTGTAAATGCAGTCAACTATTGATTCATTCATTTGATTCATTTTAAAAATACCTTTTTAGTTATCTGGTTATTCTTATTATAACCTAACACCCCCATTTCTGATGTGCTGGTTGTGTTTTCTAAGCTGCTGATGACTTATGCCTTTAAGGGACATACTGAGAACAAGATCCAGTGTGGAAAAAAAGCACCATCTACAGTGCTCACTGGTAGTAGTGAGGAGACATTCACATAGATGTGAATCCAAGGCATTTCAGTCTTAAAAAGTGGTTTAAGGTAAGACTACTGGCACTCAAATGACAGCATAAACATGCTAGGTCTAACCATACAGTACTACAACTCTCCAAACAAGATGTGCTGTTATTTGTCACAATTTATCAGTTTGATTTTTTAATTTTAGCTAGGAAAGTATCAATTCTTCCCTTGCTTTTGGAGTAAGAAGGGATATACATGGGATGCTTGTATTCAGTACTCATGAGACACAGGGATGACTCTAAAAATGAATGTTCATTTCTCATGGTCAATTAACAGCTCTGAACAGACAGGTTACACTGTGTGGGACTCCTCACAGCCACAGGCACCCAACCACTCCCAGCAGATCAAACAAGGCAGCAATTCAAACTGCCCCTTAGCCTGGGCCAGGAGTCCAACACGAGTATCCAGGACATAATGATGGTACTTAAACCTTCCAAACCACATATCGCTCCTCACATTTCATCTAGCAGGCACGTGAGGGTACCAGCATTTGAACAGCATCACCCTTCTTCATCTGCTGCCTAGGAGAATGTTGAACTGGTTACATTTGAAAAAAAAAAATCTTACTACTGAACCATCTATTCTGGGCCCCCTCAACAAATCCAGAGCATCCATTATCACCCCTCTGAGTCAATTCCTCCCAGCTTTGACTAAATCTAAGTAAGGAATTCATTTTAGACATAAGCAGCATTTCAGAAAAACAAATCCTACAAACTCCAGCCCACGGATATTTAAACCACGGGGTGGAAAATCCTATGTTTTATCCAATAAAGCTACATAAACCACAGGTAATTTTAAACCCCTGGCTGTTAAGGCACCCACAACATTTTCTGTATTTTGCCCAGAGTGGCAAGAGTCTTTTATTAGGGAAAAGGAACAGAAATTACTGAGACTGGTATAAAGATCTATCTGGCTGACAATTGCAGGAGTTAACTGTCCCCAAGGAACCTTTTCTCAGGAGGACCATGATCCCCTCATGTGTGAGGGAAAGTATGTATTTGTATAACTTCCAATTTTTGTTCTAAAGAGCACTGAAAAATTTGACTCTGGATGAGGCTTATATTTCCAGAGAGATACCAGACAAATTTATTTTTCCTATACATTATGAGAAAGAAAACTCTCTGCAGTTTTCTGCAGATCATCTGTCTTAAGAGTAGTTTATAAAAGGTGCAAGCAAAGATCAAGAATTATGTTCCATATCTGTAATTCAGAATTTTCAATAACAACAATAACAAAAAAGTAGAATTAAGGCTCCATAATTTTTGCTCCCAGTATCTCCTCCAAATGCCAGCACATGCACAAATTATCTCAGTTTTGTAAAGGATGTGAGTCATGTAAAGAATCCAAGAATAGTAATTAAAGCACCCAACACGAACACAGAGGATTCTAAGAGCTCCCCCGCAACCCAAATGATACTGCATTATCCTAGAACCTAGAGCTTATGGCATGGAAGCGGAGTGGGAAGTTCTCCCCAGCTCTCCCTTCCTGCAAGCACAAGACTCTGCCCTTTTAACTCTCTCAAATACCTTACAGATCTTTGGCTTCCTTTGCTAGTTTTTCATTCTTTTCCCTAAGCTTCCAGTTTTCCTGCACCAAATTAAAACCAATGCACTTCTTAATCTCACTCTTGTTACTTGTAAATTCTTTATTTTCTTTTCAGAATAACAATGCAGATGTTCTTAGATAGGTACAGGTAAGTCACTGACAGTAGACAGTGCTGTATATTAACATTTTGAACGCTATCTAAACCTTAAATTTGTCTCCTTCAAAGACATTTCTTCAGGTTTTCAAGAAGAACACGTTGTCACACTCCACTCATTTACTTAGGATTGATGCTTCACGAGTACCATCACATCAACCAGACTTTCTTCCTTGCACAGCTCATGAGATTTTTTTCATGTTTCATACACCCATCTAATTTTATTCCCTACAATTTTATCCCCTACAAGTAGTTAATAATAATTTTAAAAAGATATATTACTCTACACTAGCCATTACACAAACCATTTTGATCACAAGTCCACAGCAAGCAGTATTTTATTTTTCTGTAGATGATCCATGAGATTATTTTGCTGAAGCCCATGAATATTCTGCAGTGCAACAGTTGCTACTGGCCTTTGGTATTGTGGACTGCTTTATGGTCAGTTTGAAGCATGCCCATGTCTGTGAGCCTGCATCATTACATTATAAAGAACATGATCCATGTTTTCGGGCAACTTTATTTGAAAGAGGTATTCTGACACATAAGATGATTTACCACTTCACATCTAACAATTAGTAGCTCTACTTGTATATGCTAGACAGATTTGTGCACATAGGCTTTCAAATATTTTTATTTTCCTGAGATGAAAAACCAAGGAGAAAGATAAAAAGATGACACAAAAACATCCTGGCAAAAAAATAACCCAATAATAACCACAAATTACAGAAAATAGAAATATTTTTTAATAAGCTTGTGTATCTACTGCTGCAAACAGTTTTAATACCGATAATCTAGAAATACATCAGCATGAGATTCACAGGGCACAGCCCCACCCATACCATATTTGATCAACGTGAGTGTTCTCCTTGCCTAAGTTTCCAGTAACTGTATAACTTACTGGGCACAAAAATTTTATATTTCATACTTGCTGATACTAGCTTTGATAGGCAGACTGCAAAAACAGAACAAACACTTACAGACATTTCTCATATTTGACACAGGTATCCATTTGATTACTTGAAGAGGCAGATAATTATGCAGGCACTGCCTCATATCCTTCCCCAACTGCATACTTCCTATCATCTCCACCTCCATTGAGATGCATCTCAAGAGTAAGACCATTCTTGGATTTTCCCCACCCACTGCTTAAAAAGCCTTGTGGTTTTTTAAGTACTTTTCTTCCACTAACATTGCTTGCCTCCTGATGCTCCTGATATTGCTCTTCAATGTTTGGCTTTGAACCTGCAAGACAAGCCCTTCCCCTTCCAAAATACTGCTTCTGCTACAAATCAGTGACCTCTACACCCCATAGACAGAATCCACAGTGGCTATGGGCACCCACTTGGGATCCCTCATATAAATGGCTCAGCAGCTATCCCAGCCACCCCAAGCTCTTACCAATATTTGGTGCCACCCCATTTTCATGTCACAGTAAGGAGAGGGGCAGGGGGCATCTTTTCTAAAACAGAGGCTTGGAAATTCACACAGAAACCAGAGACAGCTGCAATAAACTGCTCTACTGTAAGTTACACATGCATTAACACTTTAGCACACATAGATTAGTTTTCCTTCACTGGAAATACTTTATATTGTGCAAGAAGTGTTAGAACAATTCCATTCTAAAATGCTAATTTAAAAGAGACAAATTAAGCAAGCAAGAAAGGATATAGGTTAATCCCCATCCTCCCTAATGCCCAAACTGATCTAGCTAAAATTTTCTAAGAAAACAACCTTTCATATGCTGAAGAGGGAACACATTCCAAAAGTCTTCCTCTTCACCAAGGGCTCAGCCGTCACTAAGCTACCTGCACCAAAAGCAAATGGCACCCAAACCACCCTATGGAGAAACTCAACCGGCTTTAGCTCTGCAGGACAGAGACAAAGCCAGCCACCGCCTGGGGCTCCATGGTGGCCACAGCAGGACACCAGGATAGGAAAGCATCTCCCCCGCACTCCCAAAGCCTCACTGCAGAGGAGTCTGCTTGCTGTGCCTACCCCAAAACCCCAGACCTCAGTGAGGAAAAGTGCTCAGCTCTCACAGGTAAACCCACCAGGAGCAATCAGGCTTTGACAGGGCAGTCCTTCCTATGCACTTTGACAAGCAAGCTTTTCTAAATTCAAATTAGGCGACTACTTAATTAGAAAATTAGGTAATTAGCAGATGCTTTTGACCTTAATCTCTTTTTAACGACACTCTTCATCTGTTAAATGAAATTAAATTCATCATCCCACACTGCCTAAAGGTTAATTAACACTTGTGGGCTGTACCCTAAGTGCTACCCTAAGTGCCGTAGCAAGGTCAGCATTTAAATGCATGCAATTTCTCAAGAAGCAAGATTAACAGCCTTCCAATAAGAGAGAGACACACAAAGAAAATGAAGTTAACTCAAAATACCAACCAACTGCTATTATAGGAAGAATCGCCTTTTCAGAGTTCTAACTTGGAAGAGACTATGACCTCCATGCATCTTACTACTTATATGATTTCAATATAGTTTTGAAGGACAGCCCTAATTCTGACTTTCAAGTTCAGTCTGACTTCCCACTTGGAACACTCTTCTTTAACCTTATGTCCTTAATGCACAAATCTACAAAAAGATGGCAGCATTAATTGTCACTATCTGCCCAACACAATGAATGATGACAACCACAGTCAGGGTCAGACAAAAATACTGCTATCCAAAACATCCCAAAGCCCAGTGAACGCACAGAGTTCACAGATAAACACAGGACCATCTGAAACATTGGTTTTCCTGGAGTACTGTGCAAACTCATTTGCACAGACAGGTACCAGAGGTTATGTGGCAGGCAAGCAAGTTGGCGTGGAGGCTTGTAAATAGAAAGGAGGGGAGAGGAAGGAGGGAAAAAGAGAGAAAAAAAGAGCAATCACAGTAATCTCAGATTCTCCATTGCTCTCTGCACTGCTCCCTCCACGCTGTACCACTTATTTTTTAACTGCTCTTGTCAGAGTGATGGTGCTAATTCATGCTCAAAGAAGTGTCTATATATTTAGAATTTTTTTTTTCAAAATTTAAGCCCAAATTCATACAGCTTACCTCTGATTATCCAAGCTCTATTTCCAAAACATAAACTTTTCTAGTAACACGTGAATAAATCCAAGTTTGCGAAACATTCGATCTTTAGATTGCAACAACACAGGCGCAGTCCAACATTCCCCATTACTGGCAGCACATCTCCTCTGCTGCAAAGAATCTGAACTCAGTAGTACCAACATACTTTCAATCTGACACTTATGGCAATCTTCCAATATCTTAAATATTTATTGTTTATTTGGGCAATTAACTTAATTGGATTTTCGTTTGTGGTATGCTTTTAACAAGTATGGTTTTGCCCTAGAGGAAAGAAGTTTCTACTCTAAGATTGCTATATTCTCATCAATTCTAGAGTACCATTACAGCAGCAAAACAGAAAAGCACTGAAATCATTAAGTGAGATAACATCAGGCAAAGCAAAATAGCCTCTTCTTTTATGGATACATTTTATCTTGTACCATGCAATGTTTACTTAGAAAATTCTACTCATCTCAAATCCTGGCACACAAATTAATGATCTCTAGTTTCTGTTATCTAGAAATCAAGTTAGACATTATCCCTGTAAATAAGTGTTGGAATGTTTCTTAAATTTTGTACTGGCTGCTTCATTGTGCTGTGCATTTCTTTCTCCCAGGACTCATAAACATCTAATTTGTAACATCAAAAATACCACTCTACAAACGGTTTCTTTGATCTCATTCTATGCTATTCCAAGCCAATCTATCCTAAGTGCCACTATGCAAAACTCCATCAAGAAAAATAGAAACCTGGCCTGTAGTATTAATTTCCTTTCCCAAGGAAATATGGACCTCCTTCTCCCAAAACACTCATCTACCCTGCAGGGAAAGCCTTCCCTTTCAGCACTGCTGGAAAAAGCAGGATGTGAGCATTTTTGTGCTCAGCAGAAACGTTCTTACCCCAGAGCAGGGGGAGGAACCAGCGCTGGCATACACTGAGCTATTTCACAGCTCTTATCGAACCAAGTCACAGGACACAGCGATTTCAGATAAAGGGAAAACCTGTTTTGAAACAGACTCACCAACTCACTGCCTTATCTTAGTTTTCTGGTATTTCAGGTATAGGAATTCCTTCCACTGACTCACAGCCCTATGTGGCCGCTGCTTTATTACCTCTCCATACCTGAGCCCATTCAGTAAAACACCAACTGTGAACTTCACTCCAAGCTAAAGTGACCTTGAAGAGCTACTGTCCCTCTTTGTATCTTCTTATCCAAAACCTAAGGATGACAATCTGCTCCCTCCCTTGAAAAAAAAATAGCCTCTAAGAGACAAGCCTTCTGGTGGGAGTATTCATTCCAGTACTCCAGGTGGAAGTATTCATGCTGCTGCAGCAGGGCAGGAGCAGCCGGTTGTGCTTGCAAGGCTGTCATGCTTCATCCATCCCCCTGGGCAGCATCTCCTGCAGAAGGCACCCCTTATCCCAGCTCTGCAATACAAATGTTACCCTCCCTGCTGCAGGGAATACCATCTCACAGCCATTCTACCTCTCCCCTGTCTTGTAAGCAATAACGGACACAAGGCTTGGTTTCGATATTTTTAAAAATCCATTGTTTCTTAGGAATGCAAGACTAAAGCTCTCTAATCACAAACTTGATCCAACACAGCACTTGCAACAGCAGCAATCAAAATCCTGCATTGGTTTACCTCCACCAAGAAGCTTCCACAGCTTCTGCAACTGCTTACAGCTTTGGTATTAGAGGAACATCTCTACACCAACTCGTTTTTGCTCCAGCTGGAACCAAATCCACAGCAGTTTGGTTTGCTTGTTGTTTTTTTTTTTTTTCCATAGAAAAGAAGCAACCCATCTCCATAAAGACCAGTCATACTATAGACACAGCTAAGCTAGGACAAAGCACACGGCTCCCACACAGCCAACCTGGAAGGTGGTATCTACAACTACTCATCACACATTAGTCACAGTCTCCAATTTGGTTACTACACAGGAGGAACTAGTGAGAAATAAATTGAATATCTGCACACTATGTGCAGAAAACACAAGCCAGAGAGCAATAAGAAGTATCTATGCTGGTGAAAGTCAACAGCCACCCTCAAAAATGGGGACTGAGCATAAATACAATTAAGCTGACTGGTTCTTTACCTAAGGGGTTTTGTTTTGTGTTAGCAGTTAAACAACCCTGGTGAAGTAACAGCTGTAAACAAGGTGTGGGTGGAAAGCATTGCTCACACCTTTCCTGCTGCTTGACAGGAGCCTGACTGTCCTGCAACACACTGCTTCTCAAGAGCTGAAGAAATATCAGTACTAACATTTGTTATTTTGCGAAGATAAGTCTTCTAGACAATTCGGACTGCAGACCTGTCACCAAGTGTTGCCGCACTCTCCTTAGCAAGGACACTACCAACACGTTCCGACAAATGCCCTATAAACAAATGAGGTAATTGTGAAATGAAACAGATTTAATTCATGACAGGGAAGAACTGTTGAACAGCATGGCAGACATCTCTATGTGTCACTGCACATCTATTTTATAAAGCTGCAGTTGGGCCGCTTCTGCAGAAATGAATACATAAAACTGAAGCCTGCTTCAAACATAATTTCAGTTGCTAATCCTGGCACTATTACACCTAAAATGGAAAACTCCCCAGAAAAGGGAGGAATTAAGTCTTACCTTTATTTAGGCCAAACCACAAAGCAGATTTCAGAACTGAAGCAAAGCAAGCACATACACTGGCTAACAGTGTTACACGATGCTACAGCTTCCCAGAGAAAAATCAATCACTGAGCAGAACATTTTAGTTGGCATAGGCAGACTAAGACCTTCTAAAATTTCACCTTGAAGGTATTTTATGTAGAAGTCCTACACAAAATTGAACTATAACAGTCACTGTTGATAAATCACATGCATGCGTGCATGGAATTTGCTTAGCAGGAAAAATGCCTTTCCGTAAAGATGCTTCTTCCTTTTTTCTCAAAGGACCCTGTAGGGAAGCACACTTCTGTGTGGAACATTTGCCAAATTTTGAACACTCAAAAGGGATGTACCTAACAAAATTGCTTAAATACATGACATTTTGTATCATAAACAAATTACTTATCTGATCTACCTACAGATCGGGTCTCAAGCATAAAAAAATCTTCAGGTTTCTTTTCCTACTATTGGCTACAAAGTAACAGTTTTTAGGTAAAGAAACATAGCCCTGCAAATAGCAATAGCGACTGATCACAGATATGCCCAGTATTACAAATATTGCAAGTGCTACAAACACTTGACAGGAAAACAAGACTTGAATATGGTTGGGACTAAGTAACAGCAGTGTCACAAATTACAAGTTGCATTTTTTCCCATTTCCTTCCTTCTTCCTCAAAATTAACGCATTAATCAATCAAGAACTGATAACAATCAAAGCCACCGCAGAAAGAGAAAATTTTATTTGTTAAAGGACACAATTTAAAAAAAAACAATAAAAAAGCAGGTTTTTCTACAGAAGTACATGAGCACCAATATAACCAGAGAGCCTCTGAATTGCCATTCAACCCACCACTGCCACATCAGCTGTCAGTCCCTTGCAGATCCAGGCCAAAGCTCTTCTCTGGTTATCACTGGGTAACACTTCCAGCTTTTTGTAACACTTCAGGAACAGCTACGCTAGGTTAGGCCTGCTTGAACCCACAGAAATAAAGTTAACAGATTTTTTACTAATACACTCCAACTCGTAGTGAAAAGTACTCTGGAAAAAGCTACATATTGTAGGTCTCCAGTGTTTGCAATTCAGTTTCATTCTCTTTTTTAAACCCTGGAGATTTGTATTTGTTTGATAACTGTGCAGGGAACAATCTAAAGCCAAAAAGATTATAGTTACTCTGAAAGCAGCTATTATCTTAAACCACTGAATTATCTAGTTTATTCCACTAATGCTTATGTTTTAGGACTGATTAATTCCACACACACTTACTAAGCATTAGCTATGCTAATTCAGCTATTTATACATAAAAAAGAACCATCCAGGAGGATACTATTTCCACATAATACTGCCAACCAAAATAACAGGATCCTTCATGCATGAAAAATATTCCTCCCACCACAACAGAATACACAAACAGGAACAAAATTATTTTATTACTTTTCAGCATCTTCTAACCTTTCCCATAATCTAATTTGACGACTTTTATTTTAATTTTAACAAAATATGGTTTTTTGGGCTGCAACGTGGAGTATGGCCAAATAAATCAGCAGGGAGCGAGCCCAAGAGAGAGTTAACAGCATCTCAGCTTCCATGCTGTAACTGCACAAGCACACTGCTCTTACTCAAGACTAAACACCAGCTTGTTTAACCTACTAATCCACATTTACTAATCTACTGTGTCAACATGCTCCAAGTCTCTGCCTTCACTTAGCCCTCTGCAACTCCCGTGCAAGCCCACACTCTAACTAGGTGTGACCATTCTTGCAGCCTGCAAGTTGCACAGGACAAAGTTCTCATGCCAGCGCGCTCCATGACACGCAACACGTACATCTGGGGGAGCTGGGGAACACTTCCCAGAAAGGTGGAGAGGACAAGTGACCGTGCCACAGCAGGGCCAGGAGCACAGGTCTGCCCCCACTGAACAAAATTCTAACATAACAGTAAGAAGTATTTATAGTACAGAGTGATATTTTTAAAAGTATGAGCTGCATCCTTTAAAGAAAAAAAAATTTGTCAATTTTGTTTTCTTCTCAGCAGTTTTTAATTTCATTACATGCCTAAAGGTTTCCTTGATTGCAAAAATGCATAGAATATTGTGAAGATGGGCAATTAGATTTCTTCAGTGAAAGTCATTAGATGTTTTCTTCAGTTCAATGTTGTTCATAAATAATCATTCAAGACTCTGAAGCTGAAAGCAAGAAGAAACACTGGAAGACACTGAGTTTGTTTCCATGCATTAAGATCAAATCAAAAGTCAAAACAACAAATTGTTCTAATTTTAATATTGGTTCAGTCTGCAGTACTACTGTCTTGGGCATGGTTTCAATTGCTCTTAAGCCAGTCAAACCGTGGGCTGCTGCTAAAAAGGCTGATCTTCCTTGAAGGATCAGGCTGCTTTTTCTGCCCCAGTATCTGCTTCAGGACATAGTTTTCTATCAGGTAGCCACCAAAAATTTTTTCCACTCCCATTTAGTTTTCACCTGGATCAGCTCACTAGCCAGCTCCTGCCAAACCTCTGCCCGACAGCCCTCAGGGCCACTCTGCCAGCACACACACAACACAACCCCAGCACAGAAACTGCACACCATCAGTGCAAACCACTCACGGGTGACACCTGCAGCTCTGATTTTTTTTCACCTCTATCATCTAAGAAAAGCAATCTCAAAAAATACCTTAGTGTTCAAGATATTGTGGCATTTATTTACCAAACAAGTCAAATCATGCAAAAACCTGAAGGGTCAACTCAAACCAGGTTCTTGTGGAAGTGAACACTCCCTTTGATGCATTTCATAGGTATCAGAA
Organism: Euphonia xanthogaster; assembly: GCA_034509185.1. NCBI lineage: Eukaryota > Metazoa > Chordata > Aves > Passeriformes > Fringillidae > Euphonia > Euphonia xanthogaster. The sequence goes on along the minus strand of JAYDZK010000169.1, from coordinate 23,604,831 downwards.
ATTAGACTGTGGATATTACCATGGTTTTAAATGCTTCTGAAGAGCTTCACAGGCAAACAAGCGCATACCCCAACAAATTCATGCATTTTTAGAACATACAAAGAACAAAAAAGGTGCTGGAAGAGTAGAGCAAAGCAAGAAGACATGTCTAAATCCCTTTTTTATGATGCACAAGAGCATCTTCTCACCCCAGAATAAAGAGCTGTGACTGACTAATGGCTGTCATGTCTGGTTATTCCTTCTTCCCTGCTCACAGGGCAGGAACTGCATGTCCAGCTTTTCCTGTACTTCTTTGCAAGTTCTGCTCTCAAAGCTGCTCTGGCTCTGTGCAGAAGGAGCAGGTTGAAGAAGCCTGCTGCAAGAGGGAAGTTTCCAATGCCACCTCTTTCCTGCTGAACTTACTTCTCTGTGCCAAGCAGGGGTGTGATGTAGGGTTCATAAAGATACTTCTTTAATCGGGGCATTACTCAAAATTTGAGAGCAAAGACTTGGTACTGAGAAAGGTTCTGACTGCAAGCACTTTCTAGCTGACCTTTAATGACAAGTTTGCTGCGTCAACTCCACCTCTGACATTTCACCAATTCCGATACTTCAGCAACTTCCAAGTGTGGCTTGCAGTTACTTCAACTTGCAATTACTTTCTGCAACTGCTAAAAACACTAACCATTACCCTGCACAAGTCACTATTATCCCCTCAACCCCCTACTGATGACTAATACATGTTCCTAGAACTGCTCAGAGCCAGCTAGAGATCTTAACTGGCAAAACAGAAAAAAGTTACCTTTTAAAACTGTAGTATCATTTTTGGGTAACTATGAAGTTAAAGAAATGAGACTTCTGTTGAGGCAAGGTACTGGCCTTCTAAATAGTGTGAGATAAAAACCCCTCCCAACCTCTACAGTATTTGAAATTCTATATTGTGTACACATAGTGCTGCATGCACTAGAAAGAAAAAGGCTCTTGTAACACCCAAATACTTACAGCACAGTCCTTTATGTCAGACACTAATTGAAATTAAATACTTTTGCACCAGCACCTGTGCAGGGAAGCAAGGCAGCAGGAACAGCAGTATGTGCCAGCCACTGTCACTGCCTGCCTGCGAGGCAGGTGGCAAAGCCACTGCCAGTTGAGGTGCCTTCCATGGCACAGTGACAGCCCCTTGCCAGAGGCACCAAGCCCAAGCAGACCCCCAGAGAAACCCTGCAGAGCCACAGACGGAACCCCACCTTTGCCATCAATGTCTCCAGCAACTGGCCAACCCCACTGTGAAAAAAGCCTAAGCACACTCTCTGCTAGTCTTAACATTAAAGACAAATGCACACAAAACAAGAGTCTGAAAGCAATCAAGCTTAAAAATACTAGGATGTTGGCATTTGTTTGGTTTTTTCCCCATATATAAATACCAATTTCAATGTCAAGTGCCACTGGAGGCAAATATTTAATCTAGAAGCATGCCAACTGAAGATTTGTTTGCAGGTAAATATTCCCCTTGGTCAAACTGAAAATTTCTATCCTGATCTGTATTGTCTGAGACAAATTCAAGCCCATATCCAATCTGATAGCTATCCTCTTCCTAAAGGACATGTCTTTGCCTTAGCTTTAATTATAAAAGGCTAATTAAAAAAAAAAAAAATCTTTCCTACTGACACCAGACAAGTTTTTAAAAGATTCTATTAAGTTGCCTATCAGCACTTGTATGCTATACATTAAAAGGAAATGCTAGTTCCTTACTGCTGAAATAGGAATCCATTTTTAGCTTTGGCAAGAAACGGGCAATGAGAGGTATGTACAATGACACCTGTGCACAAAAAAAAAATCACAATTAAAGGTAGTAAAGCACCTATGGAAACGCATATCAGTATAGGATACTTATTAAAAAAATATATATATATATGCAAAACCCTCACCTGAAATACCCTACTGTTAGTATAAAGCCTTAAGCTCTGTTAAATAAAGCAAGAATGAGCATGTCCAGCCCAACAAAAAGAAGAAAAAAAAGATACTTTCTAAAACTTAATCTCAGGCATTTCCATACTTGTTACCAGTGCAAATTTGCTAAAAGCCCTCAAGGCTGAATTTAGAAATTTCACAGAAACAAAGCACTTGTTGATTCTCCATCATAACAGTTTCTTATCACTCTAACTTTACACACAATCCAAAATACAGTCACTGGAAAACCTGATATAAAGGCATATTAGGTTTAACTATACAAGTAGGAATCAAGTTTTAAATCAACAAAACACACTACCCTGCTAAGAATATCCAAAGCCACATTTTCTTTTAATTACAAATGACAACACTTATCCAGAAAAATGCTCAGTCTTTTATCAAGATTTTAGAAAAAATAATTTCCTAAGACACAGAAAAAAATTAAAACAGAATATATGCATTCAGAAAAGAATGCATTTCTTGCATCTTATTTTGTTGGATTTCTATATAAACCTCAAAAGTAAGTCCATAATGTCCCACTCACTTTGGAACTTCAAGATACACCTCAAGCTGAAGTTTGAGACACTGTTACATTTTGTACAGACAATCACAGAAATCCCTGTTAAAAGGCTTTAAAGTCAGTGGACATGTTGGTCACATAAACCTCTACATATTGGTAACAAAGCCCCAAGCTATAGACATAAAATATGTTGTTCTTTTGAATTTTGTTCTGAAGACAAACAGCTAAACATTAGCTTTTCTTCTCTACAGTAAAAATCCTTGCAAGCCTGCAAAAAAATCACACAAAGTACTTAAAATGCAAACATTTCCAATTTACCCTCCCCTTTCTTGAGGGTTGCAACATCTTGAATTCTAAACCAAATGCTTTGAATTCTGAAGCAGATGAAGTACAGTGTGCATCACTCACTTTAACAAAGTACGCTATAGCGAGGGCATTCCTTTCTTCCACTAAAGGCCCATAGAAATCTATGCCTTAAGCACTTCTCTGTTTTTATTTTTAAGAAAACTTTTCTGTGGACCATCGTATTTTCGGCCGTAAGTTTCACATGCTCTAAGATGCTGCGTTTGTATCCAAATCGCACGGCATGAATCAGCAAACAAAGAACGGGCGCTCGCTGATGTCTGTTTCACCCCCAGTAAAACACTTCCACTCCGAGTACAAGAGGAACACGTTTTATCTCCGATAGGATTTCTTCGTTAGGGTTATTTGGTTGGTCTTTTTAAGACCATGTAGTTTTGGTAGCTACAGTCAGAACGCTACAATTAGTTACCTAATTCGCACTCAAGAGAGGCTGCTTTGAGAGCAGCTGTTTAAAGAAAGGAAATATGAACGGAAATATTTCATTTTTATTATGACACCGGTAAAAACAAAGGGAGAAGAGGAAAAAGCCCTTAGTTCTGAAGGGCAAGTACAGGTTCCTCAGGCAGAGAAAGCTGCAGCAGGCGCAGCTCTGCTCTCCCCAGGCTGAGCGAGCCTTTACTGCCGCCTGCCTGAGGCCCCGCGAGTCCCGCCGGGGCTTCCTCCGGCTCTCCCCTCGGAGAGCGGCAAACCGAGCGCTCCAAAGGCAAGGCTGGACACGCCAGGGCCGCCCTTCCACGAGGGCTGCAGAAGGTCCCTCGCACCAAACTCTTCCCTGTCCCAGCCCCGGGCCGAAGGGACCCGCGCTGCTCCGTGCCTCCTGTCCAGACAGCATTAGCTTCACCGTTATCGCCCTGTCGCCTGCTCCGCTACCCGCACACTTCCCGATTTTATTTACTTGTCCTCCTTTTGTCGATTTTCTGGCGGTGCGGATGCCGCACGGCAGCGCGCCCCTCAGCGCCGGGGCAGGCACACCTTGCGGGCTGCCGAGGGGGCGCGGAGCCACTCTCACACCTCGCAGGGCAGAGCCTACCCCGGGGCTGACAGGCTTCCCTTTCTCCCCTGCAGGGATGGGAAACGCGGAGCGGAGAGCGCCGGGGAGCACCCCGAGCGAGCCCTCCCGGCGCGGTACTTTACCCGTGCAGAAGGTGGCGAGCGCCGAGGGGTCGCAGGCTGCGGCCAGGCAGGACAAGCCTTCCTCCATCCCCCCGGCCGCCAGCGCCGCCGAGCCGGCCCCGCCGCGCCTCAGCGAGAGCTCC
>JAYDZK010000169.1:23584509-23600659 GCA_034509185.1 Euphonia xanthogaster | reverse complement strand
CGGGAAAGCGGAGCCCGCCGAGCTGCTCCCCAACGGGAAAGCGGAGCCCGCCGAGCTGCTCCCCAACGGGAAAGCGGAGCCCGCCGAGCTGCTCCCCAACGGGAAAGCGGGGCCCGCCGAGCTGCTCCCCAACGGGAAAGCGGCAGCCGCGCGCACACGGGCACGGTCCGGCACCCTCCCACCGGGAACCGCAGCAATCGGAACCGACACCCCCGCGCCGGTGCCACCGCGCCGCACGGCGCTCACGGCCGCGGGCACAGCGCCGCACGGACCGTCAACAGCCCACAGCATCCGTCCGACCGCGCTCGGAGCATAAAGAACCAGCAGCCCCGACTAACGACACTACCCTCCCTCGGCAGATGCAGATAAACCATTATTGTTTCAAAGCGCGTCTGTCTGTCAGAAACGGCACACATCCATCTATCGTCAGCCACAGCGCGACACGAGGAGGGACAGGAGCAGTGACACGGGGAGTTCACACGGGGGGGAAGAAGGGGGCAGCAGTTCGCTCAGTATTATATTGGAATATCTTTCACATGACATCGTTTCGAGACGAAAAAGCAATGACATCACTGGCACTATACTCATATCCATTATATGAAAACTAAGCAAAATATCATGGCTTAAAAGCAGCAGCTTTGCAAAGCTATCATTCTGTTCAGCAGAAAGGAACTCGTATTACAAATGCATTACAATCTATTTAATGTGATCATGATTTTGTCTGTCTTGCAAGATGAAGCACAGCCAGATGAGAAGTAATGAATGCAACATGTGTTCATTCTTTTGGTAGCTGTGCCTGAAGCCAATTGGCAGAACGACTACAGCAAGATAAATGTCAAAACAAAACTATTTGTGAATATTGTACTGCATGTATTTTGACTCTTCTATCATATTTGAAATAGTTTATTATTTTCGAGATTTGCAAGCATATTAAATAACTCTGGATTAAAGTTTAGATTTCCAGAAAACAGTAGGATTGTTTAAAAAAAAGGGGGGGAAGGGGAAGTCTGTGTCTCCATTCAAAAAACAAGGAGGGGCAGCACTTTTTTCCACCATCAGAAACAGCTGATGATAAGGTTAATAGGTTCATAAGAACACATATAATTAAGACAGCACACAATCGGTTTTGTGTTTTCTCCAGGATTAGCAATCTACATAACTACAGTAGTGTATTTCTTTTCCAGCAGCTCCTGATCGACTGGAGGAATCGACCTCTGCAGTGATCTAAAAAAAGAGATGGCAGTCAGCTGAACACAGCTCTGCAGCATGAAGTCAGCCAGACAGCTACTGTGATTAATACAAGGGGAAAGGACTAGGAAACTGCCTGGTGGAAGATGATAAAGCCTAAAAGGCAAAGGCACACAATTAAGGACCCTAATGAAGCCATGAGCCTTGACACACAGCTATGGCACTGGGATTGACCAAGAACCCACATTCCCAACTTGTCCCAACCCCTATGTTGCATCAAGTCATTAAACAATCTTAACTGCAAGACGAAACACTGAGTCTTATCTTGGGTGGGTTGGGCAGATAGAATAATTTAACACACACACTTTGGTATCATTTCAAACTCAACATGCTTCCCAATACAACTATGAAGCCTTGGAAGAAATGACAGGCAGAATGCCCCATGAGGCCAAACAGACATTGTATGTACTGGTTAGATCAGTGCCAAGAGCAGAAAGAGGCTTGATTGCAATCTTAAGTGGCCATTAGTGCCCTGAACAATGACACATTACATGCCACTGGCAAAAAGCATCCACTGTAGTTCACACCAATACATTTCTTTTAGAATATATCAATTTTGAAGTAAGTAAAGCACAGCATATCAAAAAAGTTAGGCTCTCTTTCTGTAAAGTGAGTACAAAACACTGCTATTTCTGGGCATCTTAAACAGAGCTTAGTGTCTGCTCCATCAAAAGCATACAGGATGAGGCAGAAGGAACCAAAGCAAATGTCAGAGCACTGTTGGAATGATCCTCAGAACTCTAACTTTGGAAACAAGATTTCAGAAGGCCCAGTGTATACAGCTCACCCTGAAAATGGCAGAAGGACTCTCAACCCACCCATCTCCTGTTCCCTGCTCAGCTGAAGACTTGATTAAAATTCCTCAAGCTGCCTTTAAATCTCTCATGATAACCTTACCTCCTCGTTAGGATTTTTCACTCTGGCCCTTCCATCATACCTGTCCTTCTAAGTCACCTATCTTCAACAGCTATCTCTACACTTTTCAAGCCTAAGCAGCATCTCAGGTCCCTCTTCCCTGCTGTTACTTAACATGAATGGTGGGTGATGAGGAAGTGTTCTTTTTAAGTATTTCAGATAAGCATAAGTAATGAAAAAAAAAAAAACAAAACCAAACTTAAAATATGGCACATACCAAAATAAAACACATACACAATCTAAGTCTTTGCTTAGGAAAAAACTCTCAGATTATTAGAATTGCTACACCATGAAAAAAACTAACAAACACTCCTCAATCTAACAAAAAAAAAAAAAAAGCCTGTTAAAGACCACAAATGGAGCTCTGCACACTGTACAAGTACAGATTCGTTCAATGCTTGTTTATCCCCAACATACACATATTTAGGAACACCACACATCTGGCGTTGTTCAGAACAGTGAATGTCCCAAAGACTGCAGCAAAGTTTATGACTGTACAAATTTTAGACATGCTTCAGCTTTTCAGGAATCAAAAAACACTCGAATGTGCCTTCTCTTCAGAGGAGGGAGGAGATGGCTTCTCCAGCTTTTGAAGACAGCCAAAGGAAGGCATGAAATCTACAGAGTCACCACTTCATGTGAAGAGGAGAACAAAGTCCATATGGACTCCCCATGAGTCCATACCCAAAAAATTACCTTCTAGTCACCCTGAGCTAACTGAGGAAACCAGAGGTGCCCCCACCAAAGTCAGCATGTCCCCAGCTGCAGAACAGACACCTGTACCCAGGATATCTTCAGTACTTAAAAAAAAAAAAAAAGGAAAAGAGAGAGGAAGATTATCTATTGAACTTCCTTGGCAAGTGATACTGCTCCTAAGAAAGCACCTACTATATGAATTTTGGAAATTGGTTTTCACAGAAATAGGGTTTCTTAATTTCCCTCAGATTTAGGAGATTTCAGATCCAAGAGCTGCTGCATGAGGCAACCACAGTGACGTATTCCATCCAGAAGATTACTGGAAACTCTCCCTATCTACCTTTTTTGCATAAAACCTGTAATTGCACCTAAACATCACAAAGTGGTAACTGTAGTGACACTAGTTTAATGACTGTCTTGCTGTTGAACTGCAGGAGGGCAGCACTAGTTAATTTTGTTTCCTCATATAAATGAAATCAATCATGGTTCCACTAGCAAATGATCCTGCAATTATTTTGCCTTCTTCTTTCTGAAAAGAAACTGCAGCAATGTTTCAGCTGGCAATTAACCTCAGTGCCAAAGAGTATCACCCTTGAGCAGATGCCTTCATTAGCTTCACCCCACAGAAAAGAGGGAATAAAAGTAATTTCCTTAATAACCACCCAATTCCCAGTTTTATTGCTTTATCTTTAGGAAGAAAAAGTTTCTTTCCGTTTGTTTTTAAACCCATGTTATATCTGCTATCACCCAGCAAGCACAACAGACCAAAACCATCTCATCAGGTGAGACGAAGTAATTAAACAGTCTTACAAGACACACTTTGGTTAAGGATGCTCATGGCATCAAGCCTGTTTCCAGCAGTACTTGTGAGACGTTCAGAGGCTGGTTAGTGAGCTAAAAAGGACAAGGATGATCTAGCAGGATCCAGTGCTCCCACTAACACCTGTGGGGTGCGGCAGCCTCTGCTCGCTCCTCTTCACTCCAGGCACTGTAATAAACCCCAATAAGGTTCCATTCTCTGAAGCATTAATTCCAAGAGTAATGAAAAGCAGGACCTTTGACTAGGATTAAGGTCACTTAGAGCTGGCATACAAGAGCATTACTGCTAAAATAAGCATCCCTGCCCTTCTCCTGCATCCTTCCCATTCTCATCCTGTTCCTGCCAACAGAGCTCGTGGGGCTGCACAAGGAAGCACACCAGGAGACTGAATAGCATGAAACTTAACTCCTCAACATCAAAACAGGGAAACTCACCAGGCCAGTCATATGGTGTATGGCACAATGAGCCATGCTGCAGCAGCAGGGAGGTGGCAGCACCCTCTGGAAAGAGTGGTGGGAATAGTGTCTGTCAACAGCAGCTCTGCCCGTGGATGACTTAAGGAGATTGTGAAACAGCTACATTCATAAATCACATTTCATTGCCAGAAACCCGAGCAAAGTAAGAACTGATACATAAGAGAGTGAAGTCCCCAGGCACGCACTGCGAGGGCAGGATGCAGCAGAGAGCACTCAGCAGTGCCTGAGGCCCTTCCCTTATCACCCCCTCCTAGACTAAACTGAGCTCCTTCATCCTATGGCATTTTTCTCAAATGAGCAGGCAGAAAACACAAGAAACAAGAAGTGTACATTGGATCTGAAAAACTGTCCCGAGGCTGTCCTCCACAACTAAACCATACCCAGCTTTAAACTAAGCCTTAATAACCTAGGTCAAACCAGACTAGGAAGGTGATCTATATGGGAAAATTTATTTTATATTTGTTGTCCAAACCACATTGCTTAACTTGAAAAACAAAACCTGCAAACAATACAGAGCCCTCCAAATGCAAATGCTTATTTTAAGAATAACCACAGGAATGGCTATTTTTGTCAGGGGGTTTGCTGCTGCAGCAGCTGTACCAACAGGACGGAGGTGGCAGCAGGCTGATGTGGAGGGTAGGAAGGGTGGCAATGTGTAAGGCTGGTATTTCCCTGAGCACAACACCAAACCACAGCTGCAGCATGCCTTCCGCTGCCTGCCTGGAGCACTTGCACAGCAGACTGCTTGCAGCTGCCTGCCTTCCTGCCTATCCAGTAGACAAGATGAATTAATGTTAAATCTAAAACACAGGCACAAAAATGTTTTTCTCCTGAAAATTCGTGTTCCAGACCACAGTTCAGACCACATAACCTAGGTAGTGGCCCATGAAAACATGCAACCCTGTCCATGAGGAAACAGAGTCTGAAGAGTGCCATCCTTGTTAGATACAGTCTGTATCTTTGTGGAGATAATCACAGCTTCATCTCTGGTCAAGAGCTGAGCTTCAAACGCACAAGATTTGCATAAGTGGTATTTTTAAAAGTACAGGTAAATTGTACAAGGTTGTTCAGTATGACTCATTTCCATTCTCTGAAAGCGATCAGCAAAAGTTTGATTAATAATGACAACTGACTGGTGGTCTTAGTTATATCAAAGCTATGGTCATGGATGAGCTATGGTGAAATGACTGCTGTTTAATTATTTAGCTTATGCCAACAGGAGATAAATATTACTTCTGCCATGCAGAACTGGGGAAACACTGGGAAACAGTGCAGAAACCACCTACAAAGTGTTTTCCAATAAAGCACTTACAAAATAAAATATCTACTTCTAGACATATGACACTGCTTAAGAGTTGTGTATCCTTTCAGAAAATGATTAAATGTCATTCTTGCATGTCAAAACATCTCCAGATGCTGGCTGTTTCCATTAACATGTTGCTGCAATGGTGACTATTTTTACTGCTTTCAAAAGTAGTAAAAAATAAACTAGGAGTTAAACCAAGAGAATTTGAAAGAGCACACTATTTATGACAGAGACCAATAAGTTTCTTGCTTACTATTCACTCTGAAGTGCTGAGGAGGTAGAAAAGCCTTTATGTAAAACCTCCCACCAAAAAGCACAGTCCTTCCCACAAAACTAGCTCTGATTAAGGATGTCCAGCACAGGACCTGTGGATGCACAGAGGGCTTGCACTGCCAATGCACCCCATGCCAAAGGGTGGCTCAGACATACGGCAAGCCACATAGATGAGGGACAAACCTCACAGGTGCCAGTCGGGCTTCATCTACACCAACAGGAACAGCTTTTGGCTTCCAGACTTCTGCATAGCCAGCATAAGCCAAATCTTCCACCCGAGGGGTGGGGTGATCATCTCCATTTGTGATCACGCAGCAGAAACACAGCATCTCTTACTGAAATGTTACCTAGTACATGCAATTGTGATGTAGGTGTCAGACCTTAAGCTATTTTTCCACTTCAGAGTCTGACCTTATCAAAAGATCATTTACAGCCACACAGTTTTGACATATTATATATAGCAGCTGTACAGTCCATAAATTAATTACCCTTCTGATGGCACAGACTACCAAACAAAGTGGTTTAAAGGGAATCTGTAGAAACAGCTTTATATCCATGTCATTCCTTTAAATTTAGTTGACAACAAGATTTTTGTACTCTTGAGGAAAATGGGTCACACTAATACACATCATGTTTTATTTACAAATGTAGGACTGAACTATTGTGAAACCCCCAGGCAGGGTTTACAACCTAAGCTGTTGGAAAAACACGCATGATACACATTTGTGTTTTTTTCAAAAAGGCAAGTGTAGAAACTCCTGTTTATTCTCTTGCTTTTCAGTAGTGTTCTCAGTATCCTAAAACTTGGTGAATGTAAAATGTGAAGAACAAGCCATACTATTTCCACAAATTGCTTGATAAAAAATTGTCTTTAGAAGGAATCACATGCTGTGATCCACGCACAGAAGTCGAAAGAGTCCATTCAACCAAGTTAAAAAAATAAAATCTGCCAGACTAGAAGTCATACTTACTTGAAATTCTGAGTAACACTACGGACATTAACATACAGACATCCTTCCTGTAGGAATAGCAGTATCACAAAAAACCTGGCACAAGTGATGCCTTTGCCAGCCTCTCTCTCTCTGGAGAGTAACTGAAGGACAGTAAGAGACAAGAGTAATGGCACCCTACCATTTTAACTGGTAGCTCTTTCACAGGAGTTGAAACCAAGGTCAGCTCTTGACTACAGAAGTGTATTGGTATTGCCAGAAAACAAACATTCAGTAGGTCAGAAAAAATAATTTCTTCCTCTGGATCACCAATCTTGTTATGACAGCTAAAGGTCAAAGCAAGGAGCAAACAGGCTAATTTCAAAGAGGGAGAAAAAGAGAGGGAACCGTGATGTGCGGTCGAGGTCTAAGGGAAGTGACAGACTGAACAGCTGTGTCAAGACAAGGACAGATCATTCTACAGGGGAAAAACATAACACAACAAAAAAAGGAGAAGGTCCTCGATGACGTTAAGAAATGCAGCTGCATTTTTCAAGAAACCAGCTTACCAGAGATTCAGAGACTGACTAAAGGTCAGAAGCAGCAGGAGTTTGACAGTATCCTATTACCTAAGAGGCATTTCCACATACTGTGAAACCACCAGCCCCAAGAGCTGGGGATGGTTATGGCAACATATGATCAAGCTCACTATGTCCTTACTTCACCACAAGAAACTCCTGTAGTCCAGATCTGCCTAGTTATCATCAAGTAATAAGAGTTGGAAAACAAGAGAACACTCCAGAACACACTGAAATCACAAGTTTAAAAGGCATTTAATTGAGCCTCAAATGAAGAGTTTACCTACCTGTTCCTTGAGAAGGATAAAGTTCATGAGCTAAGTGAACAGAATACATGGGGTGATAGGGCCACAGCTAAAAGCAACTTCTTTGTGAGCAAAAGACACAATGGTATTGAGTGCTCTAAGCTCCCAGCATCCTAGGATGAGGAATAAACTCCATATATTTGCACACAAAGTAAACTAAAATAATAAAAAAACCTATTTTCGTGCCCTGACCTTTTTTGTTTTAAAAATACAGACTACAGAAGCATCTGCATTTTTTTTCAATATGCAACAGCATGAAGGTCACAGTGTTCATCTAACTAGCTGCTAACACACAGGTTTACACAACGAATCACAGAATGGTCTGGATTGGAAGGGACTTTAAAGTTCATTTAGTTCCACCCCCTGCCATGGGCAGGGACACCTTCCACTAGACCAGGTTCCTCACAGCTCCATCCAACCTGGCCTAGGACAGACACCTCCAGGGATGGGACATCCACAGCTTCTCTGGGCAACCTGTGCAAGTGCCTCACCACTCCCACAGCAAAATATTTCTTCCTAATACTGAATCTATACCTATTCTCAATTTGAATCCATTTCCCCTTGTTCTGTCACTACTGGCTCTTGTAAAAAGTCCCTCTCCATTGTTCCTGTAGGCTCCCTTTGGTTACTGGAAGACTACAACTATGTCACCCCAAAAAACTTCTCATTTCCATGCTGAACAAGCCCAAATCACCTAGCCTTTCCTCATAGGAGACTAATAAGCACAAGATTTCTAGGCAGAAACCTGACATACACCTTTACACATAGTTTCTTTTAATTCAATTTTCAGGGATTGTGTGTGTTTCTTTTTTAACACTAAGTTCTGAACATACAACTTCTATTTGAAATAAATATAAGCTATGAAATGGACTACAAATACTTTCATAACAGCTTGCACCATGTTTAAAGCACTCCACAAAACCAAATGGAGAATTACAGAACTCTTAAATGCACATGGTTACACAGATTTTAAATTATAGACATAATGAAGTATCATGACATTTTTGTAATCAATGCAATGATGCATCTATGCAACTATGTAATGAGCATCTATGATGTTCTCTAGTATTCCAAATTTTTAAAGTAACACCTGACCCCAAGACAGTCTTGAGATATAAAAGATGTCCAAACCTTAGTGAAATGATCCAAATTAGTTAACAGAATTTTTTTTTTAAATCATACACACCAGAGGTTACATCGGACCATTGAATTATTCAGTCCGATATACAAATTCCCAAAAAAAACATACATTCCTCTTTTTTTCCTATCCTCAGGCCAGAAGAATTTATAGAATGTTCAAGAAGTTTTAGCCAAAACAAGATAAGAAGATAAACAGTAACAGTGATTTATTTATCTACAAGTCTGTGATCACCACAGAAGCTTACAGGACACTGAGCACCAGACAATGCTACAATTTCAGTGAAAGTTTTATTTAGTAGCAATGTTTTTGCCTGCTACCTCTATAAACAGGAAGACTCAGCTATTTCCTTCAACTAGCTTCTAGAGCTGCTAGTGACTTAGTATCTTAACACAGCCCACGGGAAAATCAGCTTGAAAGTAACAAACCTCCAATGCCAACGTTTTATTCTATTTCTCCATGGCCTGTATCTACAGCATGAATATGAGCTGTTTGTTTTTGAGGGTTTTTCCAACATAAATGAAGGCTTCTACAGGAAAGCATGCACTACCAAATGATATTGAAGCACATCAGGACAAAAGGAATGGTGTTAGATGACAAGGAGAAGATTGGCTTAAATAGCGAGACAACTCCAGTCCCCGTTTCTGAAGTTTTCACTAAATGTTGCATGTTTCTTGAGGCATCATTTGAGGATGCATCCCACTGGCAATGTAACAGATCTGAAGCACATTCTGCCCCATCAAATACACAGTTTTTCACTATTTTGTCAAATGGCTCAATATTCTGCCACCCCCTACGAAAACAGAGTGTAAAATTTTACTACAGCAACCAGGAATTAATGAATTGTTGCAAGTCACTTGTGCAACTTTCCTACACTTGCATAGCTCAGATATGTAACAAATTTACATAGACACATTTGTATTGCAGAACTAACCCTCAAAACCACCTTGTTGAAGGTCTGTCACCCTTCAAGGCGGCTCACAAGGAGGAAGCTTCTCCCAGCTCCTCTGAAACAAAGTCAAGAGAGAGCAGTTAAGACTGCAAATGTCTGTACTTCACACCTTTCAAGATTTTTCTTAACAGAAGATTTATACCTCAGTGTTTTTCTTTGCTAAGCTCTTGACAGAAGTCAACTCACTCGTTTTATCTCACCACAGGAGAATGACTTGATTTAATGAGTAACTCATTTGATGGGTAATCAGGCAGCTGATTTTATCTGCTTCACTGCTATCAAGAGGTCAGCACTACCTTCCATTAAGGCAAATTACAGGTTTTCAAGCATACCTGCAATCAGATGAAATCAGGTTTGTTCTTGCAGCATCCTCACAACCCATAGAGAATATGTGCATTGGAGGGACGTGGGGAGAAGTGGAAAGAGGAGAATTAAATTAACCAATAATTTGAAGGAAGCATCTTACTGTTTTCACTGATGAAATCAGATCTATGGCATTAGAAAGGACATGAGAGAATATGGCTTATTTGCATTGTCTCCTTCCTTTTCTCATTTATAAACCAATTATTATTCTTACTCAGGATAGAAAGGAACACTGGAAGGAATGTACCAGCAAACAGTAAGCCGAGTTTGTAATCCAACCTTGATCACCCACCTGAAGAGCCACACAAAGAGATCTGCAATTATGCTACATCTGAGACCACCGAGCAAGGACATCACATGTAAACATCAACAGATGATAAGCATTTAGTCTCCTTAAAGAAATTACTTTTTCAACAATAAAAATAGCATTAATCTATAGTCACAGCTATTTATTTCCATGAAGCCCTCCAGCCTACAAGAACACAACTCAATGCAATACCTTGTGCTCTCTGTACCCCACGCACACAATACGTGGTGTGCAGCACCTTGATGCAGGTGGGGACAGCAAAATGGCTTTCCAGCACAGGTCCACTCTCCTGCAGACAGGATGGAGTCAGGCAGTGGCTGTGGGAATGGAACCAACCATTCCTGAAAACAGGCCAGAGAACACTTGCAGATTACTGCTTGCAAGGTACCACTCTCCACTAAAAGGATTAAGTGTGGAAATAGCACGTACTTGGCACAAACCTCTGAGTCAGGAGTTTGGTTCAGATCATCAGCAAATTAGCAGTTTAAACTGGATTCACCAAATTGGAAGATTTGATTTGGTAAGAAAGTTTTAGATCCTACTGCACAATGTAACAGGGAGGAGCCTGGCTGGTGGCTGTGCTCTGAACACAGACCACCTCATGAGCAAGGTGAGGGACAGGCTAAAAACCTGGGAGAGGCTCCAGCTGACTGAAAAGGGAACCAGGACTCACCTCCAGACTATTACACTCTATGTATTATGCTCTAATACAATCTAACATAACATGGCAAATTTTAACGAGTTATCACAGTAGGTATCCTCATAGATACAAAAGTCTTTAGAAAAAGAACATCTTATCAAAAACACACCTTAATAGCATTTGGACAACTTGGGATATATTAAATATTAAATTATGCTTTCACTGCTTCATATAAGGCATCATGTTACCAGTGACTACAGAGCCACTTTTGTAAAAAGAATTATTAATAATATTAATAATAATATTATTAATATTATTATTCCATCAGTTAAATTTTTTTTGAAATTTTTTGCAAATTATTCAAGTACTTTGATTTCCCATACTGTTTTTCTACAGGAAAAAAAAGTTTAATAAATTCATAGAGATGACAAAACCAGTAGTATGCTGACTTAATTGAATTACAGACAAAAAATCTGATTTAGAGTACAGTACAGAATTAGCTTTTGAAATGATCTGTTGTTAAAACAGAAGGAGTACGGGAGGAATCTCAGCCTCCTGTTGAGAGGTGGTGGTGGGAGTTTATTCTACCACTGCAAAAGTATATTTCAATATTTGGTGTAGCTGGAGGAGAGTGAAGCCTCCCATAGGTGAGTGAGGTTGTTTGCTGAGCAAAGGCACAAGGTAGCAGGATCTGTCCACAGAGATGCAGTTTGAACAGGACAGCCAGACAGTGTCAGGTTAAATTAACTATCTTTGTTTAAACTGTCTGTTGAAGCCAACCTCAGAACCCAACTTACTGGGAAAAGGCCAATGTTTGTGACCTTGTGTCAGTTCATTCAGGATCACTTCCCCTACACATATGTCTGATTTTCCTGCTTTTTCCTTTTGCAGCTTTGAGGGCTGCTGAATTTCCAGTTTTGCTACACAAACACACAAATTCTCTTACATATACTTCACAGCTTCATCAAACATGGCCTTAAAGAAAACCAAACTGTTAAAACATTCCCATGAAATCTTACCCATTAGCAGTAGAACTGATGTTAAAAAAAAACCAAAACACCCCAAACCAAAAAAAACCCAGGAAGACATGAGGAGTTGTACAAAGCTCCCTCTACCAGGAGGTTCAATTCCTGAATATGCATCTCTCAGTAATGTTCACTTCACTTTGGCTTACTTGAAAATTCATGACAAAAATGAACCAAAGCCTCTTATTTTTATGGGCCATATCAATTGTTCCAATGCATGCTGATCCTAACTTCTAGAAACAAAGCCAGGATTTAACTGCACTGAAGCATTAAGCAGAAAGCCTTTAAAGCTCTTTTCTGTTTAACTCCTCGGAATTGCAAGTGGCTGTATTAGAAAGGACTGAAGCATGTGCCATTCTGAAAAATAACCTGCAGTGATACACATGGGCTTGTGGGGTACCAAAGCCCCTTCAAAACACATGAGCGATAAAAAAGAATTATGAGTTTGCCTTTCTAACCTTCACAAAGATTAACACAATTTTAGGTTCATAAAAAAATAACCACATAACTTGCTCTAGGCATTGCTGACATTGCTGGATTATTCCCAGCACATTTAGGAGGGGCTGCACAATGACAGCAAATCCACACGTCTGAATTACCAATGCAAAATTCCTAAAGTTCCAGTTTAAGCCAGACAAGACTGTGTATTTTTTGCTTCTATTAATTCTTCTAGATGTAAGCTGAAATTCTGTGCCCATTACATTTTTGTAACTCCTTTGTAGATTATGAAAACAAATAACTGAAGCATATAAATGAAAACAAATTCAGGGTTGTTTTTACAAAAGTAAGAGTCAATTTTCCAATCCACTGGAAAATACAGCAAGGTAGCAATTTATTAGCCATGCTGAACAAATCAAAGATCCACAACAGGATTCCAGACACACAAAGTGAAAACCAAGACACAAGCCACATGAACATAGACCACCCTGCAAACCCTCCTAGTGACGGGATGGATTTCCTTACTTCAGCCAGTATTTCATCTCCCAAAGCTCACGCTGACCATGGCTCCCCCAAGGCACCCTTGGCTGCACTGATTTCCCTGCCAAAACAAGACAAGAGCTGCTTCCAGCTCTGTGCCACACATGAATGATACACCAGCCCCATGGTGTCTCCAAAGCATGGACAACCTCCTGGGGGAACCATGGAAGGAAAAGACACAAATTCCTTGCACACAGGGTCTATTTCCAAATTCCTCCAGGGATTGCCTTTAAATAATGACATTAAAACTGTTTACTCCCCTTTGACAACATCTACAAAGTTCCAATTCCACAGGTTTGGGAATAGAGGAGGTGTCATATTGGCATGTTTGACACTAAGGACCAGGCAGGAAATAAAATTTAGGGGATGTTAGCAAACAGTGGAGAACAGATGGCCAACAAAATACCTTTATTTCCTTTAAATATTTCCTTTTATGCTGTTTTTGCTTTTCTTGACTATTTAAACCATGAATTGTTGATGACAGGAACTGTTTTGAGGTTCTTACTATGTTAAAAGAAGTGCTTACATGAAAGAACATTTATTTACTTTTTAATCTAGAAAATTTCTGCTAGTATTTCTGCCTAGAAACAAATAATCTTAGTCCACGATTTTTCACAACATACACAGTTTCCAGTCCCACCTGCACATCAAAAAGACTGAAAAAAAATATTTAAAATTTACACTTCATTTCACTCTCCAAAAGGACCTTGACAAAAGTGAAACCTACTCCTGGAACAGCAAAGATTAAAAACATTTATTTCAAATCCTTATTTCTTGTTTTTCTCTCTCTTCCCGAGCCTAAAAACAGAGTTGAAAGACCTGGCAAGTAAGCCTTCTTTTGTCAAATGGCAAATAATAGAACTCAACAAGATCTGCACTTCTCCAAATACAGGCCAAAGGCTCCCTTTCTTGACAAAACAGGACCTGATTACAAAACTGCCCAGATCTCAACATGCATTCATCTTACACACAACCTGCTTGTGGGGTTAAGCAGGCTCCTTAGTCATATGAGCAAACAAAATCCCACCTGCACAGAGAACCAAAAAGTGGCCTTGAAGACTGATTTGTCTGTATGCAAACCTGCACCCACAGAGCCAGGCACTGACCTGGCCCCTCAGAGCACCTCACTGAGGGTCATAAAGGACACAGCAGCACCAAGACAGGAGGTGATTACTGCAAAATTCAACCGAGTTACAGCATGAGCCACACCTGTGGCCATAAAGGAAAGGAATTACTGTGTCGAGGGAGATGACAAAATTATACTGATTAATGAGTTGGTTTGGGGTTCAAAACTTTTGAGATCCTTACTCTGGCACGGGGAGATTACATTAACATTAAAAACATGCTCACCTGTTAAGGAAGCAGCAGCAACAATATACCTGGGGCTACTTGCACACTAAAGTCTACAGACAACATTAGGCAGAAGTCTCAACAGTGGACAGTACTGAACATTTTTCACATAGAAAATAATCTGAACAGTCTTACTGCACATGCTGCAAAGATAAATTGTGAAGCATTAAAAGAAGTTGTTAGACAGGATGTGTCCTACTTCCTCTTCCTTCTCATTGAAAATTAAACAACATAAATCATAACCAGTTATTTCAAATTTAATCAACCCCTGCCAGGCATCACTACTTGCTAATGCTTTCCCTCTGCCCATTTCTCCTCACCATTAACTCACCAGAATAAAAAAAACCAACCAAACAAACAAAAACCCAAAAAACAACCAACCAAAACCAAAAAGCCCCCACCCTCTGCACACCCTTGCTTACAGACCCATAACCAGCAGACCTGATGACATCTTCCCCTTCTGGAGCTTAAGTAAAGCTAAACAAACAAACAAAACCCAATCAAACAAACTAAAATTAGAGGGGTAAGAAAAAGGGAAAAAGGAGGGAAAAAGGCAAGAAAAAAGGGGGAAAAGAAAGCAAACACAGAGAACAAAGCCACAAAAAAACAGCAAACACAGAAGAGGGTCTGGGTAATTAAATGAAAGGAGCAATCTCAACAGTACAACAATATACGTGGCAGATCCAGACACATGATTAACATTTAACCATTCAAAGCTTACACAGCTTCACATCACCATGGACACCTATCATCACTCTTTTAGAGGGAGGAACCATGCACAGCTTACACAGCGCCACATCACCATTAACATCTCCATCCCCATTTTCACAGGGAGGAACCATGAACACTTGCCTATACAGCACGAGCATCTTCATGCAGATGCATTACTGTGCACATGGAATTCGAAAACAACCTGAGCCAATAATTGGTGTCATCAGACACTTCATATCAGTCTTTCCATTCCTAAACCTTCTCATATGCTAAAATGGCAATTAAAGGTAAAGGGATCACATCTGGAAAAAGAATCATACAACTTCTTGTTTTTAGACAACCACATTCCTCGTATGGCAGTTAAAAACCTGCCAGAATTTCCCCTATAAACATGTTTCCAGCAATTTCAGCTCTCCCACGCAGCCTTCAGTCCTAAAGTAACAGTCTCCTGCAGAAAAGGCTGTTTTTCATAAACACACACATACAAATAATTTGGCCACACAATTCTCTTGCATGATGCATTGTTTTCCACATGTTAGCACCAGAGTGTCCTACCACAGCTGACAATTCAGAGACTCAAAAGGAAAAGCATTAGCCTCACAAAAAAACAAGTCTTTGCCACATTATGAAACACAAGAAGTAGGGTAAGAGAAACATAACCTTTGAGAGGTGGCCAATACTCACACACAAAGGCCAAAATTGCTAGGTAGAGTTGTGGGTGAGGGAAAAGAAAGAAAGGAAGAGAAACACTGAAACATAACAGACTTCTGACAATCATCACTTTGGAAAGCAGCTGGGATCCTAGAGATTGACACCCGTGGTCCATAGATTTCTCTCTCATAAAATGTAAAGGGAAGGGCGAACTCCTGAGAAACTAAAACGTTTTATTCTTTGAAAACCCAAACAAATATGATTAAGCGCAGTGGCATGGACATAAGAGCTGAAGGACTCCTTAGGTCAGTGGCTATGATCAGCCACAGGTCAGGAGGGATGCTGACCCAGTCATCTCCTGCTGCTGGACAGGAGAGATGACCAGCAGCTCAAGCAATCACAACCCAATCCTTGTTGCATTGCACTAAATAGTTATTTAGTTGTTAGCACTGGGTGTTGGAAAATATGTTACTGGGTCACATATTCCCT
>JAYDZK010000169.1:23537442-23584409 GCA_034509185.1 Euphonia xanthogaster | reverse complement strand
GCAAGCACACATTGCTGATACAGGCCAGGATGCCATTTGCCTTCTTGGCCACCTGGGCACAGCTGGCTCATGCTCAGCTGCTGTTGACCAGAACCCCCCGGTCTTTTTCCCCAAAGCAACTTTCCTGACACTCTGCTCCCAGCCTTTTGAGCTGCCTGGGGTTGTTGTGACCTGGGGGCAGGGCCTGACACTGGCTTTGTTGAACCTCATCTAATTGGTCTCAGCCCATCAATCCAGCCTGTCCAGATCCCTCTGCAGAGCCTTCCTGTCCTCCAGCACATCAAGTCTCCTGCCCAACATGAGGTCAGCTCAGCAAACTGACTGAGGGGACACTTCAAACCCATAAAATTCAAACTGAACAAATAAAATACCCATCCTGATTATACTGTTGCTCAGCCCGGTTAGTGATACAGTTATGTATAACAACATTCTTGTAATTCCATTTTTATTGTTGCATATAATGCAAAAGAAATTAATATTATAAAGGATAATGCATTAACTGATGTCACAGTAAATGCAAATGTCCTTGGGCAGCTGCCAGTACCAGAAAACATCATTCAGGGCAAAAGACTATCAACTGCGCACAAGGTGAAGGGTTTATGTTTTCAGTGTATTTCCAAATCAATTACAATGAGCTAATTACATACGGTGCTTTGAGGTTTGCTCTTGAAAAATGCAAATTCCTCTTAGGATCTAATAAGTAACAAATAGTACAATACCTACTTTATATACATAGTGTAGAAGCATTATCCAGGCAGACTGCAATAAAATCAGGGATCTTGAATTTTATTAGCTATTTTAATGTAAGCAAAATATTCAGTTCTGCTAATGTAGTAACACTTTATTGTTGTTATTATTAATGATGACAGTGATGACATTAAGATGATGACATCTTTACCCAGTGAGATTGTGTTTTTGCTACTGTCACTACAAAATAAATAAATCATTGTCTAAAGCCAAAAAGTGATCTTGAACATAATTTTTTCTGCCAATTCTGACCTCTTGGTAAGTATGTATACATATGAAGTACAAATTTTAAAGATATATTTTAATCATAGATGTATTTATGTTCATATTCTGTGCTGTTTCATTACTCATAATCTAAAGGACGATATCCATCAGGTAGCTGAGAATTTGAAAGAACAATTTTGGCAGAAATTAAACACCTAGAAGCCAGATAATCCTCAAAGTTTTTTCAGCTATTTAATTTGAACAATATTTTTCTTTTCAACATTGAAATCTCCACAGCATATTTATCCAATCCACAAGACTGCCTAGAAACATGTCCCACAGGTGAGGACAGTTCTGAATTTATTTCACAGTGAAGAATCATCCTTATTCATAAATGAGCTGTGATGGTCAAATCTGTATTTGCTGTACCCTCAGAATGTCAGGGATAAATTCCTTACCATCCAGATATGTCTTGTTTCAGAAAGAGGATAGTGAAAGGGTAGCAATGGAAAGTGTTGATGATGCTCAGTTTCCAAGAGTGAAAAGCTTGCATTTAAAGGCAATATAAAGCCAGCTGCAAAACCGTGACAGGGTACAAAAACATAAATCTTATCTTTCACTGAAAGCCAGGTCCCTCTTTCACAAAAAGTCTCCCTTTTGCACTTTGAGCACAGTTGCATCTCTTCAGCAAGCGATGTGGACAGCTGGCCTATGGCACTCTCTCTAGAGAGGCTTTACATCCCATATCTGGAATATAACTGATTTCCTGAGCTATGTAATGCAAGTCCATCACATAACAGAAGAGAACATATCCCCTTTTTTTCTGACCTGTGGGTTTTTGAAAGCAAGTTTGAACATGGAAAGGATTTCAGGTTCTTGATGTGGATAAGACAAAGATCTATAATACTCCCTTGCTCCACACTTTTCCTCTTGGCTGCCTCCAGTCAGAAAAATGCCAACAGCACTGGATTTGCTTAGCACGTTATTTTAAAATCTGTTAGAGTGTGGCTAATATACTTGGCATTATTCTACAGAGAGTTTTAGCACTTCACTCCAGACCTTCACGATGGGAACAAGATAATTCAAAGTTCAGCTCTTCTACATCTGCTTTTTCTGCAACTTACTGTGCAAATTGCTTAAGATTACATGGTAAATATGAGGCTGAATTTGATATTTAAACTCTGATTCTCAAACCAGTACTTTAAACATAAGCCAGTTCTACCCACGTAAAGATACAGATTGAAAAATATAAAGATGGAACTAATCTACATCAGTCAGTATTTGCTTTGAGCACAGGCAAGAAACAATTATATTTTCCATGTAGCTATCACTCACCTAGAAATAACAGCATACAGGACAAAAGCCTTAAAACACTGCAATGATTCTTTTTAATGATAAGTAAATAAAAATATCCCTAGTTTCATAAACTGATACTAGGGGCCAGGATTTAGCATGTAAAGCCCCCAGATGTCAGCTGGACCTGTATAGCCACAAGAGAAAAAACAATAATTAAAATAAAGTCTACTGGCTGGTGAGATAGAACAATACTTCCTGCACTGTAGCCCAAGGAGCACAATCAACAATCCGTAAAGCCAATTCTGTCATACCAAGGAGGCATCTGTCAATCTCCTAGCAGAGATACATTACACAGCAGCAGTCAGGGCCACAATTCTGTTGTGCAACCCAGAGCATGTCTTCAATTGGCTAAACAACATAAGTCAGGCACAAGCACTGTATTAAAACCTGCATGGCTGCATCCTTACTGTTGAGCTTGCTTCATTGCTTGTTCTGACAGATGCAGAGCTCAACAGCTGAAGTGAGAGTCAGAGGGGAGGTTCAGGAGGATAAAAGTCTTTTTGGTTGCCAGTATTTACTATCAGACTGTTGTGGTGCACTAAATAGTTATTTAGTTGTTAGCACTGGGTGTTGGAATATATGTTACTGGTGGTCCCTCCCCTCACCCCTCCCCAGTGTTACCCCATTGGCCGTGGTCCGCCTTCCCCGCCCCCCTCACCTGGGGTATAAAGCCCCGCTGCAGGTGGGGGACGCCCTCTTTGCTGCCTGGGTGGTCGCTGCCACCAGAAGTGTCCTGTCTCAAGCTAATAAAGGGACACTTGTCCCCACGTGGCAAAGAGTGCTTCTCGTCTTTTACCTCGTCCATGCAAATCCGTTTGGCATAGAGTCCAGAGCAAGCCGGGTCGGACCAACATAAGGCTCAGAAACCAAACGGATTACAGCAAATCCTGACCATTTCTGACCACTTCCCAGAGACACAGTCAAACAGCCTGGCAGACAGCATTCAGTTTCTTTTCCAAGCTAAAGAACAAATCTGTTGAGGAACCCGACTACCTGAATGAATAAAAACCTGACCTATGATGCTAAAAATAAGTAGGAAACCTTTTTCTTTCCATAACTAAACAAAAGCTTAAGAAAGAAAAGCACTTAGAGGTTACAGTGTGCCAACAGAAGAGTAGAAGCAACTGGGAGCCTGCTTGAGCTGAACTACGGAGAAGAAATCCTGGGGCATCACTGTTCCCATGCACTGCAGCTTCAAAGGAGGGGGGAAAAGACACCTACTACACACTGAGGTGTAAGAGATCATTTAGGAAAAAAGCAACCTGGAACAAACACCAAAGAAAATGTTTTGCCTTCCATTCCGATAAAGACAACAAAATAACACACTGAAAATGAGGAGAGGGTAATGGTTATTGCCACATACAGTGTGGAGACAAAAAAATACAGAAATAAGGGAATCTGGATAATCTCTATTCCACAACACTGAAATAACTGGCACTCACAACAGCGACAGATATGCCAACAATCACCACAAGAGGGAGGGGGAAAGGAAATCGTTTGGGAGAGAAGGAAGATCAACCTTGGTGCTACAAGTGCAAAAGCACGACCCTGATAAGACAAGATCTGAACAAAAGAAACCAGAGAAAAGCAATTAAGCAGTGAAATGAAGACAAGGCAAATTTCATTTTATCCGAGTAATTTATTCCTCAAAAAAGGAACCAAAGAGCTTACAGCAGTGAACTTAATCCAAAATTAAAGCAAGAACTGATGTGATAAACAGTAGTATTTAAGGTATAGACATATAACATTTTAAAGATGAATGAAGAACTGGTTTAAAGACAAGCAACAGAGACATAAGATATCCAAACAAAGAGAAAATGTGTGTTCCTTAGGTTTGGTGACATCAGGGCTACGCATCAGTTACAGAAGTGACCACACAAAAAAAGCAGGTATACAATAATGGCTTCTGGGAGACCGAAGTTTGGAGAATTAGCTATTCCCAAAAGCATCTCTCAGAAACTGGAAAGTCCTTTGGGCTAGCTGGAGCAACACAAGTGCAACAAAATTTAAACATATGAAGTGAAAGGCAACTCTGAATAATAACTTCTGCTATGATCCAATAACAAGAGGTGAGGGGGAGAAGGGAGCCATCAGAGCATCAACTGCTGTTTGAGACTGATGCTTTGCAGAACTCTGCACACAAAAGGTAAGTGCCTATCTTCAACAGAAAACCAGAATGATCAATTATATAAGGTGTTGGCAAACCACTACTTGTAGTTCTATCCATATAGTTGTGGCTACCAAATCAAAAGCAAAACGAAACCAAACCACCTGCCTTTCCCAAAACCAATTTATCTGAAACAGGTGCAGAGAAACAGCACAGAAAAAAAAATCTGTTTTATAAGGGAAGCTAAAGCACTTGGGATCCTCTAGCTTAGCAATTAAGAGCTGAAAGCAACAGAGCTCTGCAGGTATGTTTATGTAAGGCAGGATGGATCTCAGGAAAAGGAAGGGGGTGAGCGGGAAGCACAGGCTGGTGGAAGGATTCCCACTGCCCCAAACATTGAGGTATTACTCCATCTGCACTGGCAAGCTGTACTTCAACAAACTTGACAACAAACTTCAGCAGGCTCTGCACAGCACCTCGTTTATCTATTCAATACTGCCTGAGTGAATTTTTCCTAAGTGGGACTTTTGTAGCTCAGGTATGGTGTGTTCCTCCACTCAGCCAGGCACTTACATTTTGTACATTTCCTGCTATAACAGAGATGTAGAAAGAATGTCTCTGAACTTTCCTGCTGCCTCCCTGGGGCACACTATGCTTTATTCACACTCTGTCATTTTATAAAGGCTTTAGATGTGTTAGAACACATGGGGAAGGGGAGCAACAGGCCCATCTAGATTTAAACTTTTCTTTTTACACGACTGTTTGGGGAAATTGTCCCCTTCAACCCTCCATTCCCAAGTCAGCTGTACTTTAATAGTCCATTACAAGAGAAGAAACAAATCTCAATATTTACTTTGTGTTGAACTATCAGATAAACGCTGGGTCTATTTCTGTTCTATTCACATTCTCCCACAATTTCCATTACAAGGTATGCACTAAGCATTTTGACAAGAAGTTCACCACTGCTAAAAATCTCAGTGCTAAGAGAAAAAACCAGAAATGTTTATTTAGGTTTGCCTTTCAAACTCAAACAAATTTTCAAAATTAAACTGAAATTCTCTCCAGCTTACTCCACTGAAAAACAGGCTCACACAATCTAAGATCTCACAGACACAAACTCGAATGTTGGAAAGCAAACTTCAATTCCATTTTACAGACAACATTCTTTGGTTTGTTTCACTCTCCTGGAATACCAACAAAATGTACACACCTTTTGTATTTCCTTGATTAGAAATGCCTCACAATGCCTTTTGTTCTCTTCCCAAGTTTGCAAGGCATCCAGCACACAGGACACTTGCACTGGGTTTAATACAGAATGCAGTACCATTTAAAATTTATTTTTAATCATTAAATTGGTAGGATATGAATATATGCTGTTACTTGCTTTAATATTCTGGGTAAAGCAGTCATTAAAACCTAAGTAGGATCTCTCTGATGCTTCAACAGCAATCATATGCATGCCCAAAATAATTTGTTTTCAGCAAATTTACACATGACTTTGCATGTGTCATACCTCAAGTCTCTCCTTTTACTTGAAAGCAGGACACTATTCTGGCAAACCAGTCATTTTTGCCCCACCCCCCTTCCTGCAGCCTTTCTTGCCTTTTTTTTAAACACAAGTTCAGACTGCCATATCCTGTAAGGTTTTGGAGTAATTATCTTTGAAAAAAGCTGCCTTCTCCACCTGTCAAACATGCCCCCTTGAAAAAGCAGCAGCCTACTCCCAAATCTATAGCAGCAAGATGAGCTATGAAAGAAGGAAAGGGCTCTTGATTTGAACAACTGATCACGACTGTTATTCCTGCTACATGGCAAGTCCACAGCCAATTAAATTAAAACAAAAAACCCCACACCCCCAAAAAAAAACCAAAAACCAAACAAAACCCCAAAAAACAAACGGAAAGGGCAAAAGTTATGTTAAGCTTTCTTCAGCTTTTTTTTTTTTTTAATTTTCTTATTCTTTCCTATGTATGAATGATGTAGTCTAAACCTCACAGAAAAGCTCTGGCAAGACTGGTATATAAAAAAAGACAGCATGTGCATATACGAGCCTGCAAGTACAATGCTAGAGTTAATATCCTTTTATATTTCAGTTTATGCTCAAGTGTTGCTGTTTGCAGGTCATCCGCCTCTATGTCACATTTCTACTCTTTAAAACCTCAAAGCAAGCAATCACACAAACAAAAGCAGTTGTGTAGGACACACAGCTTAAAAAACCCAAGACTTTCTGACTGCAGGAATTAGTTTTTCTTTTTTCCTTGCCTTTTAATAGAAGCACTAGAAATGTTTCACAGAACTTTACTTGCAGAGCAGTGGTGCTACTTCCCCAGTTTTTTATTAGGAAAAGCATAAACAAGGACAATATACAACCTAATCAAAACTCTTCAGAGTAGTATTTTTCTCTAACCAGCTTTCCTTGACTTATAAGAAAGCAGTTAGATCTGCTAACAAGAACTTTGCCCTTCACTTTCTTTTTTTTCTTCAAAGGAAGATGTGGTTATTTTGGACAGCATGTCAGTGTGTTCTATCTGCTATAAACCAGCTTTGAAAATATACTACAATAAGTTAATTTTGCATGTAGGCAAAAGCAAATGTGACAATTCCACAAACCCCAGCCCCCTTGCCCCTCCAAAAAAGACTCATCCTGAACCAAGCTGTTAGTTTCACATAGCAGTAGGAAGAGAAGAAAAATTCACTTGATACTCTGAAAGCTTTCACAGAAAACCAATATATAAATTGTTTTCTTTAGATGCAAGGGGCTAAATATGGGGTTTATCACCACCACTGTTCAAGTATGGTGACATCTAAAACTGAATCTAAGCCAGCATTCCCACCATTTCTTCCACCAACATAATGGAGCATCCTTTAACTGACGGATTTGGCAGACAGAATTTGAGTTTCAAAAAGCACCATCTCAAATCCAGAAACCTCAGCGAGGACCCTGTGCCTTCCAGCCTGAACCCTGGGGGATGCACAGGTCCTTGGCTCCTGGCAAACACAGCCAGCCCAGACCAGGAGAAAGCTCAGCCAGAGCTCTCATGCGCCACCAAGGAAAGCCAGGTAACACCAGAAGTCCCCACTCCGTGGACTTGGGAGAGACAGTATTGACAAGAGTCAACACCCTGTTAGTGAGGCTGCTGAGCATCTCCCTTTCAGCCTCACTAGTGCCATCCTTTTAACTGGATTATTCTCTCCAAGGTTTCCTGGAGCCAGGCCCATAAACCAATGACCCAAGAACCCATTAGGATTATTTCCTTTTCACAAATTACTTATTAAACAGATATTCGATCAGTCAGGACTGGAAAAAAAAACAAACAAGATATTCTTCTTTCCTTTTATTCATCTTCCCCCTTCTTTAAAACACAAGCTCTCAATAATTGAGAGCAGTTTTCTTGCTTTTCTGTATTTGGTGCATACTAGTCTTTGACTACATTAAACAGAGTGCTTCCTCATGCACAAAGCATCAATTCTCTCCTCCTCGAGCTTGTTCAAGTGCTATCCACACAACCTGAAGAGACAGACTGTTTAAATTCAAAAATCTCTCCCTGGAAGGCACAGAAAAAGGAGCTTTTTCAAGAGCATCATCAGTGTCTGAACATCAACCCAAAGCATTATGCTAGCTTTGCCTATCTTCCATGATCTTGTGTGGCATTTCAGTTTAACACTCATTCTAAGCAACTTCCATTTAGGGCTGTGGGGATAGCACAGCAACTCCTCAGAAAAATCCTTCCAGAAAATATTTCTGACAGCAATAATATATTAAGACATAACAATTACTCTAGCAGTTCCCCCATTCTCCTCCCTAGAAATCAAGGGTAAAACTCCAAAAGGAGCAGGACCTCTCATTTTTTAGCCTCAACTCAAACACAATTATTAAAATTGAAGCAGATTTGACCACTGGCACCACAACAACCTGGTGAAACAAATGGCACCTTGTGTTTGATGGTGGTGTTTCCTTGCTCCCTGTGCACTGCTCAGACACAGCACCTCTGCTCCCTACCATGGCTTCCTCCAAGCTAGAGGTAACCCTAATGTTTCTTCTCTTCAAATTTTACAGAAATGGTTTAACACCAACACAAAAGAATTCTTAATTGTTACAGAAGTAAGCTGGAAAAAAAAAGTCATGTATATAAATATGTATTCTTTTAAATAAATATATACATTTACATGTATCTATATATATAATAAACATGCACATTTTATATGTGTATTATATATACTTTGTAAGTACTATTATAAAGAACAAAGTAAGGTCTCACTTCAAAATACTCTCTTCTTAGTCCTGCCTCACCTTGTGGGTTTTTGGAAGTTGATGATTTTCAAGTGAAAGGTTACATCATGGGATGCAGCAGTCAAGAACATAAAAGCATTTGTTAAAGAAAGGCATATTATTCTTATTAAAGCACAGAACCTATAGCTAAGTAATAAATTAACTCTTAGAGTTAATTTAAAAAAAAAAATTAAAAATTTACTATGCAAGTAAAGGAGAAATAACATTTTCCAGAAACCCTACAGTAAAGAGATAGGCATCTACTACATGAATTCCTAAAAACTGGGCATCAGTTTCCTTCAGCCTTCAAAAGCCTGAGATCACAGATATATTAAATAGAAGATTTTTAAAAGTGGGAACAAAATGGTGCTTGCTACCCCTTGACTCATCACACAGGTCAGCTTAGCATGGCCAAGGCTATCCTCCCTCTCCCATTCTCACCTTCCAGCTGAAAAATATGATACTGAATTCAACCCACAGTCCGTTTCTTTTCAATTTTACTAAAGAACATTTTGCATCTTGACACATGGAATGCCTGCAGACGAAGATCCCTGAACACATACACTGATCAGAAGAGATCCTCCTGTTGAGCGCTTCTGGATGTGATCAACTCCAGACACTTCAGAACTGTCCACCAAGTCTTTAATAAAAACCCAGGTTTGTACTGACACGGCCACAAACTGTGAGGATCTCTAAAGTGCTTCTCAAGTGCCACAAACACAAGATTTACATGCTATTAACAAAAATGTCAAGAATTCCCGACATACACTATGTACAAAGCATTTCCTTAGCGTTGTCCTTTGTGTGCCTGAGCACCAAGCCCCAATGCATCACAACAAGTAGCAGAACAACGTGTCACAGTCTCGATGCCACAGAGTACATTTTTCTCCTTGTACACACATTGCAAAACGACCCACTTCTTTTGACCACAGTGAAAAGGAGGTGACTACTTAAATTACTAGATGGCTAACATTGCCCCATCAGCCCAAATACACGCCAGCATGGTTTCAATCTAGACACTCGTAACAGGTTATGGAAATGCTCACTTTGTAGAAGCAGCTGACGCATGTTCACACAGATCCTCCAAATGTATACACACACACACACACACATATGCTCTCAAGAAACCTGCCCCCCCCATCAGAGCAGCTGACAAGACGCTCCTAGAAGCATTGTCTCTTTGTCGTTTTACACACTGAAATGTACGTGCTGAAGTACACCCTTCTTTCCCTGGGAAAACAGAG
This sequence comes from Euphonia xanthogaster, assembly GCA_034509185.1. Classification (NCBI taxonomy): domain Eukaryota; kingdom Metazoa; phylum Chordata; class Aves; order Passeriformes; family Fringillidae; genus Euphonia; species Euphonia xanthogaster. Next base: position 23,574,481 of record JAYDZK010000169.1, on the reverse strand, counting down.
AAGAGCTGTTCTAATTAACTCAGTACCTTAGAAATCCACTCACTAGCAGCAAAACAGAATAAAATTAGCTCTTCACCCACGATCAGGCAGTGAAAAAAAAAGCTTTATTTAAAAGCCAGGTATATTGTTCCAGCTAAGTGCAAGCCAAAGACTTCAAGTGACATTTACTTTGGCAACGTCACAGAAATCAAGATCACCCATTTTGCCTTCAAAAAGGGATTTTGGATCGACCACATTAATGGGCCATTGTTCATTCCAAGTATGCCAGTTCACACAAATCTGGTTTTCAATAGGAAAAGTCACAGACTAGAACTATTTCAATGCTCCTTGGAAGAAAATAAGCTTTCTGTGAAAGTTGGCAGTGTCCCTTGCCTTTTCTTCAGTTAAGAGAACAAAGTCGATGCAGGAGAGGTGGAACTCACCATGCAAGGAGCACCCTGAGAGCACAGAACAAGCTGTGTTTTGCCGGGACCTGTAATTGCATGGACACAAGCACCTTTTTTAACCAAGGCACAATGAAGTGGGCAAACTGCAAACAAAAGGCAAAGTGTCTGAGGGCTGTCCAGAGAAGACATAATAAAAGAGAACTAAGAAGCTCTCTCTGAATTGCCTCAGCCCAGAGATAAAACAGGGGAAGGTTGTACACAGAGTGTACAGAAAACTGCTGCTGAAGAGGAAAAAAGAGGAAAAACAACAAACAGCACAATTGCCCAGGAGAGCAGAGCAACTTGGGCAAGCAAGGCAGCATCCTGCCTTTCCACTACCCCCCTGAAGCAGAGCTTGACCAGCTCCAGCCACACCACACTGGCTCTCTCACATCCTCCTCCCTTTCCATTACCCCCTGAAGCAGAGCTTGACCAGCTCCAGCCACACCACACTGGCTCTCTCACATCCTCCTGCCTTCCACTGCCACGTGCTTTGGGCTGCACTTCTCCATTTCTGAGGAGCTGTTCCACAGCCCACCAGAACTCTGAACCTCAGGATTAGAAACATTTCAAAGACAGTTGGGTTCAATCTTCCTATCCTCCCCTGTTTAAAAATCAGCCCTAATCATTGCTTACACACACTGAGCTTTGGTAATCTTCATGCAAACGTATTTGGGTGTTAATTCCTGGAGCAGGTAATAGGGATGGATGCTCTTTCTGTAACTAGAGAATTTTCCTTGAGCTAATTGAAAACAGGCACATTTTGAGAAATGCCTTCTACTGCCAATAGTCTAGCAGGGAGGCAATGCAAGAATGATTTATGAGCTGTGAATATCACGTAAATCTGTCTTCAAATAAAAGGTTCATCTCTGCATAGAATAACTTTAAATACTCAATTATCAACACTTCTAATTTTACGTATTTCCTAACAAAGCACAAAAATCTCACTGCACGTCCCAGCCCTTTCTCAGAGGTTATCACACACCAAACGAATGGGCATCATTTATATCTAAATGCAGCCAAAAGACCAAGCCTCAATTGAAACATTCTTAAATTAGATTATTTCATGTTGTTTCCAAGTCTTTTACTATCCCATTTTCACATTACTTTAGCATTCACCACTTGCTTTGTAGCTCAAGGGGAAGGCAACAGTTAGTCAATCCTGGAAGCTGAAAGACTTTTTCCATCTATAACAGCTGTTGTATATCTCTTACCTTCTCCAGCAAGCTTTTTAAAATTCATTTAAATTTGAAGCCTGCATATTACCGCAACAAGACAAAAATTTGTCTTAGAAAATTTTCAATACATGTCAAACACTTGAAGTACTATCCCAATTCTCTATGGAATTACATTCCCCAACTTCTTCTGAGGCACGCACAGTTTTCTTTTATCTATCATTGTAGTGGTTTTGGTTTGTTAATTTTAGATTTTTTAATTTTGTGATTTTTTTAACTAATGTGTTAATGAGTATGGTGGGTTTTTGTGCTGGTTAATTAGCAATGTATTTATTTTTTCAATATCACCTCCCTAAATTTCCTCCCATTCCAAACCATAACAACCATTAAGGAGAAACTGCTCTTGAGCATCTGGATCTTGTGTCTATCATAACTTTACTTCAAGCATGCTGAAGCTATTCTCTGCAGATACTTAGTCTGCTAGTCAGACCACACTGAACACAGATGATGTTTATATGTATTGCAGTAGGCAAGTCTGCATATATCAATGGCTAAAAATACATTCAACTGTATTCAATTGAGGAAACGTATTTTTTCCCTAATTAAAACCCACGCTAAATACAGTTTAGTCTCTGAAGGTACAGAATACCCTGAATCCTTCACCAGCACCTCCAAGAGACTTAGGAAAGGAGGGGTGCTGATTAGCTCTGGAAGTCCTGTCAGAAAGCAGGCACAGAAGAGCAAGAAACACAACAGTATTAATTAGCAAGTTAGAAAGGAGGAAAACAAGTCTATTTTTGTAAATGACAGGTTTTGCATGCCCATTTTAGCTCATAAACAGTGGGCTGTGATGGTGAATGTGGTATTGTACTCAACACGGTAGAAGATTACAAACTGCTTTCAGTGAGGGTCTTTGGGAGTTGTCCCGTAATTTGGCAGTAAATCAGGCAGGACAAAGATGAGGCATGGCTAAATGCAGCAACAAACGGACTGGAGAGGCTGGCACGCCACCACTATAATTTCTTCACAAGTCATTTGTAAAATGACTGCTTCATTTACTTCTGCTGTAAACAAAGATTTGACCCCTGGCATTGCATCTGACTGGAGAGCAGCATTAACAAAGCTCTGAATGCTCTCCAAGATCATGACTCTCGATTTCAGCCCTCTACTCTCAGAAAACATTCAAACACGATGCTTAAAGCACTTTGGAGCTTGACAGAAATTAGAATGTGTATCCAAGGGTCAAATTTCAGAAATTTCAATACGAAACTTTGGTGTTTGATAATTAAAAGCCACGTGTGTATGCACCCACGTAAATATGGATGGCTCCAGGCAGAAATAGACAGATTGCTTCAGAAATGGTGATCCTTCAGGATTTAATTTCAAAACACTGTGGGGTTTTGTTTCCCCCAAAGCAGTTAAAACAGCTAATTTGTAATTAAATGCTCGCTTGCAGTTCGATAATGGTGAGAAGTTGCACTCACCAGAGACTGGGTCCTGAGTGGAGGTCAGGACAGGCAGCCCGTACAGCACAGGGACCAGCTCGGCACATTAACAGCAATATACACTTCAAAACTGTAATTGCTGTCCAAAACCTATTAATTTTGAAGGGGTTCTTACAAATCCATAATTACACAAAGGCAAATCCTCATCATAAAGCAGTGAAAACTACATTCACACAGTCCTAGAGGGAGCACTTTCAGCAGCTTGGCTCATTAGAAATGTATTCTTGCATTAAACACCAATATCAAAGACAAATGTTAATGCAATACCACAGAGCCAGACTAAAAACTGCATTACAGCAGTGAAGAAGTACCTATTTAACTGGATCTACTATCCCTTCTCAATAGAAGGCAACTGGAGCTCAGTGAGGGTGTTCTGCATTGCTTCTCAGACATCAAGCATAGCTAGCTCACTATAAAATCCTATTCTCCAAACCCCACACACCATCTATACCATCCAACACTCGAGAATATCGTGCATCAACCTTACCACAAGGATCAGCAAGAGAATCCATTTTTTTCTGCTACCATCCAGAAGGGCCTTAGCACAGAAGGGCTGGAAACCTCAACAGTATTTGCTGCTGCTTTTCCTTCTAATTTGGCATTTCTTTAGCACAGCTCCAGTGCAAAAGGAAGAAAGCAAACCACCTCAGACGTTTTGCTGAAAAAGGAATATGGCTATGAACAAAGGTTAAAACTAAAAACTTGAAACTGCTTAGCAGAGGTGTGGCTGCTGAAGCCTTACATAGCTGCGTCACCGAGATTTTACTTTGGCAAACACAGCTTCCTGAATTCAAACAAATCAAAGACAGAACTATCTTTTGTTCCAGCAATAAGCAATTATTGCACAGACATGCTTTCAAGGTCACTAGCGGGAAGAGCAAACTACACCAGGATGTGTCAGTCATAAGTAATGCTTTAAAAAAGTTAGCACCAAGCACTATGTATTTAAAGCCTTCCACAGTTAGCAGGAAACAAAGCGCTTACTTCCTTCCAACTGACCACAAATAAACATGAACAAAAATACCCTTAAAAAAAGGCAATTAATATTTCATAGGCTCATATTCTTCTCTATTACACCTAATATTTAACATTCATTACAATCAAAATTAGCTTTTATTACACTGGCAAAATAAAATTAAATGTCTTGCTTTAACAACTTTGGTAGAAGAAAATGTTGCCTTCAAAACCTTTTTAAGAAGAGAAAAATATTAAACGGGGACTTGGTTTTCTTCAGAACTCTACTGCAAAAGAAGATGTTTTGCTTTTGTTAATGTATAAGCTATATAACCTATATCAATATTCTTAGAAACACAACAGCACTTTGATTACAAGTTTTGTCATATTTATGTTCATAAAACCATTTACTTTTAAAAAATGTAATGTCAAAGGTTTCAACCAGCCCTTAAAATGTCACTTATTCTTTTCAGGAGGGCAATAAATGCATTTAGATTACCATTGACAAAAATAGGCATAAAAAAAAAAAATCTGTTTTTAAAACCAGACATGGCACGCAAAGAGTACAAAGAAAATAAACACAAACTTTAGAAGCGATACAAAGAACCTTTCTTTAGGATGTTAAAACAACATCATTGAGAATGAGGAGGAAGACCATCCCACATTTGTCTGGCAGAGAGGTTTTACACCCTTTTTCAAAGAGGCTGCTGATGCCTGAAGTTAGATAAAAGACACTGGACTAGACAGACAGCAGCATGTTCTCACACTGAAGGTCACCAGGTGTGTGGATACTATTACTATGGGCTTTACCACGTAATGGTCAAAAACAGCATCTCCTTTAAACTCACCTGCCTCTGCATCCTTCACTCATGACAAACTGAAAACTGTCAACCCAAGACTAAGTGAAAAAGAAGAAAATTATGTGACTCCTGGGGGTATTTTGCCTTTGACCAATGTAGGAGTTGTCACGTCTAATGCTTTGATACATGTAATTGTATTTCAGAATGTACAGTCATACATCAGCTTTACTGCACTGATGTATGGTTGTACATTCTGAAATACAGTTACATCTATATTAACTAGAATAACATCTATATTAACTATATTACATTTATACTAACTATAGTATAATTAACTACACACCAATTACCCAAACATTGCAAGAGCATTTTTTGTAAAACACTGTTCACCTGTGATTTACTGTATTTTAAAATGCTTTCAAAGCACCTAACATGGGAAAATTATTATTGAATACTGCACTGAGTGCACCGAGCAGAAGAAAACTTGATCTGTTGGATTTACTGCCTTTGGTGAACACATTCTCTCTCAGTGCACACACACACATGAACAATGATTAACTCCCATAATTCAGCACAAACAGTAATAAAAGACAGCTTTCTTCCCCCAAGCAGAAAGTCCAAGCACCTTTCTTTCGCAAGCCTCAGAACCATCTATTGAGATACACTTTGACACGGGGCCTCCTCTTGCCCCAAGTACTTTGCATCCATAACATTCAGACTTTGAAGTGTGGGGCATCTACTCCAATACATCTGCAGAAGCAATTCACACATCATGGATTTACACATACCCCTCTAGGTAAAAAAACAGAACTGATCCACTATAAATGCAACAGGCATGTAAAGTGCTTTGCAGACCTGCTTGGTAACACAAGCTGAATGAGAGAAGAATACTTGTTAAGGGCATTATGAAGTTTAAGGCCCCTCTGAAAAAGTATTTCATTGCATTTGATGCTTACCAATAGGATTTAACCTGACCATCAGAAACTTTAAAGAAAGGTTTATTTCATAAGCGTGAATTATGGAGCTCCCTGTGCCACAGGAGGGAGACATGACCACCAGTCACCACCCACACTAGATCAGATGGAAATCTCAAGGAGTGACAAGGAGATCCAACATGCCAACCTGATTTCAACTGACTCACATTTCTGGTTAAAAAAAAAATAAAGTAAATCAACAGTTGTATTTGACAGCTTCAGGACTGACTCTCTTACACCAGACTGTCCTCAGCTCTCAGATTTTTATTTGCATATTTGAGATGGAAATTCTCCTGCTACAGGGCAGATCCCAGCTCCTCCAAAGTCTCTTCCCTGGTGACAACAGTGGCTGCAAAGCTGGCTGAATTGGGCAGATGAAGGCATTGTGGCTCCAACAGCCACCAGTGCATGGAAGCACTTGAACTACTAAGAGAGTTGAGTTTCTAGCCAGAGCAATTCCTTTTTAATTCTGTTTATATTCACAGAGATAACAGCCCACATCATCTCCATTGATGCTACAGCCTCGTAGCAGCTTCTTAAACACTGCAGAGAAATATTCACATGTTCATAAGACAAACAGTTCCTAATGACTTTCCCAAGCACAAGTCAAACAAGATAAAAACCAAAGCATTTGATTTGGGGGTTTTGTTCGTCTGTTTGTTGCAGAGGGAAAGGTTGGTTGTTTTTGTTTCTTTCTTTAAAAAGTAAATGAATGTTCATTCCATCACCCCTGACAGACACTGAAGTCAGAAGCTGTGGTAGGGGCTGTACTTCCCAAAAAATTTCAATCTGGCGAGAGTACTGGTGAATCTATCCTACAGCAAATATCAGAAAAGAGGAAAGCATTTGCTTCTCCATTTATGCTGATAACACATTCAGACACACTTTATACTGGAAGGGGGCGAGGGGGAAGAACCACAAAAACTAAAAACCACACCTCTGAAATTGGCCAATGCCCAAAACCATGATAATTCTACACTTTGCTAAAACAAAATGTAGTTTACTGTAACACCTCCTACTTGCTACTCATACAAATGTCAAAATCATTTGAATTTTCAGAAGAGTTCTCAGCTTCAGGGGCCTCTGAAAGAGATGCGTTATTCAATGTAAACACTGATTCTGTAAGAACAAGGATAAGGAAAAAGAGTGGGTGGGAGTATTTCCTTTTCCTTGGATTTAGCTTCACTAAATGTTCATTGTTCACAGGAGATGTTCTACCTTTCCATTGTCTCATATGTTTCCCCCACCCCTTTTTTTTTTTTTTTTTATACCTTGGAGACAAGCACTAAGATAGAGCATTCTAATTTCTTCCATGCACTTAAAATTTGGCTGCTCCATTTTAGATTTAGAATCTACATGAAGGTCCTCTTATCCGTAAACTTGTGTTTGTCCTGCCCCCTCGCTAAATAAGCGAAGACAGTAATTAAGCCTCTGGTAAAGGAAATCCTCCTAGACCAACATGCTGTCCTCTTTGTCTCCTCCTTGCTCAGTCATACTGCCTAATCAGGTTAGTCTCTATTGTCTCAAACTCGTCTAGTTTTAGCCAATTAACTAATTTTTCTTATCCTTTTTGTCCTTTCGTCATACTCACACTGACAGCAAAATGCACATTTGGAACAGAACAATCTCATCACCCCTGACTTCTCCAGAATTCTTTGGCATATCCAACTGGTCACAACAGTTCACTGTGCTTCAGTGCACCAGCTGGAATATCACTTTATTCAACATCCTAAAGTGTGACAGTGATTCCCTCTCACTGACAGAAAAACCACCACACCACCAAACAAACAAAACAAGACACCTCCACAGAATTAGAGCACTTATCTCCACAGCCCCACATATTTTTTTTTCCTTTAACTATCTCTTGGAGAAGGAACTATTTCACTTCCTCTTTTTGTAAAGTGACATTACAAAGTAGACCATCTGCTTCATAGACATCTCACCCTTCTCATTTCCTTCCCATATATTTGCCTGATGTATTTTATGGTTTTCTGTATTGGTTTCCTTTGGGTTGAATTCCCCTTTTCGGAAGGGCCTCTGTTGACTCAACCTTGGTGTACTTCTCTCTCTTCCTGCTTCCCTTTTGTCTCTTTTTTTTTGTACCCCCTCCAGACACACGTATCCTTTCTGAGCCCGGATGTTACTTAAACTTTTATGACCTAAATTTAATTATTCAAGGTTCTTTGCTTCCGCAGTCTGCTGATGGCACACTCCTGTCTGAAGAGGTAGGCAGATAGGAATTAGGCTCTTTCCTCCACAAATTCACTGGGCTTGTTTGGGCAGGGCAGAGTTATCAGCTCAGGATGATCACTTTCAGCTTATACTTGGGAAAATATCTAGAAAAACCTCTCAGATCTACAAAACACAAACATCACGGCTTAGTTTCCTCTCACAAAGACTTTAAAAACATTTTCAACTCAGAGGTCATCTGCTTTTACTTTAAATAACGGACAGAAGATAGAAGAGGAAGACCTACTTAATTTTTTTCTCATCCCAGCTGGCATGTCTACGTTTAGGTGATTACAATGGATGTAGCAGAACTTGGCCAACCCCAATCAGCTGCCTCTGTATTACTGCGTATGAAAGGCAGGCATTCACAACTGCAGGAACCTGTCAAAGCAGGTTGTGCAGTTTAGCTCATCTTTCCAGATAAGTCCATACTGCTGAAATTCCCTGAATATCTTTTAATGCAGGATTGTATAAAACAGTTCTTATACTGGCAAAAAATACTGCTCCTTCACATTCAGTGTAGTTAGAAACTGAGTAGCAGAACACAAAAAAGGGAAAGTGTTATCCCAAATTAAGAGCTCTAAAATTGTATGTCTAACCAGAATTAAGTATGAGAAAATGGCATATCCATAAACAAAAACAAACAAAACAAACCCCAACAAAACCAGAAAAACCCAAACTCAAAGACACACAGCTCTAACTGTACCTCTGACAGTCTATGTTTCAGTAACTAGTTAAGGCTGGGAACATTCATTTTATAGATTAAGGTTATTTATTTATTTTTAAAAGACCCTGCACTATACACTAAAAAAATGAGGTAAAGAGCAAAAGGGTTGTGATTAAGCCCCTTGTAATATAATGTGATATAAAAATCAAACAACAACAACAAAAAATTCAATAAATAGGAATCACCATTTGATTAACTATAAACTAGTAACGTTCATGAGAATAGCAAAAGGCAGTGAGATGCAGTATCATTTCTACTCTGGACATTTATATATGGATTTGGTCTTAATACAGTTTAACAGAGTAATAATGGTCATCTCAGCCTCCTGTGCACCTGGACACCTTTAATTATTTAGAGACAAAAACCTATTTTGCAATTTTGAATTAATTCTGTGGACTACACTCAAAGTTGAAATTTTGATTCAAATAAGGAAAACAATTCCCATCAAATACCCTCAATTCACTTTGGTAGATGTGCCAGACTCTTACAAATGCTCAGACAGAAATGTCAGCTCTCTATGCAAGTTTTGAAACCATACACACATCAAACAAGAACCCCAAAAACAAACACATGGAAAAACACCGCACACCAAAAAACAAAAAAATCAACTTTACTCAGAATTCGTTTATTTTTAACATTTTACAGGGTGAAGACTACGTGTCTCATGGCTACCTATTCCTGATTCCAAGGCAGAATAAACCACCTGGGTAAAACTGCAACTGTGCCTCTTTTGTAGCATTAGAATCATACTCCAGAACATTTCATTCTGCTGCTTGCTTTTTTTCTTCCAAGTTAAATGTAATCCTTTTTATTCAAGCACACATATTCCACAGTCCACTACCTACCACTGCTATCAACTGATGCTTTTAAAAGTAATCCTACCCTGCAACTCGTGTTTGCAGTGTATTTCCAACAGCTGGGTCACTCAAGTCAGAGTTCAGAGATTTGTACACATTTCTAAATTCACTTCTGTCATCCCAAGAAATGACAGATGAAGATAACAGCACTAAGTACTGGACAGACAAAAGCACACTGGGACTTCACAGATATGGTTCAGAGCCAGTTGCCACCTGTTTTAGAAGAAATGAGAGAAGCACTGGAATGAGCAGTGATGCTCCACACCAACCCTGGGGATAAATGCCTCAAAGGAAACACATGCACAGAAACAGCCCAAGCAAACTTGCGACTATCTTAACAGATATGAATGACATTTTCATTGCTTTCTCTTCTTAATGATGCCATTTCTTTTCATTTACACCTTAAAAAAACAGCCCCAGAGTGAGAAACAGAGCAGAAAATAAACAGAAGTCTCAAACACTGACAGTTCATTTATGGAAGTTACACTTTCATCTCACATCTCCAAAATAAGCTTTAAACATTTAGGTCAATAGCTACTTAGCCTGCTGGAACAACCTTTCATGCTGTCTCTTAAGTATTAGCTATATGGAGGCAACACACAAAACTCAACAAAGCAGAGAACAAAAATATTATTCTACAGTAAAAGAGAAAAGAAGAATGCATAATTATTTCTAAGCACCTCTGTGCTAGAAATACACCTCTGTTGTACAAGGTATTACATACATTACTACAGTTGTTTAGTCAACTTATGAGCAAGTACAGGCAGTGATGCATAATTGGTATTTGGGATGCATTTATTGCTGATTCTCCAAGAGTTGCAATCAAGAGATTGTCTCTAGTATACAGAATTAAGATTAGTCCTCTTACATTAAGTTAAAATGAAAAGTATCTCAGTGAGTTTTTCCATGAAATGGGCTCATTCTGCTCCACTGCCAATATAAAAAAATATTAGAAGCTGTATGTCAGCATTGATTCAAACATCAGCAAGTGCAATCACCCATTCAATTTGGGAAAATAACACCTTTTTTACAAAGTCTCTTTTCCCTAAACAGCAAACTGCAGTGTCACAGTGATCTCTTCCCCAGCAAATTCCTTTTCTTTGTCCTGCCCAGTAAACAGGCAATAAGAATACATAATTTTCAAAGTAACCAATGAACTAAGCTTTCACTTTCCAAAACACCTATATATGATTTCACTTGCAAAAAAATCCAAATAAACAAAAAAAGGCATCAACATACATCCATTCAAAAAGAAAAAAAAAAGAAAAAAAAATGGTGTTTCACATGACACACATTCATTCTCCAATTCCCTTCCCTGGGAAACAAAGAAACCCAAGAATGTAGATGGACACATAAACAACCTTTCCAGAAAGCACTTAATTAGACCAGCACTCATGCCAAATCAATCAAATTCAGAGTACTATATTTTAGTTAAAGCTAATGTTACCTCTTCTCTTCCACACAAACAATCCAAATTCCTCCTGCATTTAGACCAATGCATAAAAATTGATGAGTAATTTTTAAAGCTGAATGATGTTATTTCTGGGCCCATACATGGCAGGAGATGTGTGTGGCTCACAGAAGTTAAACTTGTCAATAGCGTTTAGGGAATCAGCTGAAGGGACGTGTTCTTGCACAATGCATCATTTTAAGCTTGCTGAAAGCTGATGCAATACACAAAATGCACATCTTCCTTTCTTATTTTTAGCACGGGGATCCAACTGCTGCCCCATGCTACACCAAGGGAATAATAAAACATTCTTCTAGTAAGGAAGAATTCTGCATGCTTACTAGACAGGATAATTACACTGCCTGTACAGTACATGCTAATTGTACTTGGCTACAGACAATTAAACAAATACACTCAGAGGCTCTCATCTGACTTTCGAGCCACATACAGCGAAATTCACGTTTTATAAACATTTAACTGGAAGTAAAAATGGTAAGGCTTATCACAGCTGTCACAGTTTCATGAAACTGAACCAATTAACAACAGAAACTCTTAAGACAACAGAGATAAGGGAAGCCTGCAATTACTCACAAAAACCTAACTGGAACAGACTGCAACGCAATTTCCCAGCTCCTGGAGCAAGTGCTCACATGACCTCACCAAATCCTGCCAACAAAGAGGAAAAAAGCTGCTAGTCCCTGCCAGCTGCTTGTTTAAAGTACCAGCCTGTACCTGGGGAAATAAAAAAATGCAGCAGCCAAGCCAGAAGAGCAGAGGGATGGAGTAGAGCAAGAGATGATGGTGGAGAAAACTCCAGTGTATGACAGAAGGAGATTTCCAGCTCTTCATTTCTGATGCTACAAAATATTACTTGCAGTCTGAACTTTATTTACAGGTAGTCACACACAGAGCAGCTCAAACTTCGGTCAGCACTTTAAATCTGCAAGGGGAAAAAACACTGAAGAAAAGAGTGGGAACTTCTCAATTTTTCCTTTGCTTTGTGGTGAAAGTGACTGCAATGTCACTTGGATCAATCTTGGGGACTGAAGCTGAGTTGCTTTGTCTCTACTCAACTCCACTAACTCCATCTAACAAACTCACAGACCAGGATCAGATTTTTATCACAAGCTTTTTGTGCTTATTTCTAACAGCACAAAAGGCAAATTCACCAAAAGCTCAATACAAGTGTTCCTCAAAGTGATGCAGCTGCACAGTAATGACCACACCACCAGTAATTCAGTAATGACTACATCACTAGTAATTATTAGAAAAGAAATTATATTCTCCAAAATTAATTTGATGGCTGAATTTCAATCAGACTCTGACAGACCAAGAAACACTTTTATAACTGCAAATCTAAGATTGTACCCAGGGGCAGAGATGAACATCAGAATTGCCTAAAAGTTAGTGCTTTTCTCTGAACTGAAGTTACTGATTTGGGTCAGAAATTCTAAGATTGCACGTGATCTTGATTAGGTCAAAGACCAAGATCTCCAGTGATTGTGTACAGTGAAAAGAGGACACATGATTCTTCCCTGCAGCACCAGAAGGAGAAATTCCCAACTGCACATGAGCTTTTCCCTCCCAAAACCCCGCCCCAATTTTCCCCAACACCAAAGTCCTCTCTCACTGAAGCAGCAGTTTAAGGTGAACTTGCAGCCCCTTCCAGCAGGTACAGCTTGCTGCTCAATTTCATATTCAACTACTCCAAGCTGAGTTGCAGGCAACTTGTAGACAGAGGGGAAAAGAAAGCCCTCCCAAAAAGCACCAAAAGCCAAAAATCAACAAAAAAAGGAATAAAGAAAACAAAACCAAGCAAAGCAAACACCCAGAAAAAAACCCCACCCACTTGCCACTGTCAACAATGAAAAAAAATTAAAAGATGATAAACATCTTCCCTTAGGTTAAACTAGATTGCAAGTTTTTCCCTGTATTTAACAGCAGATTATTTTCAGAAGAGTGACTATTCCTCAAGGTATGGTGAACATAGGTATGAATTCTACTCAAAACTGAAGGTATTCTCTTTATTGTAAGCACTCCTGCTGGCATCAATCTATACATCCAGCACCCTGAGCAACTGATCATTATTTTCTGTGCTTCCAGCAAATTCAAGTGTTTAAGGATAAAAGGGCAATGCACCTCCATTTGTATTTATTCCTTTACATTTAACAAGTCAATGTCTATAGTACCACGTACAGCTGTATAAATTTTTTCCACATTCATTCCAATAATTCTTAGGTTTTTATTTTGCTCACACAATTTTTTAAAAGGCTATTTTTTATACAACCTTCAAAAACACTATATCAACACTTAGGACAAAAACAAGCAGATGCAAATTTTCAAGAACAATTTTTTGCTCATTTCCAACACACTTCCTCTGATCTCTGCCACCACCACATTCTTTTGCAGTTGGTGTTCTGACCACTGCATGTGCTAATACAAGTCACTTATGGCATACTGAAAATGTATGTTCATTCATTAAGGTGCCTCTCAGAAGACACTTTGCTTTCCATAGATTCTGTGGAATTTAAGTCATCTACCAAACACCTGTCCACTAGCAAAGTCAACATACTTGTGTATTTTTTTACAATCAAGGCTGCTTGGCTTAATTAAAAGGCAAGCAAACACACCTTTGGTTGTGCAAACCTTCTCAAGTCCAAAACCAACAAGAAATGGAAAGAACATGTAAGTAACAATGGAGTGAGATGAGCAAAATTAATGCACTAATGCAGAGCTATGGACATATATTTTAAATACAATATACCTGTCTGAACAGGTCTGTCAATGCAGCAGATTGTGGTGGGTGCTGGGTGAGCTTGACAAGGGGAAGGGGATGGAGAGGGAGGTGTTGGGGAGGAAGAGCAGCAAAAGAGGTATAAAAATCAGCGGAATCACCACAACACAGGACTATCATACCCCCTTTATGACAGGAGTGTTTGACTGAATTATTCCTGTCTTAATTTGCTGTGCAAAACTGGAAGCCCTCACTCTGCCCACACAGCAATCTCCCTCCCCTATTTGCAACTCCATTTCTCACAATGACACAGTGGGAAAATTCTCCACAAAGGCGACAGGCATCCCTTGTTCCCATTCCCACTTTCTCCCTAGAGTTCATCACTCCGTGGTGCTCAGCTGTGACTTCCAAACACTCACTCAAGTCGTCTCACTGCCCTAGAAAAGAGGACCCCTGCCCCTGTCTCCACCAAACCCTGCACAGAGTTGCATCTCAAGGCTCAGAGGATGGTTTTGCTTATAGACCTTGGGCTCATCCAAACCAAACACAAGGTCCTTTTCAGAAGAAGAACAGTTCACAAAATGAATTCTAAATAACAAACAATTCTTTGCCGTCACGTCCAGAAGAGTCTCACAAAATGTAAAGAAAATAAAAAAAGAAAAAAGCTGTACATTTAACAGTTTAAAAATTTCAGTGACTTTAAAGCATAAATGATCTTAAAATAGTTCCAATATGCTGAACCCTTGTGATACTTTGCAGTTTTACTGCCATACATTCTCTATAAATCCTAACTAAGCTGCTCTTCCTATAAACGGCCTCCACACACAGCCAGTGCAATAAAGCTTAAACAATGTAAATTAGAGCCAAAAAAATTAACACAAACTAATTGCAATTCTCCCTCTAGTTTCTTTTCAGCTCAAATCACTCTGAATGTGACACTTTCACAAATCTACAATGGTTAAAAAGCCAAACAACAAGATCCCTCTTCTGGACTGTTGTCTTTCCACAAACAATTCCCAATTCCTTCTTAAATGCAATGATGCACTTTAGAATTCTACAGTATTAACAATTTCCATTGTTTATTAAACAATTAATAACTAACCTGTTTATTTAATCTGTATGGCTCAAATGTAAGGATTGGGTGAGAGAAGAACACGTGATTATTTTTAGGCACGGGATGAAAAACTGTCTGGGTCATTGGACTTCAAATGCAGGGGTTGCGGTCTAATGGTCCTACTGGAGGCTGACGTCAGTGGTGCCCCCTCATGGATCAGTATCCAAGCCAACACTGCTTCATCTGGCCAATGGGATGGAAACACCCTCATCCTATTTAAGAGTAATCAATACCCCACCCCTAATGCACTTTAAGGGGAAAATTCAGAACACATTACATAAATTACTTCTGGGTTGAGTCATCACCCCTGGAGATATTTAAATGCCACACGGATGTGGCACGAAGGGACATGGTCTAGTGGTGGACCAGGCAGTGCTGGATCAATGACTGGACTTGATCTCTGAGGTCTCTTCCAACCTGAACAACTCTGTGAATCCATGACATGAACCATGGGGAGGACTGAAGTGGTGGGTGTAGGGCTGCTGCCCCCCAGCATCAGGACAAACTAGCAAACTGGTTTGACAGAAGTCTCACAACATTCAGCAAAGACAAACAGAGCCTTGCAACAGTGCAGGAAAATCCCATGCGGCCATTCAGGCTGGAATGACCAGCACAAAGAAGCTGAAGATCCAGGTGAAGGAACTGGGAGGGGTCAGCAAGGGACCCTTGCAGCAGCCAAGGCTGCCCACACACGGGGCTGTCTGAGCATAATTGCAAGCAACACATTGGCAGAAATTATTATTCCCATCTGGGTGGCAGCTGGACACATGTCCAGTTTGGGATCTTCCAGTACAGAGGAGATGGGTCAGCTGGAGAGAGTCAGTGGTAAGGAGGCTGCAGCACACCATGCATGATCAGAGGCTGTGAGAAAAGTCAAAGCAGGAGCCAGCTCAATTCTTCACTACCTTGAGGAGTACCAACTACAGAAAAAGAGTGAGTCAAACTCTCTTCAGAGGTGCAAAAGGAAGGGGCAACAAGTGAAACTCCAACCCAGCCAGCTTTTAAACATCCTCAACCTATTTTTTTTGTCTTTGTACCCACAGTTGTATTTTTTTTTTCTTCTAGATATTTAAAACTCATCTGCAGCAAAACCCTGAGTAACACTATCTGTTTTTGAAGCCATCACTGCTGGAGCTGGAGGGTGCTGGACCAGATGACCTCCAGCGGTTCCAACCTACATTTTTCAGTGATTCTATGATCTATTCTAGGACAGCATGCATGGTATAGGATTACAAATGTAATACACCAGCAAGCCAAAACACACTGCCAGCCGAAACGCAAGAATAGAAGATACGCTCTTTAGACATACTCTTGTCAGCAGATGCTCCAAAATGCTGTGTCAAAACTCATGGGAAAAGGGAAAAAAGGGAAAAAAATCCAGAAATGCAAACACACAGTTGCTTTGAAGTATCAGTACATAAAGACTTCTACCTTAAATAAGGCAGATCATACCTTTCTGTGGCTTACCTGTGAGCAACCACACAGGGAGTACATATGCTGTGGGCACTCATCTGGCACAAAGGGGAAAAAACACCTGGGAAAAAACACCTGGAATTTTTTAGAGATTCTGGTTGCTGTTTTACTGCCACTAGGACCTATTCTGAAGTCACAATTCAGTGACTGCTTCATTGATGTGTTTGAACAAATCCTGATGTCACTTATTGCATACATATGAATCACTCATTTTGTCTCAGTCAGAGGTACTTCACTGCAGGACATCTTGAGGAAAACTGGGAGAAGAAATTTGTTTGTTTAAATAGAAGCATCTGATACAATGAATAGTCTGTAACAAACAGCCTGGAGAAAACAGATTTTCTCTAACACAGCTGCTACAACAAACCTTCCTCCAATATAAATGTGGCACTGGCGTCTGGCAGAGCCAGGAGGGCTGTGTTTGGGAATTGAGGCCACTGCACATGTTGGGTCAGAAATTCAGCTGATGTTGATCAACAGAACTCCATCAAGGAGAGGGGATCTGGCCTGCTGTGCTTTGGTTGTGCATGTTGAAAAATCTTCAGTAGAGTCTGATGTGATAACTTTGATTTATGTTGATGGACAGTCCTCCCAACAGAGAGTCTGTCAAGAACATGGCAAGGGATTACTTGTTTTAATATCTGATCATTTAAGCCAGAGGTTGACAGAATTTGCCCCCTCTCTGAAGAATATGAAACCAGTCTACTCTACACACATAGCACACAGAAGAAAAAATTACTTTTTTGCTAATAAATATAATAAAGATACTGTGTGTCTAAAGTTCAAGTTAGCTTTAGAAGTCTAACAAATTTACTGTGGAGGCTGGAACCTGGCTATCATTTAGGTGGAACAAGAGGAACCTATTCTGATGAAAAGTGTAGCTGCCAGTAGAACCCAACAAGAAGACAAAAGCCAGCAATAAGCTGTCTCTTACACAAACACTGATCCTCCTGCTTCCTGTAGTCAAAAAAACATTTCTCATCTACTCAGTGAAAAGTCTATTTTCATTTGGAAAACTAACATCTTGAAGAATTTAATTTTCACTGATGGCCTGTGGGGAAGAATGAAGGGAGACAAAAGCAAACAGGCCCATCCAGTCCTACACCTCCAAAAAAAAATTCACTCACTCCATGTTGGTTAAAGTTGCACACATTTTCAAACAAGCCCACAAGCAAATCATGAAGACTGAAGTGAATGGACTTGGGTGAAAATAACTCCAAAAGTTATAATACTGGAGAATTTATGCACTAATGTATAATAAAAAATAGAGGTTGACACATCCTGCAGACACTCTACCATTACTAAGAATGCATCTCTGGCATTTGGAAAACAGCCTGTACTGTAAGAGTTTCTGCATGAGCTGTACAAGCAGTTATTGAACTGAGTGCCATTTATACAATCATATATGTGAAAAGAAGGAAAAGAAAAAAATCCTAAAGAGAGTGGTAAAGAAGGGGGGAATTATTTCAGTAGAAGATTCCCTGTTTTGCTGGCCCAAACATTAAGTCTTCTGGAGACTTCTGATGAAAAGCGTACATTCAAACATGTTTGAATGTACTAAAAACATGGCAAAGATGCTAAATGCTGAACTCCTCACCATTCTTGCCAGGTTGCAAATGAACATTTTGAGCACGCAGTATTGTTGCAAAGCAAAGCAACCTACATGAATAGCTTAAGCTACGTGCTAATACACATTCACTGCAACAGTTTTTGTTAGCTCCCTGACTGCAAAGAAATACAACACAAAAATAACTCAAGTAACGTGTCTGCAAATCAGCCAAGAAGCAAAGAATAAGCCCTGCAGGAACAGATGCAAGGGGAGGAAACAAAAACCTAAAAAGCCATGTGAGGGAGGGCATGTGTGGCAGAATGTGATCAGTCACTAAAGATGCCAACACTTATCAGTTTCTAAATTCCTGTCTGCTGGCTTGTCAAGTGTCACTTACAAAAATGCAGCCCAAGCAAATGAGACTCCACGTCTCAAGAGAGTGTAGCACTAGAAATACAGGATTTAAATAGATATATCTGGGCAATTCATTTATAAAATAAAGAAAAACTGAATAACCACTCAGATATTTGAACCAAGTATGCAGTTGCATCTAATATCAGTACTAGAGTTCATGAAATTTATTAAGTTTTACAAATAAGAAGTTTAGACATGTCTACTAAAAATACCAAATAAACATTTGTACAGTTGCACTTTCTCGACCCACAGCCATCTCCATGTCACTTGAGATTTGCTTTTTTAGACAATTAAAGTAAGCAGATTAAGCCACCAAAAAGATCTGGAGAAACCATTATCTATCCAGACACAGAAACATAAACCTGAAACATTTATATTTAAGCATTTTAACCAGAGAACACCTGTACAGGGAATTTTAAACAGTTATAACCCTTAGTTAGTGGTTTTATTAGGCAGCATCAATGTTTTGCAGAACCAAGAACATACACGTACCATTTTCTTCTTCACTCACACTAAAATCTTCTAACATACCCATACTGAAAGAGCAAAGTGATCAAAAGGTGACTTTCAGACCAAAAAGTAGCCATTTATAAAGATATCCATGCCAAAAGCTGTAACATGTTTTTTTCAGTAATGCTGAGGAACTTCTTTCTCTATGAAGAAATCAACTGTATCACTGAGCTTTACCACTCATCAATCCTCTAGGTTTTTATGCAATGCATCACCTTCTCTTTCAACACATTTTGGTTACTGCAATCACCTGTGCTCCTAAGGCATCCTCTCCCCCACATATCTGCTTCTAATTAAATATTTCAATGTTCAAGATATAATGCTGTCTCCTGTCTTGTGCCAGCCCACCTTTCACCTGAGGAAACACCACTAGCTTGTGTGAAAGGACATGCTGGGGGAGGCAGACACAGCTCCCATTTACAGCATCCCTCTCCTTTTTCAACTCTTACATCTTCATACTTGCAGCAAATCACTTCCAGGTGAGCCTGTGCTCTTCATTCCTGATTTCTACTCCTGCTGGAAGACTGAATAACCAATTCAGCCATGTTTTAAGCTGATTATCCACCCACCCCACACCATCTTCCTCGTGCTCCACAGAGAATATCGGTGCTGATGTAACTGAGTGAGCTACACATTTCTACTCCAAAATACAGTTTCTGTCATAATTAACTCCAATATATCAAACACACACAACCCCCAGCCCAGCCTTCCATCCCTTACAAAGGCACAGGTGGGCAGGTTTTGCCACCTTGCAATGGTTTTTCACTGGTCACCTGGTAAAACAAGTCAAATTCCAAAAGGCTGAATCTCACAGGCACCATAGGAAATACCAGGAAAAGGAGTCCCCAGAGAAGAGGGAGCTGCTGGAGGGTGTGGTGACAGTGTCTTCCTGAAACCCTAATGCAGAGGAATCACCACAGATTTTAAGAAATGCCAGATGGTTCCTTATTGCTGTTACATCAGCCCTTTAAAAAATAAAAAAAAGGCATGCAAAGAACACCACACCATGCAAGCTAATCGGCCTTACATGTCAAGGCAAGTCTTCCAGGTTAAATGCTCACCAAACAGAATCAATTTTAGAATTAAAAATAATTAACAGTAGGTAGGGTGTCATTTACAAAGCAGCAATTCTGAGGGGGTTGTTATAACATCAACTGAGCAAACAAGCCTGATATTGCAAAAGCTCCTTCTCTCCCCTGTTTTCTCAAAGCAACTGCAAGGAAAAAAACCTCCTCTTTATACACAAGGGCTTGTGAATACAGTTACATCTACTCTGTGTGAGAAACAAGCCAGTTAATGGGAATTTCTAGCTCCAAAGGACAGTTTTCATCTAAAATGCTAAAGGACCAGGGCAAAGGTTTCATAGAAAAGTGATAAAATCCTTTACAAGTATAGAATTTGAACCAAAAGAAGTCTAAACCACAGAAATAATTCAGCCTAGTAGAAATATCACAATATCCCTCTCTAAAAGACCATAAAAATGGTACAGTCAGAAGCATGAGAAAAAGCTTACCATTAGCTATGCCAGTCCTCCATACTGCTAAATTCTGCTCCCCTTCTAATCCTGGCCTCTTTCCTAGCACTATTTCAGAAATAGCACTGTACAGAGGGTTCTGAAACTATTTTACTCAAATTGCACTTTGCAACAAAGATGATGCTTTTTGAGAAACCAAGATGATTTCTCTTAAGCTGCACATACTTCTAACATCATTGAAACTGATCTGATTTTTTTTTAATACACACATCTGCACTTATTATAAAAAGCACATACCACAGAACTCACTTTGCCTGCATGACAAAAAGAAAACCCCCATTTTGCAGACATAAGCAGTTAATACCTCAGCAAAGCACATGAAGAACACCTCTTTAATTATATGGGCCAGCCAAAGGCATTGGGGCAAGCTTCTAAAGGCTTAAAACCACAAGGCCCTGAAGCATTTTGTATTTCACATGACTCCTGAATAATCAGTAATTTAATCAATATTTAGCCCCAAGAAGTAATAAAAGAAGGATAAAGTTTCCAGACATGGAAATAAGTTTTCCAAATATTCTGATTGTTCTGATTATTCAGATATTCCAGATATTCTTTGTGATTGCCATGGCCAAAACTAAACCCCATGCTTTCCTCTGCCATTAAGTAAATACAGTACATAGCATTTCTTAAAGCCCTGAAATTTGATTGTGGGGAAATAAACAAATAAACACAAGGAGGATATAGATGAAAAGGCAACTTGGAACAGGCACTTTTTATGCCAAGCTCATCATCTGTGTTATTAATACCTTGCACATGGACTCCACGTGATGTTTAGAGTGAAAATAAACAAAGAATCTATTGACATGGGTATCCTTATTATTTCCTGCAACAGAGACTTATGAAATGCTGTTACAAATGTGTGAGAAATCAGTAAATAAAAAGATGCAAAGAAAATGCTATAGACTGACACAAATAGTAAGAATTGAAATGATCATCCAGAATGAACTTGACAGTGCTCTATCACGAAGAGTAAGCAAGCAAGGACTAATAAGGACCAGAATTACAATTCAGGCATTCCACGTGGGGATCAAGAATGATCAAATTGCCCAGGGCAGGAGGGTAAGAGGATTACTACAACCCACTCCCAAAGGGAGCCCCAGGTGACCTCCCACATAGCAACAATTACAGCTTCATTAACTCAAACCTAAAATTACATTTTTCTCGCCTGACCATGAAAGTGCAGCTGCAATTACTGAGACAAAAAACCACTGCCTTTGACAAAATGAATCAAGCTTGTGCCTCTTTCTAAGGTTCTTTTTGTAATACAAGGCTGTTAAAAGAGGTCTCATGAAACAGAATAAGCTGACAAGCTTCAAGAATATGTTTCTTTCAAAAGGAATTCCATGCTGCACTACTGTCAGCAAACAGAGCCAAGGTTGCAAAACCATTTTTATTATAATATTTTTTGCATGTTTTCAGAGGTTTGTAACTTTCTCAAGTTTTTCCCTTTTTATTTGAAAGGCTTCACGTTCACTTCGGGAGCTCTCTCAATAAGCATCCGAATATGCTTCTTAAAATACACATTAAAAAAGAACTGTACTCTAAAATGGGATCATTTAGGGACTACCTAACAACGTATGAAAGAGTCTGTATGACCAATCCAAACCTGACACCCCTCTTAGCTCAAGTACGCAACCAAAACGTTGGGAATGGGATTTACACACCTAGCAGGTGAAACAGAATCCTTAGGTTTGGAAATGACCTTTAAGCTCATCAAGTCTGACCATCAACCCACCATGTCCACCACTAAACCATGTCCTCCAGTGCCACACTGTTTTCTGAACACTTCCAGGGAAGGTGACTCCACCACTCCCCTGGGCAGCCTATTCCAATGCTTTACAACCCCTCCTGTGAAGAAATTTTTCATAATGTCCAACCTAAAAGTCTGCTGGCATAAACCATTATTTCGCACTCTGTACTTTTTTCTGCTTGTAATATATCTCTGGATTTACAACAATAATGAAAGAAAAAAAGAAGCAAAGAATTCTGAAGAATTGTAATATAAAGCAAATTATAAACCAGCAGCCTTCCATCTGGAATTATTCAGAGGCACATATGGTCATATTTTTAATGTAGAAAAGTTTTGTAATCTGATACTTATTTCTATGATTACCTACTCTACAACACACCAGCTTTAGAATATGAAACTCAAAATCAAGTCTTATAAATGAAGTATTAGGTTGAAATTATTGACTCCTTAATTTCAGATATTTCCATAAAATCTACATTCTAAGGGAATATGCTTTTTTCATAAAATATATATTCTAAGGGAATTAGGTTGGCTTATTTTTTAATTTAGCTTACAGCAACAGTAAAATGAAATTAAAATACATTTTCTCATCTGGAAGATATGCATAACTGCCTTTATAAGGACACCAAGACAAACAATAATAAATAAATGGGATAATAAGATGAAGTTTGGGGTTGGTTTAGTTAAGAAAACAATACTATGTTAGTTTATATTTGATTTTTGAGAAGACACAATGACATAGGTCGATGTATAACATCAGGCTTTCCCAGAAGGCTCTGAAAAGGAAAATCCTTTCTGTCTTTTCACACACCCTTTTTGAGAATGGCAGGAGAAGGACAGGAAGAAGTGGAGGGAAAGCAGCAGAGGGAGAAGAAAGTGGCTGGGATTTGGAGAGTACTGGGATGTTCAACAGCATCCGTCTCCCCCACTGCTCTACCAGCACACCAAGCTGTTCTTCCTCCCTCACAGCATCTGTCCTGCAGCCTTCACACTTCAAGGAGATATTTTCACCTCTGGGGTGTGCAGTGAACCACCTCCCCCCACCATGCTGGCAGCCAGGAGCTCCACAACAGGGACAGCTGGGTCTGTGCAAGGGGAACCAGACCACAGGCTGGCCACACTGGGCAGTACGCACCCCCAGGCACCTTCTTTAAGTTCTTTACACAGCGTTATCTTTACAGTTTCCAAACCAAGTTCTCAGACTGCTATCTGCCCACTCACTTCCCCACATCCTCCATCCTCCAGAGACACAGTGACAAATGGATCCCGCCAGTAAACTCCCACACAGCCACCAAGAGTGACCCACCAAAGTCACAGGCAGGCGTGGCACAGCTGCAGCTCCCTGCCCCTGGGCTCCCTGGGGACAGCAAAGCTGAGCCTACAACACTCAGCATCCCAAAGCTCCTCAGCAAGACTCAAGGGTTTCTCCAACATGACTACAAGAACAGAGTTCCTGCTGTCACCCTGGATGTGAGAAAGCCATTATCATGAGATAAACCATCTAGCCTGGAAACTCAGATCAGGAATTAGCTGATTTTCTGCAGAAACACACTCATTATCATGTTGATGGGAACACAGGTAATCCTAAACATTTCATACAAGAAACCATTTGGGCTTCAACTGCCCATCTTTTGTTTTCCTCACCCTACTGCCCTCAAATACAGCCAGTACTCAGCATTCACCCGGAGAGAGGTTATAAAAGCAGGCTAAAAAAACATAAGTTCAAAATTCTTTGCTTCCCAAGACAGAAGAGTCACACACAGGAGCCTGCTGTTCTCTACTGCCACAGCTGTCGCTCACCAGCCCCCTGCAGTCCCCCAGCACAGCTCCATCACCACGAGGTTTGAGCCATGGGATGGGTCCAGCTCTTCCCCCAGCACAGCAAGGTACCATGCTGATGATCTCACACAGACCAAAGCACACTCCTACAAGCAGCAGTGCACTGTCCATCCTCCAAGCAGGGAATGCAGTGAGAACACCTCCAGAGCTTGACTCCATCTGGTTTGCTCTTGCTGCCTCCTTCAGAAATGTTTTTTGTACAAACAGGAACACTGACCTACTAAAGGACTACAGATTACTGCCTCAAAACTAAAATTGAGGGGGTTTTATGGTAGGTAGAAAGTCGATGAACTGCTCAATACGCAGCTTACTCAAAAGGGAGTAGAAAAGTGAAATGCAAAATGAGAGCAGAACCACACATGGCGAAAAAAAAGATCACAATATGTAACAGAAGAGCTGCAGTACCTCTGGGTAATTATAACTACTCTCTGTGACTGCTACGAGTCACTTGCTAGATCAGTAAAAGAGGCAGCACTAGAAAGCACCTAAATACAACTCTGCGTGTTCAATTACAAAACCAAAGATAAGTTTCCTATGAATTACATTGACACATGTGGGTTCAAAAAAACACTCTCAGTAATAGAGCAGATACAACATACACTACGCACATGAAACAGCGTGCACAGCAAGAAATCATTAACTTTAACATCACAAAACAAAAAAATTAGCTGTAAAAGCAGCAGAGAATCTCCAGTGATCTGATGCGGCACTTCTTTCTAAGTTTCACCTTGTACATGTGTAATTGCTGCAATAAAAGTCCTTGGAAAAATGGGTTACGTCAAACAAAACAATCAAACCAATAATGATTAACAAATAAGTGGAACGTACCTCAGAGTCTAAAAAACGAATATATGATTATATAGTATGATTATCTTTGATATGTTGAAAAAGTGTAGCTCTAACAACTTTCAAAATGCAGAAAGTTACCTACTTTCAGTGTTCTACTAGCATGGAAGATGGCCCCCCAAAGCTTTTAGTACCATAAGCACACATGAAAAATTAGAAGAGAAGAGAGTAATGAAGAAAACCATACGGCAGCCATTATCTTACTAAATAAGAGGGATGGTCCTTGTTAGAAGAGAACCAAGGAGCAGAATCTTGTTGGACTGAACAGCCAGTACAGTGCAACAAGCAGCAGCACCCTCCTGCTCCAGGATCCCTAGATGTGGCCCACAAAAACATCAAGTTATCAGAGCATCAAGGTGATTGAGCTTTCCATTTCGAGAATACAAATGGTTCCCATAGCACAAGAGCTAAGTGACTAAAATCTATCCTAACACCTCTTTCCAAGAGACAGAAGATTGCTTCTCTAACGCTGAAATCACTAGAAGTCAGCATCTGAGGAGAGCACAGTTTAGAAAAAGGGTGACGTGACATAGAAGCAGCCCATGACAAGCATGGTGAACATGTCATACACAACCTCAAGAGTTTTCCATCAAAAACTTGAAGTTAAATGGCATTTCAGTTTTAAATGGTTTTTCAGTGAAAAACACAAAATAATATTCCATATGGAATAAAAGCTTAAAAAACCCCAAACAATCACAACAAGGCATCCACAGCGGTACTGGAGAGGGGATGGGCGGTTCTACAAAGTTACAGTGTTAGACAATCTAGGTGCTCATAGTGAGGAGGGAATGTCACAGCGTAACACAACAGGAAGAAACACAAGTTGCTCTGCAGAGCATCCCTCCAGCAGCTGCAGCTTGTCAGCATCCCCATGAAACCCCCCCAGGGAGTTCACTGGGGGGTTCACCAGTTCTCCTGCAGTCTCCAATCAGATGCCTTCCTTCCAGGGACAGACATTTTCCTTTCCCTTCCCTGCTACAAAACTGCTTGTTCACAGAAAGTCACGACTGTATGAGATATGCAATTATTAGCATTATCCCTATTTTGTAGAACCACATGAAATCTGTGCTGTCACACCACCAGCTTCCCTATACATTACTCAGGACCACATCTACAGGGGAGCCAGCAAAGAGAAGCAGAGATGGTTTCCATCTCAAGGGTCTTGCCCCAAATCCCAGTGGGGATCTGGCTCTGCTCCCCAGTGAGACAGTGCCCATGGGCAGCACGTGGCTGGCTCAAGGCCACCAAGAACCTTCTAGGAGAATGTAGGACACAACATGAACTATTCATGACAGAGAAGGGGGGTGTTAGCACACACATTAAAGCTGATTAAAATCACTAATCACTATGAAATGACTGTTTCTGCACCCCTATTTCTCAACAAAGAAAGATGCAGATCAAAGGCAGGGGCCAGTACCCAAGGCTGTTAAACCAGTACTGCAACACAAGGGTTGGTAACATCCCAGAGTAGTTAAGCTGAGGAAGAAAACTGGGGTTCAGAGCCAACAGGCAACTCTTAGATGACATCAACCCTACCCATTCTTCTTCTAAAAATACATACTTAAATATTGCATGATACTACAGAAGAGCTGTTCGCCAAAATGCAGCTTCTTGTTCATCTGAGGCAAGCCACTTTTTTCTAGTAAAGACTTCCCTGCTAATTAGTTTAACTTTGAAGGTATTTTGAGTTTTAACCCATAAGCTGCATGCAAAAGACTCCGTAAAAAGCAACACAGCAAAGAGCAAAAAAAAAAAAAGCTACTTCAAAGTTAGCCTAAAGTTTTTCAAAACAAAATACACACTGCAATGCTTAAGACAATCAAGCTCCAATAATACTGACAGGAAACCAAATGTGCATTAGTCACACATACAAAAAAGTACATCCAGATAGGGCTACATTACATAAGAGATAAGTTATATATAAGGTGGGGGTCAGTCTCCCAGGAAACAAGCGATACGACACACAAAATTGCAGGACAGGTTTGGATTTGATATTAGGAGAAGTTCCTTCACTAGAAGGGTGGTGAGACTCTGAATCCTTTAAATGAAACTGGGGGAGCAGGTATGGGGATGTCAGTGGGTGTGTTACTATGCATATACATATGCAGACACCACAGTCTGGAAATTCCCCCATTAGTTCTGGAAACTAAAATAAGGACTATTAAAATTTTATCTGTTTAAATTAGCTTCAATTAAAGGCTGAAAGGCAGACGTAAGTGATCTTATCCAACACAAATCTGCATGAATTGACAAATACAATTTAGGCTGCAAACACTCTACATGAGCTTTCTTGTCAATTCTCTTTCACTTTTTACCTGCAACTCCCTGTCATTTTATCTACAGCTTTGGGAAAAAGCATCCCTTTGTGATCTATAGAAAGCAAACAGTAACGCTGCCATTCATTCACAAAAAAACAGCAGCCAAGTTAGAGCCCTTTTGCTAGTAAAGCTGCTGTAGCTATAGGAACAGGAAATTGAAATTTCTACTGCAAATAATAATTAAGTAAATGCAGATAATTAAAAGCATGTTAGCAAGAATCTCTACACAAAAACCTGTATTATTTAGCTAGGCAATAACCAAACTGATATACAGAGAGGGAAACGAGAAAAAATCTCCACTCTAACAATGCTTCAAATACCTTAATCCAGTATGAAACAGCTCACAGTCTTTGTTTCTGAGGTGGAGGATGACTTCAACATTTGACTACTAAAAGTCAAATAAAATGCCCTCCCAACCTCATCTTTCTCTACAAGCAGAATACTACACACACATTCAAACATTCCTGTAGCAGAGCCACAAGCCTGGCAGACACACACACACAAAATGAACGATCAAATAGCTACGCAAAACTCATATGACTTGATATAAAGAAAAACTGGTCTCCTGTCTCCAGTTCAGTAAGTAGGATGCCAAATTAGAGTCCCACACAATACCACATCAGCTCATTGACAAAATACCCCAATGAAAAAGCAATACAAGATTCCTCCACACAAATATTTCCTAACGCACACCGTGATATTTAACCCATCATAAACCATTCTGCAGTACACTAAGATCAAAGACTGGTAACATCCACCAACCTGATGCCCACAGCTTGAATCCCTCCAGAGTTTAAATAAATAATTATTAACAACCAAAGGTTTGGATGTTAATAATTGTTATTTATTTAATTGTTAATGATTGTTATTTAATTAATTCTTAACAATTATTAACATCCAAAAATGGAAGTCTATTTCAGAATTGAATTTGTCTTTAGATGAGGCTTGAAGCAACCTGGTTGAACGGAAGGTGTCCCTGCCCACAGCAGGGGGGCTGGAGCTACACGACCTTTAGGGTCCCTTCCAAGCCAAACCATTCTGTGATTAAACAATAACTTCAAGTCCATGTTTGTCCACATCATGAATAAAGTGGGATTGTTTTTCAGTTCTTGGCTGGGGTGGTTCTAAACTTCAGAGTTTACAAATTTGACGATTGCCAGCTTCTATCTGTTTTCTTTGCACCTAAATCAGCTAGCAGGCAAAAGCCTGAGGCATGATGTTAACCTCACACAGAAATTATCTCCGCACTGCAACAATTTTCCAACTGATTCCTAAAAATGTAAAGCAGTTTGTAACGCCATTACTGCCTAATATGCTGGATCAACTTTGGGAACGCACCACCAAAAGCTCTACAGCACTTGGGGGCCAGCATTTGTTTCTTCCTATTTAGAGTCTGTATCAACAATTCCCATTAGTTATTCTAGCAAACAGCACAGGAATAGTACCATGCTGGAATATTATTTCTAATGAACCACTAATAAGCCCAATAAAGTGTTCAGGGGGACAAAAAGGTGTTTTGCAAGAATCTGAACTGTTTCCTACAACCATACCTAAGACCCAGTTTTCTCTATACTTAAGAGGAAGAGAGGCAATTTCTATTTTTGTAGCTCCTTTGAAAATATCTCAAATCACCCAACTCTTTGTTTATAACCAACACTTCATCCCTCCAAGCATCTCTCAGAAAATACTACAGTCACAGATTATAGAAAAATACAGAAAAAAAAAATCCAGATTTGGAAAACAGTGCTGCCAACATGTCGTCTTTCTTCAATATGTCATATAATTTTCATGGAAAAATGCCATCATTAAATGCTTAAAAAATAGACATGCAGATGGATTCAGTGCTGCTTCATGCTTAACCTGTGAAAGAATATTAAAAAACATTCAAATTATTTTAAAAAACCCAAAAAAACAGAGTTTGTACTGCCTGTTATTGTCCTTCTTGCCTCATGGTTTTAATGGACATGTTTAGAATTCTGAAAGCAAGCCCCACAGCCACACAAACCACCGATTGCCTGCCAGCTCTCTGTGATGGCATTTGCACAACACACTCTGGGAAAGGAGGGGATAGCAGTTCAATGCAGAATTTCATAGTTAAACAAAGTTGTAATTACCTCCTCGTTAGAGCTCTTGTTTAAAGAAGCTAAGTGATACTACGCAGACATGAGTATTGCCATGTCTCTGAATCTTGCAGCTGAAAGAGTTTAATTTATGGTTCTTACCTCTGGAGGTCCCTGCTTTCCACACCTTTCTTTGGAAATACTGAAAAGCACATTTTTAGAAATGCTCTTCTGAAATTCCATTCAATCAAATTGCATCCAAACAACTTCCAAACTGTACCAGTTGCAATGCAAATCTTGAGCTCTAATGAAGGAAAGATCCATATAATGTACGCAGAGCAGGAAATGGCATGGTCCGCTTGTGACCAAGAAAAAGGGGAATGGAAACAAACTCAAGCCCATCCTACTGCTGCTCTTCTCTGCAGAGATGTGCACAAAGCTCTTCAGAACCTTGATGCAAAAGCAACATTTTTCTTCTGCTCTCAACAGAGAAGAAAAGTAACA
This sequence comes from Euphonia xanthogaster, assembly GCA_034509185.1. Classification (NCBI taxonomy): domain Eukaryota; kingdom Metazoa; phylum Chordata; class Aves; order Passeriformes; family Fringillidae; genus Euphonia; species Euphonia xanthogaster. Next base: position 23,544,740 of record JAYDZK010000169.1, on the reverse strand, counting down.
TACAGTAAACTGTAAGGAGAGTAATAGTCCTACCATTCATCTTATGTATATTTGGCATTGTTTAATTAGTTATGAATGTGCAGGCTTGCTTACCTCAGCCAATGACTAATTTAAGCATTTTAAAACAATTTCTACTACCCTTACGTCATGATTTCATTCAAAACCATAAAAAAGTGGTGAAATCATTACCTCTTTGTTTGGACAGCAAATATAAATTTCTTGTCAACAGCCATTTTCTCACTTTTGTGTCTCAACTCAGAATAAAGAAACCCAACTCTTTTGTCTTTAAAATCATAAGGTTCTCATGAAAACACTTTTTCATTTACTTTAACTAAACCACATTTCTAGATCTAACTAATTTACAGCATCCCTTCAGGGAGCCAAATCTGGGGCTTAGAACCATTCTTTTTTCATTGATCTACTGGGTTTCAAACTCCCAGTTTTCCCAAAGGATTATGAAAGCCTGCCAATTTAGCTTGATGCCTTAAGACTGTTTACACAAACCCAAAATACAATCAAACATAAACCAGTCTGGCTTCAGCCTCCCCCTGCCATACTTTTTAAGCTCAAAACTGGCCAGAGAAATGGCAACCAACTCCAGGCTGGAACTCTGCATTTTCAGCTACGAGTGGAGCTTCAGCAAAACAAGAGAACCAGATGGCAGACAACAGTGAGTATTTCTTTTTCTTCAATTTAATTCATAGCAAATTCCATGTAATTGTACAAAATATATCACATCCACTTATAGCGCACAGCTGTTGCTCCTGCTCTTGCCCCTCACACTGCATTTCTATTATGCATGAGAGTCACTCACAAGTACAAGCAGCTCCAGAAAGAAGAGGTATTAAATACAAAAAGTAAGCCTACTTCTACAATAAGACAGATTTGCACTCAAAAATATCTTGCTTAAGAAGCTACAGGAGCATGCATTGCACATCACTAGAGGGGCAGGAAGGCAGTGAACACCACCAACCAAAGAAAGCAGGTGGATTCTGCAAACACTTGGTGAGAGGTGGCTGTCCTTCCCTACGGACAGCTCTGTTATGCAAAGCAGAGCAGTGCAGCCATTAAAGTCAGGAAAGGGATCAAGAAACCAGCAGTTAAAGCACAACAAGACACAGCTATATTTAGCAAACAAGTTAGGCTGAAACTATCCAGGATAAGCAAAAGAGGCAAACCACAGAGAGGCAAAACAATCAAAAAAACTGATTAAAAAACCCTAGCTCGTTCAACCTAGCAAGGAGACTCAGGGCAGAAAGCTTAAGAATATTGTAGCACTCACTGATGGTTTGTAACATGAATACTTGAACCATGGAGTAAAAAAAGCCAAACAAAAATAAGAAAGGGAGCAGGAAGGAGGAAGAAAAGAAAAAGGCAAAATGAGAAGAGAAAAAACTTTTTGTATGTTCCAAGACTAAGCAATAAACTCGGGTTTTTAATGGTGATGGTGTTGCTCTCCACATCCCACCCTTTCACCAGCACCACCCATCCACTTTCATTGAGTGAATGATCAGTTCAGACTCCCAAGTTCCTCCATGGACACAAGCTTTTGCAAGCTGAATGCCCATATGTGCACTTCCTAAAGAGCTCTCAAGCTCTCAAAAAAATTGCACACCACCATGTGGTGTCCAGTTATCCATCCTTCAGCATTCAATTAAAGAAAAGTCCAGGAAACCAGAATTCTGCATCAATTTAAACAAGCAGATGAAGAAAAAGAGGCAAATCATTCCTCTTTTAACTCCTGGTGCTCACTTGAGGAGGAAAAGTGAGATGAGCAGTGGCTCCACCTGAGCTCGTAACTGCAGAAACATTTCTTGAAAAGCAAGTTAGTGAAGCTTATTAAAAGCTCTTTATCAGGTGATTTTTCACCTCCTAAACAGAAGAATGTCCCTACTAGAAATGCTCAACACCAGCAAGAGCAGAGACTTGCACTGTCATCATACATGCCACGTGCTATAAAATTAATTATCCTCTACCACCCTTCCCGTTACGTGTGGGTAAAACAAGAACAACTTTCTTGGCCTTAGAATCACATTCATTAAGGATTAGGTTTAGCAAAGACCTAAAGAGAGACAGGAAAAATAAACCTCAGTAATTGATACAAACCACACCAAGAAGGGAAGCAGCTCTGAAGAGCAAGGAGCGACATGCAGATCACCCTGTACTTACTAACACCACAATCCATCATAATAATATTAATGTTTACAAAACAAAATGTCGCTTCAAAGAACTTCTAAGAACACTGTTCTTGACCAATTTTTCCCTCTTACGTACTTCATGATATAAAGCATAGAAGGAAAAAAATCCCTTCAGAGTAGGTTCTTTAGGCAAGAGACAATCCTGTCAGATAACTCTACTGCCATATCAAAAGTATTCAGTTACAGAATATGAAAAACACACTCTAAGGCCAGAAATTATTCTAAGCATCCCAAGCATTAAAAGCCCTTCTAAAGGAGAAAGAAATTCTAAGAGGAGTTCTAACAGGCTCCTGTGTTTGAGACACTACTCACAACGAGAGCAAACATTGCCAATTACTCTGTGCAAAACAGAATTGTTTTTTAAACACACAAACCTTTGCTTTTCAGCTGGATAGAGAGCAAAGGGTTCCTCCTCACTGCACTGGAACTAAAGAACTCTAGCAAAAGGTGAGCCGCTGCCCCCAAGTTTCTAAAGCAAACAGCCTGTTCCCTCCTTGCTGCTGGAGTTTAATCTCCCCTGGCACCAGCCAAGGCCATCCCTCTCAGGCAGGGGAGAATGATGTCCTGCCAAAGTTTTTATTTTTATGAAGACCAGCGCAATGACAATAGCACACAGCAATCCCACGAGCAGAGCCCTGTGAATTAGGCTGAGCTCGCTGTTGCTAGGAGCAATTGCATTGCAGCACCACGGCCACTTCTGCAGTCTAGACGGGCAACGATAAAACTTAATATTCTAGCCCAAATAAATGACAAATAGCCCACACACTCATTTTTCTCGGTAGTGAGCCCAGCCAGAGATGAATCATCACGCACACACGCTTTCCAGGCTCACAGCACCAGCGACCACAAGATCCTCTCTGGCTGAGCCCTGCAGCAGCTCTGCCCCCACAGACTGGGGGCTTTGGAGAAGCCTTAGTGGGTGTTAGCAAAGCCACAGGTTCCACAGACACTGCTGATTCCTGCAGGGCTGAGGAGCAGCACATACTCTTAACACTGCCTCAGACCCTACCTGACACAGACAGCTTCTGCACGATACCCAGGAAAAGAAATGGGGCAAAATGATACAAACTTACCTCCATGCCACCCCCCAGTAAGTGGTTAGCATATAAACTGCAGCTAGTAGCAATACACACCCAGCGACAGAACAAAATGTAGATACTGCACAAAGTGATAAAAAAAGGATCTTTTTAATAATGTCTCCAGTTCTTCCTGCAGTAACAACAGCAGAGCAAAGCATTGGTCTCCACTCAGTAATTTCAGCTCTCCTTTACTTTCTAGTTCTCTGAAAACAAAATGCACAGGCTCAAAGAATCTTTAAAAAAAATCCTAAATTATTCCGCTTGCCTGAGACTTCAAGATAAGAGCGATTTTAATTTCTCTGTGAAAATATTTTCAACCATAGAGAATCCTTCAGAAAGATTCCTTCTAACCTTCAGGGCATCCTGCACAGCTGCACAAAAACCATGGCTTGAAATCAGAAGTTGAGACTTCATTTTTTTATGAGTTACTATTGTGCCACAGACCTCAATAATGGAGCGAGTCCTTTTGAAATACTCTCTTCCACATTGTCATCACACACTGGTGACAAACTTGGAAAAGGGTGTCGTGATTTATTTAATATAATCTGATTAATGTTTCCATATCTTTGTTTACCACGAGTTATTGTTACAGAGTTCAATGAGCAGAAGCTTTCTCAGAAGGGAAAACAATGCAGCTGCTAAAAGCAATGGAAAATTGTCCAGCAAAGAGAACTCACTGCTCACCAGCCCCAGGCGGCATGTCACGGCTGGCTCCTCCGGAGTCTAAATCGAGCAGATCTCCCACCTTAGGCACGACCCAGCAAAGTCACTCTCGGAGCTGACAGCTCCTCACAGCGCCACCTGGTCCCAGCTGAATGCTCCCACATCTGCCATGCTTCTCCCACTCCCTAACAAGCCAATTCAGGCAGAAACTCACCAAAACAGCAGGGGCAAGCAGCAAGGCAGTAAAGTAATATAATCCCTGATGATACCTAAAAACCAAAATTATTATTGGCAAAACTGTCAGCCTTCTGCAGTCCTGCAGCCCTGTGATGGGCATGTCTGAACCAGCTCACCCAGGGGCTCGCAGGCACCAGCGGGAGAGTGGAAGAGACTCAGGGCAGCAGTGCAGAACAAAGAGGAGCCAGGGATGAAGCAGGACAACACTTATTGACAGCCATAGCTGCACTATTTCCCACATGGGCTTTTTTATTTGCCTTTTTTTTTCCTTTTGCTAGAACTCTCTGCTTGACTCCTTTGGCAGAATCAGCAGCGCTTTCTCTGCCCTGATGCAGATCAGTTTTGATGAGGACCCGGAGAGGCAGGGGAATTTGGCAGCATCAGAGCCAGACACCCATGCTGTGCTCCTGTCTCAGCCAGAGCACAAGGCAAGAGCCCAGGCGCCCAGCCCAAGTTCACAGACTTCTTGTTCCCATTCAGAAGCACATTCTTTGACTTCGAGGGATGCATCTGAAAAGCAGATGGCCAGAATCCATTGAGACCTCTGACAGCCATCACATTGGTAATGCCAAATGCGAGATACAACTGTCCTCCTTGAGATAATGCATGGGATTCAATAAGCACTGTGATATTCTAATGGTACTGAAGTCACAGCAAATGGGAAATAACTCAGTGCTTTATCAAAATAATCAATACCTATTTCAGCTGTTCAACTTAACTCATAACATATAGATTTATTTTTTTACTGTATACAGTAATTGTATACTCTTAAATACAGTGCTACATAAGCACTTACTAAGCCAATAACCGAAACAATTTTCTAAATTACATATAAAATGGTTTCTTTCATCTGTTTATTCTCATAAAAATTTCAATGTGGAAGCCAAAAGAAAACAGCTGCGTAAAGTATTTTCAACTGCAAGAGACACGCAAGAAGGTATTTCTGCCTGTGCTAGAGGGCACAATCTGTAATAACATTTTGCCTTCCAGATAATGACAAGAGGCATTAAAAGGACAACTTGCTCTCTAATAAGCTTGCTTGACTGGTTGAGCATGCACATACATAGACAGCACAGTTTTGCCAACAATAATTTTAATTAATTTTTACATTTCATTCTAAATTACATTAATTTATGGCCTTCCTAAAAGACATTTAGCGGACAGCTAATTAAATTCAAGCCATTAGATTTTAATTAGAGGCGTTTAAAAAAAAGGTCTCAGAACAATTCACACATCTTTGTGAACTCTATGTGCTCATTAGCAGCTAGAACAGCCAACAAGTGATTATAAATACAGAAGAGGACTAAGCAGCATGATTCAAACCTAGAAACAAAAAAGTCACGTAAAGTTTCATGCTTCAAAGCAAAAGATTCTGGGAATGCCCTCCCCTTAGCCCAAGTCCAGAAAACCTCTGCGCATCAGTGCTTGCCACAAAAGCAAAATCAAAGGCCAACTAGCAGTGAATATCATAATACCCATTTTAAAAGGCTGAGCTGAGCTTAATCCTCATTAAATTCACATAAAATCACAGCGCCTTCCTGAACAAACAGTGAAACAAATTAAAGGTCCAGATGGAGCCCCTCCTTAATAAGACACATGGGATGCCCCAATGAGCCCACCATGGCTCCAGCACAAGGTACTGAGCCACCCGACAGTCCCACGCCACTGCTCACGGAGAAGCTCACGCAAGAAAGCAAAGCTTTATTATTTCACAGTAATTGAGTTTTTCCTACTTCCAACAAAAGCCAGTTATTTCTAAATATCGACCTCTCTGGGGACCAATACTGCAGGAGTTAAAAGCAATATCGGTGCGCTTTGATATGGTGATCAGTTCTTCTGCTGGGTTAAGAGGTTCATAAATATTAACCATGGCGCATTTGCATATGTCACCCACAGGCACAATCTTCCCTCGGAAAACTGGGAACAGAACCCGTACAATTCCTCCATGTGTCGCTTCCTGATCACCAGATCTGAAATGGCCCTGGCAGTTACTTGAGCAAGGACAGTATACCTGGCAAAGAGCCAAACTACCAAAGCATACTGTTAATTATGGCGCACCAGTTTGGTTTGGAGAGATGCCCAAAATGCTGGAGTTAACATTTCAAAAACCTGAAAGGTTAGGATCACACTCAGAAGTATTTAAATGAGTCATTTTTTCCAGAAAATTGAGAACTATTCACTGTTACTACAGATTTTACGGGAGTGACGTAAAAATAAATTAATCTTATTTTTAAGAGGCACAGATTTATTATTCTGCAAGAGATGGAGTGTGTTTGATTACGAAACGCCTGCAAGAGATGCAGCGGCAGTAAATACGATGAGAGCAGCAGGTAGGCAGCACTGCAAAGCCAATGGTCTCGTAATTTGCAGAAATGGAAACACATGGTGTACAACTCCTACATTTGAATGCATGTTCAGTTCACACTTGTAATCAGCAACACCTGGAAGCACATGCAATCTGTCCCCCAAAAAAGTCAAAAACTAGGCTGGTGGAGTATTTTTGCTTCAAGAAACTGGTGGGAATTTGCCGCAGCCTTCATAAAACTGAAGGCAGCTCAGCGTATCAGTTTTCTGGCAACATTTACACGAGCAAGCAGTAAATATTTTCGATCACGCCACGGCTCCGGCAGAGGAACCTGCCGCCCAGGCAGCCAGGAGGGTACCTCGGGCGCACGGACGGATGCTCGGACACCGGGAAGGCGCCGACTGCCCCGTTAGCATTCCCGCGAATGCCGCCAGCGTCCCCAAGTTTCCAGGGGTGCTGCGCTCCCCTTGGAGCCGCTCTGAGCCGGGACAGGGCAGAGGAGCTGCCCGCGGCTCCCGGCGCGACTACGGGCCCGCTGCGCCCGGACCGACGGCGTCCCTCCCACCCCGGAGCAAAAGGGAGAGCCAAAAAAACAAAATAACATTTTTAAAAACCCCAAACAACCTATGCCAAACCATTAGCCCAAAGCCAAGCAACTAGTTCTGGGGAAGCGCAGACCCACGGCGAGGGAAGAACAAAGAAGGCAAGTGCAGCCGGAGCTCTCGCAACAGATGGTTTGAAGCTGACCAGATTTCGCGCTGGCATCCCGTCCCCTCCCGCCGCGGGCGGTGTTCGCACGCACCGGCCCGGCCGGCC